>CAWUFW010003649.1:1390000-1758953 GCA_963921515.1 Calotriton arnoldi
GGAACATGCTAAGTCCTTACGCCGGCGGACCGACCCCCCGGCTCACACTTCGGATGTGGACGACTCAGTGTTAGTGTGCCCAATGATTTGTAATTCTGCTTCTCATGCTTGTACTCACTCTTGAGAGGGCTGGGGGCATTCAATTCACATGTAATGTGTGCATTCTGAGCACTCCGCAATGTAATGGTTTATGATAGGCGCTTGTTGCGCTTGGCTTCAGTGGTTTCAGTTAAGACCCAATTAACAAGAGGCAGGGCTGGGGCCTAATCACGAAATACCATACTTCAGGTTTGAAATGTCAATGTACCGATTTACTGCTCTGGGCCTTATTATGCCAGCTCTAGAGACAATGGGGTCAATCTAAAATACGCTCTGCAGAGTTTGCTGTTTAAAGGTATAGTGAGGTGGCGTCTGGGTTGAGGGACTTACTGAGATATAGGCGGCCCCCTCCCTATTAGATCGGGGAGCGGACTCGCCACTACGATCCCCCATGGGTATTCCCCAACTGATGTACTTTGTTTTTTTGTGTTGGATGGGGTGGGAGTTTCATGTGGGCTGTACCTTTGGCACGTTGGGGAAGCTGAAGTGGGTGGGGGGGACTGTTCACTTGTTTTAAACCGGAAGTACTTGAGGTGCGACTGTCGCAGGTGGGGTGGTCGGTGCGGATATGCATCGATATATTCGGTTCAGATATATCATAGCGGTAGCTCTGCATACGATTACAGATGACGGGTGATAAACTTAACTGTATAACGTGGAATGTACGGGGGTTAAACACACCCAAGAAGACTAGACAGGTGCTGGCACAGCTTGACAGGCATAACGTGAAAATTGCCCTCCTACAGGAAACTCATCTGAGTAAACACACTGAGGCTACGGTGGCGTGCAGATGGGCGGCCTACAGGCTAGCTTCGTCGTACTCTACTTATGCCAGAGGGGTGCTCATTCTAATTAAGAAAGGGGTGGCATTTACGGCAATACGGACATGTGTAGATACGGAGGGCCGGTGGGCGATGGTGCAGGGCAAGCTGGGGATGGTCCTTGTGACGATTGTAAATATGTATGGCCCTGTTGTGGATGACGTCTCGCCTTTTTTAAAGATGCTTACTGTGTTGCGCGACTGGCCGGAAGCGACAATTATATTGGGAGGGGACCTCAACACTCACTTCCATCCACTGGTGGATAGGTCTAATTCAGGAGGAGCACGTACGGTTAAAGTTGCAAAATGCATAAAAGACCTGATGCTGGAGATGGGCATGGTAGATGCCTGGCGTCTGCGTAATGAGGGTTAGGCTAGAAGGGTACACACATTACTCCTGCATTCAACAGCTGGTCAAGGCTAGACTACTGGCTGCTCAGTGAAGAGGCTAACACATGGGTGGAAGGGGTTTACACTCTCCCGCGTACACTATCTGACCATAACCCTGTCCTCCTGGAGTTGGTTATACCTGCTAATGCACACAGACCTTTTACTTGGCGCTTCAGGGCGGACGCGCTTACAGACCCGATCTATGCCGACACTATCAGGACTGCGATCGTCCACTATTTTGAGCATAATGTGGGGTCTGTTGATAGTCAGGCGGTTTTATGGGAAGCCTTCAAGGTAACGATCAGGGGGGTATGTATAAGCACTTCCGCAGGTATCTTACGAGACCTCAGAAGACAACTGCAAACCATCGAACAACAGCTTGCGGTTCTTGAAAGCCAATATAACCTCGCACCCTCTAGGGACACATTGGCCCAAATTCATGAGCACGTAGAGGAATACAACTCACTAGCAGAAGTAGAAATAAAATATTTATCCAAGCGGCATGTTGCTAGGGCTTATGGGGAGGGAGGGAGATCGGGTAGGATTCTAGCCAATAGGTTGCGGGACAGATCTGTTAACCCTCCCAATAGACCACATTGCAGACACATATGGGGAAATGCATTATTCTCAACAGGCAATAGTGGATCAATTCCGGACATTCTATGCTTCCACATATACATCTAGTGGGGGGATAGATGATGAGGCACTGGAGACTTATCTAGAAGATACGGCATGTGCATGGCTGTCTGATATGCATAGAAAACACCTGAGTATGCCTATTGGGGAGGAAGAGGTCAAAGAAGCTATCAGGGCACTGCCCAACAATAAGGCGCCAGGGCCGGATGGCCTAACTGCAGAATTTTATAAAGCGTACGCCGACCTTGTTGTGCCACACCTGTTAGAGATGTACGCTGAGGCTCACGAGACTGGCATTCTCCCTCCGTCCTTGCGACAGGCTCTTATTATCACTCTGTTAAAAAAGGACAAATCACCCACGCGCTGTGAGTCTTACCGCCCCTTATCTTTGATTAACTTAGATGCAAAAATTTTGGCGAAGATCCTGGCTTCTAAGTTATTGCCCCTGATGCCCCTACTTGTGCTCCCGGATCAATCTAGATTCATCCCGGACCGCTCCACATCCCTAAATCTAAGAACTATATTTGCTATGTTTCATGTGCTCAACCCGGATCTGTCGGCTGTGGCAGTGCTCCTGGACGCTGCGAAAGCATTCGATTCTATAGAACGGGTGTATATGTGGCATATACTTCGCAGAATGGGGTTCCCCCCTGTCTTTATTCGTTGGATACAGGTCCTATATACTGACGCCTCAGCGAGGGTTAGGGTGGGGGGACTGACTTCGGAGCCTTTTCACATTGACCGTAGCACAAGGCAGGGTTGCCCTCTGTCCCCCTTGCTCTTCGCCATCGCTCTAGAGCCTCTGGCGTGCAGGATTCGGCAGGGGCACAGGGAGGCTGCTCTGAATTTTAGCAGTCGCCCGGTTGGGATCTCATTGTATGCGGACGATATGGTCCTTTACATTCGGGAACTGCAGAAGTACTTATCTAGGGTACTGCGGGAATATATCAAATTTGGTCTCTTCTCAGGCCTTCAAATAAATTGGGAGAAATCCGTCATCATCCCCCTTACGAGCATTACCACTTTGCCACAGGTTGAATACCCACTGGTGTGGTCCGTGGACCCGGTTAAGTATCTGGGTGTGTGGATACACCGTGACCCTGAGGTAGTGATCAGAGAAAATTACGGCCGTGCTTACACAGCATTAGTGCAGCAGATTGATCACTGGACATGCTTGCCGCTTTCTCTGGCAGATCGTATCGCCCTAATCAAGATGATCGTCCTGCCAAAGTTTTTGTATTTGTTCAGTAATATCC
This sequence comes from Calotriton arnoldi, assembly GCA_963921515.1. NCBI lineage: Eukaryota > Metazoa > Chordata > Amphibia > Caudata > Salamandridae > Calotriton > Calotriton arnoldi. The sequence continues at coordinate 1,393,202 of CAWUFW010003649.1, forward strand.
CCATTTCCTTGACTAAACAATTTTTTAAAACAATTCAAACACAATTGCTGCGCTTGGTGTGGGGGAATAAACAACCGAGAATTAGCTGGCGTACTTTGCAATTGCCTTTAAAGAGAGGGGGGTTCGGAGCCCCAGATCTCTACACATACTATTTATGTGGACAGGCGCAATATGCCTATTTTTGGTTTAAACCACACAACTTCATCCCGCATGTGGCGGTCGAAGAGGGAGACGCCCACCCTGTACCACTGTGTGGCATTATAACCCACACTAAGACAGACACCCAGGACAGAGATTAACGCATTAGATGTCACTATTGCAGCGTGGAAGAAATTGGGAGACAAACTCATAAACTACCGCTATATGCGCCTGCGATGCCTATTGAGGGACATGCCGCCTTGTCTGTAGCGCAAGAGCGTGGCCCCCTCACGGCTCTACGTGAGCTGGGCATTGAAAAGATGAGGGACTTGTACCCCAGTGGGACATATGTCACAGGGGAGGATATGGCCTATGTACAAAATCCCACCCCACTGTTCCAGTACACTTGCTATAGGCTGCGTAGGGCAATACAAGATTACACTTCCTTCCCAGATGAACCGATGTCACTACAGGCGTTACAACTGGTAATAGAAGTTCCGCATAGGAAAAAACTAATCACCAAACTATATAAGTCGATACAGGACGAAACACCCCATGGGAACGACCGCAGCTTAGAGCGCTGGAACACTATAGTGACCCCCCCCCATTACAGACAAAGCCTGGGGACATATATGTGAGTTGACGGGGCGACTGACATCCAATATTAACTTGAGAATTATCCATCTGAAGTTCATACATCAAGTATACCATACTCCTAAAAAACTGCATAGAATGGGGTTACGAGAAACAGATTGCTGTAAACGTTGTGGGCAGGCTGGGGCTGATTTTTTTCACCTAGCATGGCAGTGTGAAAAGGTGCTCAAATATTGGGAAGAGGTTACCGCTCTTATATGTACCATGACGGGAGTAGAGGTTCAGTGCGCACCGTTAGTGTGCCTCCTGGGTTGTGCCCCTTATATACGCGCAGTGTTGGGGAGATTTGTGAGTGTGGCTCGGTTACTGGCAAAGAGACGCCTGCTCTTCACGTGGGACAGTCGCTGGAGACCTAAGGTGGATACGTGGTTGAAGGACATGGTTTACTGCCAAGAACAGCTTGAACTATATGCCGAGGAACTTCCGTTTTCTTCAAAACCCAAGGATATCTGGGCTCCCCTGAGGGAATACTTTCTATCATACCAAGAAGTGAACTCTGACTGAATAATTGTTAGACGGGTCATTGGTATGGGCCTGATGATAACCTGACTTGGTATATGTGATACAAGAGCTACTACGAGGGGGTGTGTATCCATTGCAAACTGACCACCGAAAATGATAGGACAAGTACGGCTTATTGTTATTAGTTGATACTGTTTGATCATTTCTTTCATTACAAATGTTGAATAATGAAAAATGGCATTGTATGCTGGATGTATAACACTGAAATACTCACTAAATAAAAAAAATTAAAATAAAAAAAAAAAAACCTTTTTGGTTCTAGCCGAGGGTCCGGGCTCTGGGGACGGGGTCCAGCGGGGCCCGGGGAGGCTCTTCCCGGCCTGGCTAGGGTTCGGAAGCTGGGACCGGGCCCGGGGCTCGAGCTCCGTCCGGTGGGCCCCGGGGTGCAGGAGCCCCCCGTCCAACAAGCCAGCCGAGGGTCCGGGTGCTGGGGACTGGGGTCCACCGGGGCCCGGGGAGGCTGTCCCCGGCCTGGCTAGGGTTCGGAAGCTGGGACTGGGCCCGGGGCTTGAGCTCCGTCCGGCAGGCCCCTGGGTGCGGGAGCCCCCCGTCCTGCAAGCCAGCCGAGGGTCCGGGTGCTGGGGACGGGGTCCACCGGGGCCCGGAGAGGCTCTCCCCGGCCTGGCTAGGGTTCGGAAGCTGGGACCGGGCCCGGGGCTCGAGCTCCGTCCGGCCGGCCCCGAGAGCCCACCGTCCAGCAAGCCAGCCGAGGGTCCGGGCACTGGGGTCCACCGGGGCCCGGGGAGGCTCTCCTCAGCCTGGCTAGGGTTTGGAAGCTGGGACCAGGCCCGGGGCTTGAGCTCCGTCCGGCGGGCCCCGGAGTACGGGAGCCCCCCGTCCTGCAAGCCAGCCGATGGTCCGGGCGCTGGGGACAGGGTCCACCGGGGCCCAAGGAGGCTCTCCCCAGCCTGGCTAGGGTTCGGAAGCTGGGACCGGGCCCAGGGCTCAAGCTCCGTCCGGCGGACCCCGGGGTGCGGCAGCCCCCCGTCCTGCAAGCCAGCCGAGGGTCCGGGCACAGGGGACTGGGATCCACCGGGGCCCGGGGAGGCTCTCCCCGGCCTGGCTAGGGTTCGGAAACTGGGACCGGGCCCGGGGCTTGAGCTTCGTCTGGCGGAGCCCCGGGGTGCGGGAGCCCCCCCCGTCCAGCTAGCCAGCCGAGGGTCTGGGCGCTTGGGACTGGGGTCCACCGGGGCCCGGGGAGGCTCTCCCCGGCCTGGCTAGGGTTTGGAAGCTGGGCCCGGGGCTCGAGCTCCGTCCGGCAGGCCCCGGGGTGCGGGAGCCCCCCGGTCCTGCAAGCCAGCCGGGGGTCCGGGCGGTGGGGACGGGGGTCCGCCAGGGCAGGCTCACCCGACCTGGCTGCGTTCAGAAGCAGGGACCGGGCCAGGGGGCGGGGGTGGTTGGCGGAGCAGAGTTCTATGCCCACCCCTACTTTTGACGACTCCCTTTTTTATGTTTTGAACTCCTGGTGCATCGAGGGATGTCCCAACTTCGGACTGGCTTAAAGCCTTGCGGCCCCTGTCATCGGGTGATGTCAGTGACAGATTCGCACTTCATGTGCCTTTAGTGTCTGGAGCACGACCACGACCTGAAGTCGTTCTCCGAGTGCCAGGCCATGAACCCAAAGGGTTTGCGGGAGCGGTACCGAAAGCTGCTGGAGGCCCGGCGCTTGGCTCTGTGTCACTCTCGTTCAAGAGGAAGGTCTCGAACGGTCACGGAGCCCACACTCCTCGTCGCATTTGAAGTCATCTGGGAGGTATTCGGGTAAGTCAGGGATACACAAGAAGAAGTCAAAGAAGCACAGGCATTCTTCGACTTATACCCGTCAGTCGGCCGACGCATCGTCGCTCGAAGGCTCCGTCTCTGGTGCCTACTTCTGAGATGACTCCTCACCATCCTGCTTTTCCGGGAACCGGAGCGTCTGTTACCCAAATCCAAAACTTTTATGAGGTCCTGTACCTCATTTTTGGGCAGCACGGCTCCGCTGGTGCGCCTTCGGACCCTGCAGAGTCGGTTGAGGGCCCTAGGCCTTCAACGCCAGCGGCTCTGGCCCCGGCTATGGAGGTCCCCCATGGATCCAGGCCTGGGTCCGGATTGACACCAGTCGATCTCACTCAACCTTCCCCGACATTGGTCCCGACGATGATGCTCCCGGCGTTGACCGTGCCCCAATCGGCGCTGACCCCATTCTTATCTCTGAAGTGGACACGGGCCGGATCAATATCTGTTCCGACGACGGAAGGGACTTTAGTCCCTGTGTTCATTCCTGGCCCTATAATCTGTTTTAGCCATCATATTGGTGATTTATTTTAATATTGCTTTTGTTTCAGTTTTCCAGTTGATTTAAATTCGTAAACATGAGCGAAGCAGGTGGTAGCAGAGGATCTTTACCTCCACACAGTGTTGCTGACTACAAAATCTGACGACTCCTTCAACAAAGAAAAATATGCCAAACTAATCCAAAAGAAAAGCTAACATCAGCTGCAGCTGGACAGAAGAGAGTTTGAGATGCTGCAGAAATACGGCAAGACGAAGTTCACAAAATATTGAAACTGATGGGTGAAGAGGATCAAATATTTTATCATTGTAACAACAAGTGCTACAAGTCATGTACAATGTGAAAAAGCCTGGAAAAAATGCATTAAAAAATAGCAGAAACCAGTGAATCACAACAAGAATCAGTCCTCTGAGAAAGCGACGACAACCAAACCCAGTGCCCATCCACTTAGAAGATCGATGGCTACCCTCTGCCCACCTCCAACAACTGATCAGAAAGCAGAGGATCTTCAATGTGTTATATGTGGTTTAGCCAGAACAAGGGCCAAAGGGATTGACAAAAGAACAAAGTACAGAGTATGTGAGTCTCAAAGGGCAAACATGTTTTTATCTGCAGCTAGTTTCTTCCTAGATTAAGTTTTCAGTCGAGTAGCTGATCTAAACAGCGAGGTGAATGTATTTGCAGTGGATTTGTATGCCCACCTGAACTGCATGCGTGCATACATTCGAAAATATGAATGTACAATGATCTCCCAGCAACAACGTAACAGCCAGCCTTCAGTTAAGTTTGCACTCTTTGAAAAATAAAATGAAGTTTTAAAGCCACTCTTGAGTGCTATACGGGTTTATGCTCAGTAAGACCAGAGAAATAATGGTCAGCATTGATGAAGCTTTTTGATCCATAATAATGAAATTAAGATTTTTCTCGTGAGAATGTACATTGACAGAATTCGTTTTTGTCAGTCGAACAAAAAGAATGAGCCACTTATGGTGTTCTCAGCTGATTTAACTCCTGAAGTTCTTGCTGCCAAAATAAGATCACAGGATGCAGGAAAATCATCAGGAATCATTTTAAGAAATGTCCTGAAAGATTTAGATATTGGACTTAATGACAAATTTTGTGATGCCCCAGAGCTCTGCAAATCATGGAAGTTAACAAGGATGCCAGTTGTTGTCTTAACGTTTTTTACATCATTGTTTAATATCAGCAAAGATAAACTGTTACAAACTAAAGTTATTGAGTTCGGAACAGAAGCCAACAACATTTATGATGTCTTTGAAGATATAAGCGAAGAAGTGGAAGACAATCCCATGAACCGACAGGCTTATGCTGTGCAAATGTACTGTTTTTTCCAAATCATGTTTTGTGAATTACGTCACAGCAAAAAGAAAACTCCGCTACACATGATGACTGCCCACACAATCTATGAAAAGTGCAAAAGTAAATAGCTAATCACTTCAATGAATAGGATTGGTGTATCAACAAGTTATACTGACATATTACAGAGAAGGAACTTGTTAGCAGGTCATGCTGTAAAATCTTGTGAATCTGACAGCACACCACTTCCAAGTCACCTTACCAGGAAAGAATTTACAATTGCTGCTCTTGATAATTTTGATTTTGAAGACCGCTCTAATTGGTCTGGAACGTCCAGCACACATGATACTGCCATGGTGCTTTTTCAAGACTGTACCAATGCATTAGCTGCTGGTAAACAAGCTCTGTCAGCTGTAGGCATAAACAAATGAAGCTGCAAACTTATAACCCAACTGCCATGCAAATGTGTGCAAAATCACTACAAGCCATCAACATGTCCCAGTCTACCAGAAAGTTTCAAAGTGGCTGAGGACATGGATCTTCTTCTACCTGATACGGCGGTCCACAAAGCTGATTTAACTGAATTTCTCATATCGCTTATTTGGTGCGGACTGAAGAATGAAGAAAAGCCAGTTGCTCTGTGGGCTGCAATTCATGCTCTGATCTCCCAGAATAGCATCCCATTGCAGAAGGTTGGGTTTTTACCAGTAATACCATCTTCGTTCACAAACTACGCAACAGTATACACATCTCTAAAATAAATTCCAAAATGTGCGTCCTCAGCTTGAAGACCAGCCTATCCTGCTAATTTTCTGCAAAGAAGGTGTTTTCCATACTTTAGCTGACATTTTGTATGAGCAATCCAGTAGAATTTGATGAACTTTATCCAATGATGGGCATTTTCCACATTACGAAAGTTGTGTTGACGTGTGGCAGGAAATTATCTCCGTGAATGTGGCATAGACGATGCACTTATTGATGCTGAAATTGTTGGATGCAAAACTGTCCAATCAGTATTGAGCGGAACTCATTATGTTCGTTCGTTACCAGGTATGCTCATCATATCTTAGGCTCTAGAAACATTGCGTTGGAATGCTTTCTGGAACAAAAATGGCAAATTAGATTTTGCATATCTCTTCTCAGAAGTGAACAAGGCACAGGGTACACATCATTTAAAAGACATAATGCAAAGCCAGGCAATGGTCAATACACTCAGTCCAAAATCAGAAAACCAAGTTCATAGAGTTTGTCAAAGAATGTGAAGAAAAATCAGAACTTTGCAAGTACTGGGCAAACGTTTTACACATGATAGCTCTAGTGAAAAACTTGTTACATGCTGAACGGGAAGGTGATTGGGAGCGTGACTTGAAGACTGTGGAGTCACTAATTACTGTGTTTCGTGAATTCGATTGCATGAACTACCTGAGGTATGGGTCCTGGTATTGTGAAAAAGCTAGAGGTGGAAAAACCATACCTCTACAGAAAATGCATCCAAAGACATTTTGTGGTGAAAGACAGAGAGGGAAGGTGTAATGTTTTGGCTCCAGATATGAAACTGGAACAGATGATCCAGAGATCACAGAAAAGCTCCAAGGGAATTGTTGATCAGACACGTAAAAGTGAATATGTTGCTCAATGGCAGCTACTTTTCCATGAAGTCCTTTCTGTTTGCAGTGTTTTCAGAGAGATGAGAAATTCAAAATGAATGGACCGTCATGAAACTGTTCCTCACCACAAACTTGTGGGAAAGCGGGGGGAACGCTTTAATAAACATGTTGACAGCCGCCTTCATTTCATGCAGCAGCAAGGAAACCCCTTTGAAATGACTGAGCCTGTGCGGCTACACAACTACGTGACCAAACAATATGTGGATAACGATATAAAGACACGTCTACTAGATGTCCTGGTACATGGATCTAAACTATACGCAGAACTGAAGCAGGAGAGATTTATATTGAAAGAGAAAAAGCTGTTTGACATAATCACTAAAGCTACATTTTCACGCTTTAGTTGCCATAGTAAACGTTTCGTCCAATCAGCCACTACAAAACAGGTTACAAAAAAACAACTTTCACAAGCATATAGAGAGATGGATATAGCAAAAGAAAGGGGTGAATTTATCAAGGACATTCTGTCACATTATCTTCTTCCAACAAATGCATTATTTGATGGAGATGCTGCAACCAAACCAGTGAAGCACAAACTGGTACAGGAGCTCGAAAAAAACTTTCATTTGAAGAATTTCAATTTTAAAAGGTGTCCTCATTGAAAACTGCTATTTTTGTGGACTACATGTCCCAATTGTGAATGTTCAAGATTTCATCCATGCAAAACTTCCGAGAGGTCGTTCAGGCTGTCCTACCGATATCAAAGTCAGTGTGAACCTTGCAAGAACTGCATATTGTCGTCGTTGACAGTTATCTTGAACTATCTGTCAAAGAATGTGAGAGAATCCGAAGAATGTCTCCAAGTGGAACAATTGACCTTACCTGCATCAAAAATTCGACACCTATACCTGTACAACTTAATAAATTCTGGTTATCAACATCGAGCAAGATGAACTTGGGGATGTTAACTCGCTAAAACATTGCTGATGCTTCAATGAACACTGAATTTCCAATTATTGCAAGTGGAATGATTGTCAATGATGAGTTGGTGCCTGCAGAGATGTATTCAAAAGGTATGGGCCATATTGTTCAAGCACTTAACAGCTAATTGGAGGGAGTGAGAAAAGACACTTAATCCTGCTTCATATTTTGTACAAGAACCTTGACCCAGAAATGCCTAGTGTTTTTATCAAGGCAGATATTCTTACGGGTGATGACACTATGAGCAAAATTGGAACAAAGCTTGGAGCTTTAACTGCTGAACCTGTGACGTTTCTAAAAGGATTTGCTGAGACAGAAGAAGAATGTGACATTAAAGACCGAAAAATACTTTGTGTGTGTGTTTGAAAACGAGTTCTGACTTGTCACACATTTGACTATCTTTGATACAGTGAGTTCAAGAGATCCGTCCCGCTAAGTGACCTTCCACTGACGTCATATTCTGTGCTTTGACACATTAAAAGAGCGTTCTACTTAATCAGAAGATGTGTAAATGTTTTGGATCATGCATATGTAGAGAAAGATCCATGTGAATTTGGTTGGGAAGATGTTGATAGGGTGCTAAAACCTACGAAATTTCTAAAGCTATCCAGAGAACTTACACGTACATGTACTTGCAAAACCTGTGCTACAAAAAGATGTGGCTGTCGATATGTTCTTCTCAAATGTTCAACATTCTGCAAATGTACCACGGGCGATTACCAAAACAAATAAAGTGAACTATGAAAATGTGTCTAAAACAGGAGTGATAAACATTTTTTCTCTCATATTCAGACCATAAACATTGTGTGGTGTATACATAAAAGGATTAAAAACCATTATTATGTGTTTCATTTCCATATGTCTCTTCTTCCACTATTATAGCTGCCATTTTGGAAAATGACGGATGGGTTGCTCTGAGGAGTTATTTTATTTCTCTATAAGACTACTTGAGCCCCAAAACCTATGTTTTGACACCAAAATGAAATATATGGGTCTCATGGTTCCTGAAATATTACATCATCACTGCAACAGATTTAAAAAATATCGTCCAGAAAAATTCGGCCCAGATCAGCAATTTCTACCCAAGCTAAATTACTTCTCTAATGATCCAAAAACACAAATCAAAAGTGAAGATCTCTGGACCACAATTTTTTTACAGAGGTATATCGGGGGGCAGAGATTATCACTTTACGGCCCCATTGTCCATGCCAAGAACTCAGACCTAGCCTAGGACATTGAGGATGGCCTCCTCCCTTCTACTATCTCCATAAAAAGTATTAATAGGGTTACTAGAATTGAAGCGCTCCATGTCAAAAGTATGATGCCAGAGAAGGGCTCACTGCCCCCAAAACATGATTAACCCGCTGTCTGAATCCTGGATGACATTTTTAAAGGACACCAGCATGTCTGAAGTCATTAATAAGGGTTATTTCTCACAAATTATATGGTTTTCAAGTTTAAAGATTTCCAAAGGACGCCATTATGTGTTTTGTAGCATGGCGCTAATGCAGATTACCCTGCCATGCATTGTCCTGCTATTTAATTGTTGGAATCAGAACAGCATCTTGTTTACATGCATATAATTTGTTGGGCATCATCTGCAACCCGAATTAGTAAGACGTTGAGCTGAAGCCCACAGTGCATCACACACAGAAGCTGCCATCTCTAGTTAATATTTTCCACCATCAAGTTTGGAAGCATGTGACCAGGATGAGAACACAGACCAAGCCTCCATAATCACTGGGGATGAAAACCCTTATTTTCCTATACTGAAGAACACTATGCAAACAACGCTCTCGCATGTTTCTCTCTCCGACACTTGGAACCGTAGATATCCCAGGTAATATAACACAGAGCTGCCCGGGAATCTTTGCCATTACTGCAGCCTGGCTCTTTGGTAATCAGTCAAATAATTTGTTTTTACAGAAACCCTCCAAAATGCCTATTTTTGTATGCCTTCTTTTTGTGCTTTTGAGCTGGTGATGGACAAACTGTCTGTTGGGTTTTGCCAACAGTGTCCGCATTGGTACCCTTCATTTCACTCTCTCCTGTGTGTAATCTGTTCCTTCCTTTGTTCCGCAACCTTGCGAAAAACCTAAAACTTGTAAAGAAAAACTCTGGATTTTTTTTCCCAATAGCATTGGGTCTGAGTCTCTGCAGCACATTGCTACTGAAACCAGTGCCGCAGGGCGTAGGTATCGGGCCCGGAGACTGAAACAGATTTGACATTGCAGAGATCAGATTCAACCCAGACTTTCCAAATTTCTGTTTCAGGTGATGGTAGTAGGCACAGGAGCCATGGACTGTGAACTCATCAATAGGAATTCTCCAATCCTTTTAAATTTGTCTGAGGCCCGATGCCTTTAGTCACCCACAAACGAGGGCCATCAGTATATGCACTGGAAGTGGCAGTGTAATTAATACTTGGTTGTCATATCGACGTCGCTATAGGTGTAAAAGCTTTCAGGGCTTTAGCACTGAATGCATCATGTTGCATGGTCGAAATTCATGTCAGCAAAAGAAAAGGGGTTCAACTCTTCTCAATTATAGGCTGAGTTGATCTTGAAAAAAGCGGCTCGACCAGGGCACATCTTCGAACCCTGCCAGACCTGATCAAAACTAAAAAGATAACTAAATGCTTAAGCACCGAAAATGACCTAACAGCATTATTTAGCATTTGGTGGCTAAGCCGCCATTGCTGTGGCCGCCTTCGCTATACTGGAAGCATTTAGGCTTCCAAGTTTAAAGGTGTTCGTCCCTGTGGCTAGCAAGGAGGGGGGGGGGTCACCCCAGGCGGCACGAGTTTTGGGGGGAGGGAGTGAGTCTCTTACCCGCGACGGCCGAAGGAATCGCCAGCAAGCCCCCCCCTTTCCTTAGATTCGGCCGCCGCGGGCAGCAAACGCAGGAGCCACCACGGGCGGCCTAAGGCCTAGCTACGCCACTGGTTCGTCGTCATTGGGGCAAACAGATTTTTAATCGAAGGGGCTTCTCTATGCCTGTTGGGGACTGCTTCAGCGATGGAAATTGGCATGTCACAACTGTCACAGCTAATGTAGGTACCTGTTTCCAGAAATCATGTAGTCGGTATCAAACCACGTTCTTTGTGTTTTTTCCTTGCAAATGTAGCACTTTTAAAAGATTTACTGAAATATGTCAGGGGAAAGGTCTTTAAATGGGCAGCACTTCCAATGCCCTCACCATTTAACACCCTGTCCTCCCAAAGGTGTTCCCATGACAGTAATGGCAGAGACTCCACCATTGGAAAGACCATGCACAGCTGCTCGCTAAATGGGGCGGCAGTTCAGATATGTGGGACATCTGTTGTTTTTTGGCTCATGTCCTGTTACTGCCCACCTCTATATGATTCCTTAAGTCAACTTTCAAGAAAATTCTGACCTGTTGTACAAGTTACTTACCTTCGGTGAAGGTATATCTGTAAGAGACATATATTAGTTATGGATTCCTCACCTTAGAATTACCCCCAGGCGTCAGCCTGGATCCGGAGAATTTTTCTTCAGCAGTACCCCTGCCCGTCGGTAGGTGGCGTCGGTCGACTCCGGGTTCGTCATTAGCATCGTGGTCGCCGGAATGACGTCACGGTACCTACTTGGACGCCGCCTCTGCGCACTGACGTCAGTTCTTTACATGACATTCCACGCCAGAAATGCAGAGCCATGCAAGACACTGACCACTGGTGCACAAAACTAGGGCCCTGAAAGGGGAGGATCGGTGGGGCGGTGAGGAATCCAGAACTAATATATGTCTCTTACAGATATATCATTACCGAAGGTAAGTAACTTGTTCATCTGAAAGAGACTATTAGTTATGGATTCCTCACCTTAGAATAGATACCCCAGCAATACCAACACCGGAGGTGGGTCTGCGAACTAAGTTCACACCAGAAAGTCCTGGAGAACTGAACGGCCAAAGAAGCCGTCTCTCCGGACTTGGCTGTCCAGGCAGTAGTGTTTAGTAAACGTGTGCAATGAAGCCCACGTAGCTGCCTGGCAGATGTCATGAAGAGGGACTCCACGTCCCAAAGCAGTAGTGGCTGCCGTCGCCCTGGTGGAATGGGCGCGCAACCCCACTGGTGGTTCCTTTTTTGCTAAGGAACAGCAGATTTTGATGCAAAGGACGACCCATCGAGCGAGGGTCCGTTTTTGCACGGCTCGACCTTTCTTGGCGCCCACATAGCCAACAAAGGGCTGGTTATCCACCCGGAATTGCTTTGTGTGATCCAGATAGAATGAAAGCGCACGTTTTGGATCGAGGCGGTGGAGCCTCTCTTTCTCTTTAGAAGGAGGCGGAAAAAGGTGGGCAAAGTGATGGTCTGTCCTATGTGGAAAGCGGTAACCACATTGGGAAGGAAAGAATGCCTAGTGCGAAGGACAACTTTGTCCTGATGAATAGCCAGGAAAGGAGGTTTAGAAGAAAGAGCCTGAAGCTCACTCACCTTGCGAGCAGAGGTGATGGCAACCAAAAAGGCAGTTTTAAGTGTCAGAAGTCTGACAGGACATTTATGTAGCTGCTCGAAAGGAGCGCACATAAGATGGGTCAGAACCAGGTTCAAGTCCCACTGGGGCATTACGAAAGGAATTGGAGGATACAAGTGAGTAATGCCCTTAAGGAAGCGATTTACAATAGGGGACTTGAAAAGAGAAGGCTGGTCAGGAATCCGAAGAAAGGCCGAAATGGCCGAAAGATAGCCTTTTAGAGTGCCCAGAGCAGAGCCCTGCTGGGCCAAAGAAAGAATGAAGAGGAGAACCTCCGAAAGGGGAGCAGAAAGGGGATCCACAGCCTTTGCTGCGCACCTTGCCACAAACTTGTTCCATCTACAGGTGTATAGACGCCTAGCTGCCAAGATAACGTTACAAACTTTGGGAGGAAGGTCGAAAGCTGTCAACTGTCGCCGCTCAATCTCCACGCAAGGAGGTGGAGGCTGGAGAGGTTCGGGTGGATGACCGTCCCCTGCTGCTGCGACAGAAGATCCTCCCGAAGGGGCAGTCTGATCCGAGGATCGATGGCCATGTGCAAGAGCTCGGGATACCAGACTCTTTGTGCCCAGTCCGGGGCCATAAGAATGACTTGGGCCCGGTCGCGCGTGATCTTCTTCAGCACCCTGGGCAGAAGTGGTATAGGTGGAAAGTCGTATAGAAGACCGCAACTGCACTCACAACGAAAAGTGTCGCCTACGGAGTGCCGCCTTGGAAATTCCAACGCGCAGAAGTGCTGACATTGCGCGTTCTCTTCGGTGGCGAATAGATCTAACCAAGGCTCTCCCCACTGCTGAAAGAGACCTTGCACCACCTCCAAGTGAAGATGCCATTCGTGATCCATCATGCACCGGCGGCTGAGTTCGTCCGCCCTGGCGTTCAGAAAACCTGCTAGGTGTTGAACCACCAGGGACATGCCCTGATGTTCCAGCCATTTCCAGAGACGAAGTGCCTCCTAACAAGGTCCACGACCCCACCTCGCCCTGTTTGTTGCAGTACCACATGGCGGTGGTGTTGTCCATGAACACCTGCACTACTCTCCCTTTGACAGAAGGAAGGAATGCCTTCAGTGCAAGATGGATCGCCCGAAGCTCCAGAAGGTTGATGTGGAGTCCGGACTCCGCCGGAGACCAGAGGCCTCTGATCTCTGCCTCTCCCATGTGGCCGCCCCACCCCAGAAGTGATGCATCTGTCACCACTGTGAACTCTGGCTGGGGAAGGGAGAGGGACCTGCCATTGACCCAATCCTGGTCCGTTAGCCACCACTGCAATTGGATGTGCAGTTCCCTCCGAGATCTGGACGCAATCGGAAAGATTCCCCTGATGCTGTGCCCACTGGAACTTCAGGTCCCACTGCAGAGCCCGCATATGCCACCTGGCACCAGCAGGAGGCCATCAGGCCCAGTAGCCTTAGGGTCAGCCTGACCGAAACCCAGGATAGAGGCTGAAAGATCGGAATCATAGCCCGAATATCCCGGACTCACTGCTCGGGAGGATAAGCCCAAAACTGCCCTGTGTCCACAACCACTCCGATGAAAAGGAGCTTCTGAGAGGGAATCAGGTTTGACTTCGGCACATTGATGGTGAACCCCAGCGAATGCAGGAGGTCGGCCGTAGTCTGGAGGTGGGAGACGACAGCCTGGGGCGAGCCCGCCTTCAACAGCCAGTCGTCGAGATACGGGAAGACTGGACCCCGTGATCTGAGCAGATGAGCTGCGACCACCGCCATCACCTTCGTGAACACCCGAGGGGCGCTAGTAAGGCCAAAGGGGAGCACGGTAAACAAAGTGGTCGTGGCCTACCGTGAACCGTAGGTAACGCCGATGGGCCGGCAGGACGGGGATGTGAAAATAAGCGTCCTGCAAGTCAAACGCTACCATCCAGTCTCCAGGGTCGAGTGCAGACAGGACCTGAGCCAGTGTCAACATTTTGAACTTCTCCTTCCGGAGGAAGCGGTTGACGTCCCTGAGATCCAAGATAGGACGGAGGCCCTTGTCCTTCTTGGCCACCAGAAAGTAGTGGGAATAACAACCACGACCTACTTCTGGGGCAGGAAATCGCTCGATGGCTCCCTTGGCCAAGCGAGCCGTAACTTCCTGTTGGAGAAGGGCCTAGTGATCCTCCGACATGCGATGGAATTGAGGTGGCATGGATGGAGGGGTAGTCTCGAAGGGGAGGGAGTAGCCGCTTCGGATTTCTGCTAAACCCACCTGTCCGACGTGATGTTGAGCCAGTGGGGGAGGTGATGGCCGATCCTGCGGCCCACTGGCGAATGGTGACCCTGAAAGGTCGGACTAGGAGGGCTTGGAGGCTGTTGCAGAGGGGGCGCTGGTGGACTGGCCGGCCCACTGACCCCCAGACCCACGACGATGGGTCCCATGTCCCCGGCCGCGCAGAGGCTGGACGGCTTGCGCAGGCCTGTGGCTCTGGACGGAACGTGGCGAGGCACCCCTTCCGTAGCCACGAAAGGGGCGAAAAAGCAGACTGCGCGGGGCGAGAGGTAGAAGCGAGGCCCAAGGACCTGGCCGTCCCCCTGGAGTCCTTAAAGTGCTTGAGCGTGTTGTCTGCTTTGTCGCCAAACAAGCGATGGCCATCAAAGGGCATGTCCAAAAGCGTAGCTTGGACATCGCCCGAAAAGCCAGTGGACCTCAGCCAAGCGTAGCGGTTCAGGGCTACTGACGTTGAAATTGTCCTGCCCAGCGAGTCAGTGGTGTCCAGCCCACAACGTATGGCGAACTTCGCTGCGTCTCTTCCTTCGGCAACTGCACGAGAGAGCACGGCCCAGGCCTCCTCCGGGCACTGAGGCAGCACCTGTGCGACCGTGTCCCACACAGAGTGGGAGTAACGGCCCAAGAGACATGCGGTGTTCACCGACCGCAGTCCTCAGCTGGAGGAAGAAAACATTTTCTTCCCAAGGTGGTCCAGCTTCTTGGATTCCCTATCAGGTGGAGCGGTAGGGAATGTGCCCTTGGAAGGTGAGGCTTGGACCAAGCTCTCAGGGGTGGGGTGTGGATAGAGGAAAATGGGGTGGCCCGGGGCAATCCACAGGAGCCCCTGTGTTGGGCTTGGACCAAGTGCCCTAAAGGATGTCCGTGAGGGCCTCATTGAACGGCAGCAGGGGCTCTGAAGAGGTTGCTGCCGGTTGAAGCACCTCGGTCAGGAGGTTAGTCCTGACCGCCACCGTAGGAAGCTCAAGGTTTAAGGCCTCACCCACCACTGCGTATGATGCACCCTCCTCCGTAGCCACGGTAGGGGGAGATAGCATGCCAAGGTCTGGGGAGGTGTCCAGACCACTCGCCTCACCCAACTCCTCTCTCCAGTCCGGTTCTTCTAACTGGTTTGCCAGAGGGTCCACAGACCCCTCCCCGTCCTCCTCACCCTCCTCTGGTAGCCACTCAGGGCGAATAGGGAACACCAGGGGAGAACAGTGGTACAAAAGTACCGGTTGGCGCCGGTCCTGACGTCGGTCGGCGCCGCTCCGGCTCCGTGTCTACATCGAGGGGAGGGCTGGGGTCGACGTCGGCTGGGGACACAACCGGGGGCGAAGGTGTCGCCGCTGGATTCGCGCCGGAGGAGGGGTCATGAGGTCGAGCGGCGCCGATCGGGATCCAGGCCTGGATCCCTGGGGGCCCTGCGGCGCCTGAGCCAAAGCCACTGGCATCAAAGGCCTGAAACCCCTAGCCGAGTCCGCGGGGCCCGAAGGCGCGCCGGCCGAGTCGGGCTGCCCAAAGATCGAGTGGAGGGCTTCGTAAAAACTACGAAGCTGGGCAGGGGTTGCCCCGGCTCCCGGAAAGGGAGGGAGGCTCGGGGTCGGCCCAACAGGCTCCGCGGTCAGAGCTGGACGACTACCTTCCGCAACCCGCGTCGAGTCAGCCGACGGACATGGGGAACGCGAAGAGCGACGAAGCTTCTTTGCCTTCTTTTTGTGCCTCGACTTACCCGAAGAAGAAGACTTCGACGATGAGTGATGGCTCCGCATCCGGTCCCGCGACCTCCCTCTCGACCGGAACCTCGAGCAGCGCGGAGCGGACTGCCGGGCCTCGAGAAGCTTTCGGGACCGCTCCCGCAAAGACTTCGGGTTCATGGCCCGGCAGTCGGAGCACGACTTGGGGTCGTGGTCGTGGTCACGCTCCAAACACCAAAGGCACACGAGGTGTGGGTCCGTGACCAACATCAATTTGCGACCGCAGTCGCAAGCCTTGAAGCCAGTTCCAGGACGGGACATCCCTATGTGCACCAGGAGTCGAACGACTCGAAAAGATGTAGAGAAAAAGTCGCAAAAAGAGTCAAAAAGTGACTCAAGGTACCACTCTCTCCGGATCTGCCCTGGCTGACTTGGAAAAAGAAAGAACTTACGTCAGCGCGCAGGGGCGCCGTCTAAGTAGATACAGCGACGTCATTGCGGCGACCACAACTCCAACTACTAACGCGGAGTCGACCGACGCCACCTACCGACGCGCAGCGGTACTGCTGAAGAAAAATTCTCTGGATCCAGTCTGACGCCTGCGGGTAATTCTAAGGTGAGGAATCCATAACTAATAGTCTCTTTCAGATACACAATTACATGGAAATATTGTCAAAAAAGTCCAGGTGACCACAGCATATGCTGAGGGCCAGCCACATGCTTCACAGTCCTCCCATTCATCACTGTCCCTCCCACATGATCTGCAGTATGACCTGGACAACACATCTGTTTCCACGTGCCACCTAATTGCCGGATATAAATCAGTCTCTACCTAAGAACTTTGTGGACTCTAGTTCAGCATACATATCTAGGCTGATGAGACACAATTATATCTAGAAGCCTCTCGCTTAAATGACATCTTCGCCCTCTCATCACGTTTCAAGAAAATTCAGCAGTGTATGCCATTTAACTTTCTACTGAGAAACCCTGCGAAACCGAATTCATCCTCATTACCCCTAACCAAAAACGCTTTTTATATGTTAAATGAGATGTGTACAGTGTTGTATTGCCATTGCATGTCCTTGCAGCGCTGTCCGGTGCTATCATTCCCTAGTCTCGACGATTCCGTCAAGGATCGGACTATGTTTTGTATTTAAATAGTGTCACCAGTAGTGTGGATGCCGATAGTATTAATGTTTCTGTGGTGTGGTGTAGTGTGATGCCGAATGTCTTTACCAATTGAGGAATATGCCATCTGAAGGACTAGGATGTTCGTTGGCTGACTAGAGGTGTGCGTATGAAGTAACTGAGTTGACAAATTTGATTGTTTACTGTTTTGGTTGGTGCGTGTGGTGAGCTCGGTGGTAGCTAACTATATGGAATATCTGAGTTCTTTTGCATGTGTGCACACTGTTCTGTCTAACGTGTTCTTTAGGTTGTTGCGAGGAAAGTGGTTTATTATATGGTGTGGTGTTGTCAGAATTCTGTATCAGGTCAGGTTTGTTTGTAAAACCTTAGCTCAGTCCTGGGTAGCTGTAGGTCAGAGCAATCAGGCTTTATCAAAGGAACCAGTGTAAAGCATTTAGATGTACCGAAACAGTTAAATAGGAAGAAAACGCAACACTAATTTATAAATAGGTTGTATATTTATCTTTAAATAGACACCGTTAACAACAAAAATCCACCACAGGGTTCTGGAGATATGAATTGTTAAAGAAACAATAAATCACAGCTTTTCAGTAATGCAATTCATGCAATCTACTGCAGCTCACGGTTTACGGTTAGCCATGACTTGTATACTTGAAAACAGCTATAAAGGCAGTCTTGTGGCGACTAACTCCAGCAGGGAGCCAGTTACAAGAACGACTAAGGTTGAGTAGAAGAGCTACCTTGCATCAAAGCACTCTCCAGCCCAGGCTCTATTGGTGAACCACCTTAGGTTTCTTTGAAGTGGTCCTGATGCAAGGGATGCAGGATTATGAAGATACTCAAGGATGCTGAGCCAGTGTTGGGTCTTCACGGACCAACCCCTCATTCCACGAACACGGTGGAGCATCTTTGGCCATAGAGGTTGATGTTCTGTGAAGTCCAGTCAGAAAACAGTTGCCACTCTCTGGTTGCAGCAAAACTAGCGGTTCTCTTTAACTAGCTGTAAATTCCCTGTTGGGCAACCAAACTACACTCTGATGACTCTACTGAGTCCAGCAGACGAAGGTGCAGCTTTTGAGGGTCAGAACTCTGTCTCCCAGGCTGCCCTTCAGCGATCAAGCATTCTTAGCTATCAATTCTCCAAGGCAGGCTTCTTCTGCTTTCATGGCCAGGTGCTGTAACAGGGAGTCAGCTAACTGCCTCTTGGAGTCACCTTCTCTGCCTGGGGCTCGAGTACAACTTTTCCTCGAGCGGGACACCACAGGAACAATCCTCTTTGCTAGCCCAAGGTGCAGCAGGTGTAGTACAGTCTTTGGTGCACCCTCTCTTTGCTGGGTCCAGGGAACAGCAGGACAATCCTTCAGAACAGGTGAGATCTCAGGTCTGGGTGCAATGCGAGCCTCTTTTATGCTCAGTTCTTGTGATGTGGTGATTACTAGCCAATGGCTTACTAGGTCTCCTCTCGACTAATTATGACTTCCTTTGAAGTGTGGCATCTAGCTAGCCCAGAATGTACAGTTCTTCCCACTTCCAACATGGCAGAACCCTTCTCTTGGAATGTGCAGCTCCCTAGCTCATCCCAAATGTGTGGCTACCTGGGAGCTAGACGACCACAGGAAAAACGGTTTTGCAACGGCTTCCCTCTCTATCGACAATGCCAGCCTGTCTGCTAAAACAAAACAGCAGCCCCTCTCGCGTGTGACCACCATTTGCCCTTCAAAGGAGGCTTCCCCTTTGAAGATCACCTTTTTAACTCACACCCTGTTTGTTTGGCCTTCCTGCCAGGAGGAGCTCACACCTGTTCCAATGTAGGCCCTTTATGTTCCATCTTAAGGGTCATTAGCACCTCTCCCCAGGAGGGCAGAAAGCTATCTCGAGGACAGCAATTTGTGTGCAAACGTAAAGGGTCCTGGAAACTTTGGGCAGCATTTGTACAGAAGTTAAATTAAATTTGACTTAAGCATCAAATTGAGTTTAATGCAACATTTCATTTAATACCTTGAAGTATCATATTTAGCAGTCCCATTCAGAAGTTAGCACTGCTGAGTGACCAGTGTTCTGTTCCGTACTGTACTCGCCAATGGGGCTACTAGCCTTTCCACAGTAAAAACAACAATGTGGGGTTTTTACTGCTGGGACATGTAAAGTTATTGAAACACATGCCAATACTTTTGATATACTACACCCTGCATTTAGGGATCAGTAGGCCTGCCTTAAAGGTGACTTACACATATTAAAAATGAAGGTTTGGGCTTTGCCATTACTTTGTTTTATATTTATTTCAATAAGTTTCCATGTGTAAAGCGAACAGTTCCGACTGCATACATTCTTTGCCATTACTTTAACTTACAGTCACTTTAACTTACAGGCCCCTAAACTTACAGGCCCGAGTACCCCAATACTATATACTAGGGACTTGTAAGTTAGTTAACTTATGCCAATTGTGAGTGAGCCAATTAGATATATACCTTTCAAAGGGTCAGAGCACTGGCAATGAGGCCTGTTTGGCAGGACTCAGTGCACCTTCATGGTCAAACGAGCATTGGCAAAAGCCAATGGGTCTCACGTATGCGAGAGCTATTGGCATTTGCCAATGTAAATTGTAAATGTATTTATATAGTGCTTACGACCCCTGATGAAGCATTTGTTTGGCAATTAGCATGCTACTCCAAGCCCAGGATTATTAGTTAGCAGGTTAGTGAGAACTATTATTATTATTGTTTTTTTAATGCCATAACATGCGCTATACTAATGTGTAACATGAAGCTTTTCGAATACAACCATAAACAACCCACCTGAGGGCAAGTAATGCAACCAAGAACGGGTAGAGACTAACTTTGCTGGTAAGTTATGTTTTTATTGCCATGTAGCAAAAATGCTCATGTGGTTATGGGTCTTGAGTCCAAAACAACCTCTTTGAAATTAATGTTCAAACCAACGCTATGGTCTTCAGTTAAAAAAAAAAAAACCTATAAAATAATGTTTCCCATAGAGATCCCAGATAGGCATGGACAAGATTGGGAGTGTGATTTGTTTAATGCCGATTTCTGTGTTCTTGGTGTCATATGAAGCAAAAGAAAAAAAAGCCAAGAAAGACATGGAACGGGTTTACATACACCAAACAAGGCTTAGTGATGGGATTTAAACTTTTAAACCTTGGAAACCAAAACAAGTAAAAAAACACGCGAAGTGTTAATTTAGAACCTTCCTAGTGGCCTATTTCCAGCCCCTGACCGACCTTAAATCACAAATGAATGGCAGGTAGGGTGTCCTTGGGGAAGCTCCTAGCAAAGCAAAACAGAAACTAGGAATAAACAATTCCCCGCCATTGCGGGGTCCATGCACCGGGGCATGACTTTTCTGCATCTGTTTAAACAAGTAAGGGCACGACATAATAATGGGAGTTGAGTAATTCTTCCCTTACCAGCGTCTGTGCTATTTTTCTCTCAAGCACGCTCCAGTCTTGTGTAAACATTGAGTGGAATGTACTTTAAAGGTTCTGCATACAGGGGATTGTGGGGCTCAGCCTGTGCTGAAGTTAAAAAAAATTCTGTGCAGACTGTCTCTTACGGGCACCTCACAAACCCATCTGTGGAGGGATCACCACAAAGTACTACAGTTCAACCACCCGGTCTCAGAGACAGGATGGGTAAGATGAAATGGGGAAGGGGGTGAGGGGAGAGTAGTAACAACTGGGTAAAGGGGATGGGAGGGAAAAGAAGCAACATGAACGGGGATATGGGATTGCCTGAAAACACAAGCCTTCATGTGGAGTGCTTGAAAACAAAGAAAAAAGTAGCTCCTAAATCGGGAGCAGTGGAAGGACACAAGTACTTAGTCCATTCTCCAGGGGCGGGATAATTATATATAAAGCATGCATGCTGTGTCAAATAGAAAAATAAATGCGAGCCGCGCTGAAGCTAACCAATGTTAAGCCGATGGGCGGGCTAAAGGCCACTAATTGTAAAAATGTCTCAAAGAGACAGCGCATGCGCTGTCAATGCATGGCCTAAAAACCAGCAGCATCAGTCCAAAAATTGGGGGATAATCATGCAAAAAGAGACATTTCCTTACAGTTGTCTACTGGAATTGTTTTGTTCTCTGTGATCTCTAATTATAAGTCACATCCTTGTGGCTCTGCACATCCATATGGGAATAGTGGCCCAATAAGCATGTGGTGTTCACTGACCGCAATGCAAGGCTGGCGGAATAAATCATTTTCTTTCCCAAGCTGTCCATCCTCTTGGATTCCCTGTCCGTGGAAGTGACGGGGAACGCGCCGTGGGAAGTGGAGGCTTGGACCACCAAGCTCTCCAGGGTAGGGTGTTGGGTGAGGAAATGTGGGTCTCCTAGAGCGGTGCAGTGGCGGATGCAATCATCCTATTCGCAGGAGTCCCTGTGCTGGGTTTGGACCAGGTCCCCAGAAGGACGTCGGTGAGGGCTTCGTTGAATGGGAGTAGGGGTTCAGAGGAGGAGACTCTGTGGCAGCACCTCTGTCAAGATGTCAGTCTTGACTGCAACTGAAGGTCGAGGAGCTCAGCCACCCTCTGCACCACCATTGCATATGTAGCTTCCTCCTCTGTAGCCACGGTAGGGGGAGAAAGCATGCTGGTATCTAGAGACATGTCCAGTCCACTGGCATCACCCAGTTCCTCACACCAGTCCGTATCCTGCTCATACTGTTACTCTAAAGGGTCCATTGACCCCTCCCATTCCTCCCCGAGGCCTAGCCCTTCAGAATAGGGCTCTGACCTAGGGTTAGGCAGTCCTGTCGGCACAGGAATCCGCATCGGTCGTTGTGGCTCCGTGTCGTTTGGGATCACAATTGGGCTGCTGCTGCCAGTGGGTGCTGGGAGCGTTGGGGCCAGCACCGGGTAAGGTCGTAGTGGCACGACCGGCGCCTGTCCGGATCCATGACCAGCTCCATGCATGATTTCATAAAACTCTTCAATTTGAGCGGGGGTCATTCTGGCACCAGGAAAACTGGGGAGGCACAGATTTGGCCTAGGCGCAGGTTCTGAGGAACCAAGCCTCGAATGCCGATGTTCCTTTGTCGTGTCGGCTGACAGACGAGATGAAGACGAAGCGCGCTTCAACTTCTTGTGTTTTTGGTATCTCTTACCTGAGTGCCCGGACAATTTTCAGTGGGACGAAGAGAACTTTGAACTCCTAGAACGATCCCAAGACCTTCCTCTCGAGCGGGACTGTGACTTCCATGGAGTCGCATGCCGGGCCGCTAGCAGCTTCAGGGATCACTCCTTCAAATACTTCGGCGCCATGGTCCGGCAGTCGGAGCACAACTTGGAGTTGTGATCGCACTCCAGACACCACAAACACACGAGTTGTGGGTCCGCCACCGACATGGCGCTGTGATAGGCGCCACATGGTTTAAAACCTGTCTTCGATGACGACCTCGACACATCAGGAGTAAAAAACCTCAAAAAAAGGTCTACAAAGCATCGCACAAATCCTATCAAGAAGTGACAGGGGGGTAGCACTTCTCTCGAATCAGCTCTGGCTGGCGCAGAAAGAAATTAGTTGACGTCAGCGTGCAGAGGTGGTGCCTATATAAGTGACGCGGATGCCACTTCCAACGTGGACGACAACGACGCCACGCAGAGCCGACCGATGCCACCTACCTACGCGCAGAGGTACTGCTCATGAAAAATCTCCCTGATCCAGTGTGACTCCTGGGGAAATTCACAGGTAAGGAATCTGTTGCTAGATGTCTCCATCAGATACAATACTCAGGTAGGCAATTGCGAGAACACCTCAGGCTGGAGGGAAGAGGTCCATGCTCGCTGATGCGTGTAGATCTGGGGTATGCGCTCGGGGATGGTACGGGGTAGCTGGACCTTCCAGAACCCAGTTGTTTGTCGAAGGTCATTCCTTCAGCCGGTGTGTCAAATACCGAGCCTTCCCTTTGTCAACCACACGCAGTCTGGCAGGATACAGCATGCCATATTTCCGTCCTTTCTTGTGAAGTAGAGCTTTAATATAATTGAATTTGCATCACACTTCCTGTACAGCTAATGTAAAGTCGGGATAGAACGAGACTGCAGCACCCTGGTATTGCAACAGGCCTTGTTCCAGGGCCAGCTGAAACGTTGTGTCCCCATCTCTATAGTTAAGCAGGCGTGCGATGATGGGACTAGGAGGGGCACAAGGTGAGGGACCCAGTGTTCTATGGGCTCTCTCTTCCACAAAGGTGGATGTGAAGCTTTCGTGGTCAAGGAGTTCCGCAAGTAGACGTTCCACAAATTGGTCAGGGCGCCCCATGTCAGTGGACTCTGCAATTCCCATAATCTGAATGTTGTTTCTGCGTGATCTCGTTTTAAGGTCCTCATTTTTAATAGCAACTGCTTTAAGGAACCACTCAGACTTTTCCTATCATTTTGAAAGGGACACAGCGCCATCCTCTATGCCAGATATACGTTCCTCTACATTGTCTGGCCAGACGTTATGGTGATCAAGTCGCTCTCCCATGCGGTCCAGGCGAGTGTCGATGGAATGGAAGCCGGCGCGGAGCTCCACCATAATGACTACAGTACCACTCAGTTTGTCCTCGTCATTGGTCTCCACAGTTCCCTCCTCTACATCTGATACAGAGTCAAATCTAACAGCTTCTTTGGCGTGCTCAAACGTAAGTTTACACTGCTTGGGATCCCCTCTCCCCATGATGCTCAGCTCCCAGATAGGATATGCAGTGCTGAATGTTTAAGGGTCGTGCAGTAGCCGGATCTCAGGATAGATAGTGAGGGGCAGAAATTGGCAGGCTCAAAGGTGCCCAGGAGGGACCACCCTCCACGCAAGGCACCCAGAGGGTTTTGATAAGGAGATGGTCGCCAATACGAGGTCAGAGCAGTAGGAAGTGCCCCCAATTGATGGAGAGCTGGGTAAGTGTTCACCAGGCCAGCATGTTGCAGCATGAACCCAGTGCCAGCCACATGTGGTGTAGCAGTAGCATGTGAGGAAGGCATTTCAGGCTGTAAAGAACTAGGGTTGGGGGGGGGATGCCTGCTGGCCATAGACAACGCTCCAGGATATGTGTTGTGGGAACAAAGAAGGGAAGTCACCCGGGCTCTAGAGGCAAGCCCACCGCCCCAGCATCTCTTCCAAGCGAGTCTTCCAGGGCAGACAGCAGACACCGGGCCAGACGGCAAACCGGCCCCAGTAACGGGGGTGCAGGAAGCACCAACAGGCATGCATGGGCCCAGGAGCCACCCCCCCACTACGCCAGCCACCAGGGTCCACACGGCGCTAGCAATGGGGCCAGCCGGAGGTGGTGAAGTGCAGCAGGGGCCAGAGGCCACACACGATGCAGCAAGGCCCTTGCCGCCGCAGATGAGCAACATGGCCCTATCTAGCTACCAATCCAGTCCAGGTCGCACAGTCCCCGAAGCCCAACAAGGCCCCCGCTCAGCCCGCAATCCTGCACCGCTCGCCCCTTACCGGCAGTCGGGTATGCCCGGTGTGCAGCAGGAGCGGCGCCCTCGGTATTTCCTAATGGGCCGATTCGGCGTCACCTCGTGCCTACTGCCGCAACCAGGCCGCGCTGACCAAGTTGCCAACCCCCTCCATGGGCCCCAGGCATTCGCAGGCCAGCAGGTGCTCCAGGAGGTTGTCCGCAGCCCGTAATAATGATTGTATCTCCCTATAAGGAGGATGGGCGGGGGGGGGGCCCAGTGAGGCTCGGTAGCCTCGGACAGCCCCTGTCGTCATGGGGTCTCCGAGGTGAGCACTAGGCTGCACCAGCCCGGTTTGGTTTACTCGTCTCCCTGGTGCAGCATCCTGGCGAAGGAATGCAGCATTCAACGCAGCTTATATGGTGCAGTGAGTTCTTGCTGTCCAGATGTGGGGGCGATTATATTTGCGGCGTGGAACCTGGCTCATGAGGGCTGCCAATGCCGAGCTTCACTGCTGCACGGCTGTTAGAAATGGGGGTCTCTAGTTGGCAGAGGTAGGTACCTTTGACCAAGTAGGGGCCCTTGCTTCTAGTCAGGGTAAGGGGGCTACACTCCTAAAATAACCCCTGCTCACCCCCTTGCTAGCTTGGCACAAGCAGGCAGGCTTATCTCAGAGGCAGTGTGTAAAGCATTTGTGAACACATACAGTAATACAGTGAAAACACTACAAATGGACACCACACCAGTTTAGAAAAATAAGTAATCTTTATCTAGACTTAACACAAGACCAAACGACAAAAATCCACAATACCGTAATAAAAATATGACTTTCAGATGGTAGAAATAGCTTAGTTCAATGTAGATGGTAAATGCGACACTTTACTCTCAAAGTACCTTGGATGCGTAACGCAACACAAACAAAAGGGTCGCAGGGAAGGCGATGCGTCAGTTCCTTGCTTCGGGGGAGGCGGCGCACCTGTTCCTTACTGCAGCGCAGGGGAGGCGATGCGTCTGTTCCTTACCGGAGAGGAGGCGAAGCGTCTTTCTTACTGTGATCCGGTGCGATGCGACAAGATGGTGCCTCGATGCGACGGTGCGATGCGACAAAATGGCGTCTTTGATGCGATGCGATAACTTGGATGCGATGCGTGCAGGCCCGGCGGCCGTGCGGCGAACTCGATGGTTTCTTGAGCCGCGACAGGCCCTGAGACACGCTTCTCCGGTGATGCGACGGCGACCTCTGCGGCGGCGGCACGCTTCTCCGGTGATGCGACGCGCTTCGTCGGTGATGCAACGGCAAACTGCTGCGGCGGCGACACGCTTCTTCGGCGATGCGACGGCAACAGCTGCGGTGGCGACACGCTTCTTCCTCGTTGCGTCGCGCTTCCAGCTCCCAGCGACACGCAGTCTCCAGAGGGCCGAAAACAACAGCAGGCACCTCTCTGCAGGTAGAATTCCCAGCAAGGAAATTCAGGGGGAGCTGGGGGTGAAGTCTTTGTGTCCCTGAGACTTCAGAACAGGAGGCAAGCTCAGCTTCAAGCCCTTGGAGATCTTCGTCAAGATAGTAAAAGTACACACAAAGTTCCTTTTCTCCTTTCCTTGGCAATGAGTAACCACTGCAGGCCAACCCCAAACAGCAAACAGCACAGGGGCAGTCTCCTCCTTCAGCTTCCTTGGTTTCTCTCCTTGGCAAAGGGTTCATCTTGATTCCCAGAAGTGATCTAAAGTTCTGGAGTCTGGGCCCCAATATTTATACTACTAAATCCTTTGTTCTCTGAAGGCAGAGAGTGTCTGTACCTAGTCAAAAACAGTTCTGTCGTCCCTGGTGCAGCTTCCTGGCAGGAGGTGGAGACAGCATTGTTGAAAGCAGACCTGGCCCAGGTAGCTGAAAGGAAAACTCCTCCCCCTACTCTCTATTCTATGAAGGCTCAGGCAAGTGAAAGGAAATCTCCTCCCCCTACTCTCTATTCTATGTGGGCCCTATTCAGCCCAGCCCTGACTCATCAGACTGCTGGAGCCAAGGTCCTCTCCAGCCCCCTGTCACTCACAAAGCAGACATGGAATACACAAACCTAGCAGAGGCTGGATGGTTAGGCAAGAAAATACCTACTTTTTAAAAGTGGTATTTTCAAACACAGAATGCAAAAATCACCCACACTAAAAGATGTATTTTAACATTCTGAGTTCAGGCATACTAAACTTTATTTTCCTATCTTGTTCCCTGGGTCAGTTATAATTATAAGATGTTCTAATCACTCTGCCCATTCTGGCCTATGGGAACAGATAGCCTTGCAATAGTGAAAAACGAAATTGGCTGTAATTCACTATCAGGACATGCCACACACATCAGGGCATGTCCTACCTTTCACATACAATGCACCCTGCCCACAGGAGTACCTTGGGCCTACCTTAGGGGTGACTAACATGTAGAAAAGGGAAGGTTTAGGGACTGGCAAGTGGGTGCACTTGCCAAGTCGACATGGCAGTCCCAGACTGCACACAGGCTCTGCAATGGCAGGCCTGAGCCACATTTTACAAGCTGCTTCTGTGGGTGGCACAACCAGTGCTGCAAGCCCAGCAGCAGCATTTGATTTACAGGCCCTGGGCACACATGGTGCACTGTACTAGGGTCTGACAAGTAAATCAAATGGCCAATCATGGAGTCACTAATCCATTACAACAATTTACAATAGGGAGCACTTGCACTTTGGCACTGAATAGCAGTGGCAAAGTGCCCAAAGCATCTAAACCAGCAAAAACATAGGAGGCAACAGCAAAATATGGAAGGGAGACCCATGCCAATGGTGGAAGGTCTAACAACGGCCATCTTGGTCGTCTGCGTGACCAAGCCCTGTTGTGAGTTAAACCCACTTCCATTGCATCCTTGCTATGTCGGATGTTTCCTGGAGGTGCATGATAAGGGCTATAGATGTTCTGCAGACGCTAGGCTGCCAGTCATAGAGGTGTTCCAATCAAGAGGGAGAGAGAAGCAGAGATTCATTCAGCTTCCAAAGATTTGTAATTTTAAGATCAAAGGAGAATGAATCACTTGTGTCAGTAAACCAGAGTCTCACAGGGATTGTATTGGAGACCCTCAACCACAGAACCACTTTTTGCGGTATATCTTGATTCTCCGCCAATGTGATTAGGTGGATAGTATCAGCATAGGGCCTATCACTTGAGTGTTCCGTTCTCCAAGTGATCTACTGTCCTCCACCTGGAGTGAGAATGGCTGGGTAGCGACAGTCGTGAACAGAGGTTAAAAATATCTATTTTCCTGTGTATGGTGACTTATTGAACAGAAAAATTATAAGGTTAAAAAAGATGGGGTTTTGAAGTGGGTGAGTTAGAGATCCACTACACCTAGTGAGAGGTCGACATGTTTTGGCCCAGTGTTGCCCCTATTGGTCAAAACTGGACAGAAGTTGACAGTTGAAATAAAAGTTCTCCAATAGGTATTTCTAAACTTTGTGATAAAATGTGTATTCGTAGCATGTGTTGGTTGCAGATACACATGCTATGCACACTCCTGCCATCTAGTGTTGGGCTCGGACTCTACAACTTGTTTTTCTCAAAGAAACCTTTGATTGCTGACGTGACGTTGAGACTCCTCCTCTTTGAGAGAATGTGCATGTTCAGCGGCTCCATTGTTCACTGCCTGTGCGGCTTCTACTCGAAGAATCCAACTCTGCCTCATCATCGGCAGTCATCAGATTCAAGTTTTCAGTGACCATTCCGTTTGGGTCTGCTTCAACATGAGAGCCCCTAACAGGTTCTGCAGAGAATGTTTGTCTTCAGGTCATGGAGGGTAAAAAGAGACTTTTCAAGAAGTGCCCTTGATGCGGGGCAAAATATGCATACTCTGACTTTCACAGCGTCTGCAACCCCTGCTTCTCGCTGGAGCACAATGAGCAGAATTACGTTGCTTACCGCCTGTTCAAGAATAAGAAAACCTTGCGCTTCAGATGGGACAGACGCCTAGCTCATAGCATGGAGATAGTGGCGGAGGCTGAATTATCTGCAGATGAAGAGCAGCAGCTAGAGGATGAAGAGGACATTCCAGTGGCAAGGGGCACTGTCTTGTGCAGTCTGCACTACGTCACTTCTGATGACTCAAGCCAACATGAGCAGGATGACAGCGACAAGTCTATTTCAGCTGTGTAACCTCTAGAAGGACAGACTGCATCCGGATCAGGGCCCAGGATGAAGACAACACCACAGGTGATTATGATTATTAAAGGTCCCCAGACCCCCGCATGGCAAAAGACTACCACCACAGCCCTCCAACCATCGCCTTGGTATGCCATAGTCCTTGGGTTCTGGTCGACACAGAGCGCGTGCGCTTAATTATGATCAGACTCCAGGCCACAGGGACAGAAATGGAAGCAGCACTCTGTGCTGACAAAGTCATCAACGCATGCGCAGTGTTTAGCGGCAACAAAACTTTCAACGCCTTGCCCTCATTCGGGACTGACCAAACGTATGGCGTCGATGCAGCATTCCCTGTTGGAGCCAAGGTATATGTCGACTCCAAAGAAACCACTGGAGCACAACCATACGTTGATTCCAAAAAAGCACGTCCGCCTTGATTTCCCACGTTCTAGTAGAGCACAGGAAAAAACTGATAAGGACATGGAGTCCCATAAAGTAAAACCACAACCACAACCACTCCAGATATGGAGGGGAAATGTTTCTTATAACCTTCATGAACTAATGGTTAAAAAGCATTCTCTGAAAGAGGAACATTTGCCTGAGAGGACCCACAAACGGAATAGGCTGGACATTGAACTACTTCAGCCTCTTCCAAAGAAGAAGAGTATGGAGCTCAAGGACACTAGCCCCTGCCACTTGACATTACACAGCCTCCACAACTTATGTCACCATCATCCACACTTTCAGACGATGCACACATGAGGAGCCCTAGTAATTATCCTCATGACACAGACTCCCATGGAGCCCCTCCCCAAAGCCCAAACACCTGGGATGCATACAATGTAGTGCTGGCGGACACAGGCATAGAGGCACAAGTCCGAGCTATAGTGCAAGCCCCTGGCAATACTTCCTCCTACCATAGTGTCTTTCTGCGTGCTGCTGAATACCATTAAGTACAGATGCATACTACTGAGGAAGAAAACGACATATTAGTTGAGACACTCCAAGACAGAATGCTCTGGTCAATGCTTGCTAATGATATGGTCAATGCTGAAAGTCTCAAAGGAAGTATTCAAAGACACAGTCAAATCTAGTGTACTAACACCACACATTGAACGCAAATTCAACCCTTCCCCTACTGATCCACTTTATATTGGGGGATACTCAACAGCTGATTCCCTGGTTGTAACAACTGCAAGGAAGAGGGCAGCCTCCCAGAGTACTGGAGACGCACCTCCTCCTGATAAAGAGAGCAAACGCATAGATGCAGCAGGAAAACTGGTCGAAGTGGGCTATGTAAATGATTGGTGCATATCCAACTCAGTAGGTTTGCTATCGCACTATAACAGGGTCTCTTGGGATGACATGGAAGAGTTGCTACAGCATCTCCCAGAGCAATACAAAAAGAGAGGGGAGGAGTTAGTTATTGAAGGAAGGCAGATTTCAAATGCAACTATACGTTGCACCCTAGACAGCGCGGACACCGCAGCAAGAGGGATAAACTCGATCCTCCTGCGTAGACATGCCTGGTTACGCATCTCTTGGTTAAAAACTGAGATGCAACAACACCTGCTTAACGTCCCATTTGATGGGGAACATCTCTTCGGTCAACCACTGTAAGTACCCCTACAGAATGTAAATAGTGTCCACGATTTACCTCAGGACGACCCTATTACATCAATCATGGGGAATCCCTATGTGAAGCTGTGGGCGATAACCCACTAAGAAGTGGGAAAGGAACTCAATCCTTTTGATTTAATTACCCTCACACACCCTAGTGGTGTCATGCTTCATCATCGGGTCACCCTGACGCCTACAAGTCAGGGTGGGCTCGACCATATTTCAGGGAGCGCTTAGTGATACAATTGGTCAGGGGGATATAAAATTAAAAATCCTCGGACAGATCCCAGTTTCCCTTTATTATTGGATCTGTGCGGGATATTAAAAATGAATCAGTAGGGTCAATCATGGTATTATGGTCCTAAGACCCTGGTGCCAACATGTTTCAGTCCGTTTATGCCCCAACAAGGTGCTGGACTTTCTTCAGGACAAAGGAAATTCCTCCCTGGACCAAAAGAGTAAAAAAATATATATACGGGGATTACCCTATACTATTATTAAAAGGGCAGATAGCTGCTCCTTTTCCCGACACGCTGATTTTTAGAATGTCAGATGCTCCATCCCAATTTGGGAGGAGGCGTGTCTCACGTGAGACCACACTCTCGATTAGCCCGGGGACCCACAGCTATTAGGTCGTTCGGCGGGAGGACTCTTGATGCCTGTTTGACAACAGAGCTACCCCTATCCGAGTGTGGTCTCACGTGAGACACGCCTCCTCCCAAATTGGGATAAAGCATCTGACATTCTAAAAATCAGCGTGTCGGAAAAGGAGCAGCTATCTGCCCTTTAATAATAGTATAGGGTAATCCTCATATATATTTTTTTACTCTTTGGTCCAGGAGGAATTTCCTTGTCCTGAAGAAAGTCCAGCACCTTGTTGGGGCATAAACGGACTGAACATGTTGGCACCAGGGTCTTAGGACCATAATACCATGATTGACCCTACTGATTCATTTTTAATATCCCGCACAGATCCAATAATAAAGGAAACTGGGATCTGTCCGAGGATTTTTAATTTTATATCCCCTGACCAATTGTATCACTAAGCGCTCCCTGAAATATGGTCGAGCCCACCCTGACTTGTAGGCGTCAGAGTGACCCGATGATGAAGCATGACACCACTAGAGTGTGTGAGGTAATTAAATCAAAAGGATTGAGTTCCTTTCCCACTTCTTAGTGGGTTATCGCCCACAGCTTCACATAGAGATTCCCCATGATTGATGTAATAGAGTCGTTCTGAGGCAAATCGTGGACACGATTTACATTCTGTAGAGGTACTTATAGTGGTTGAGTGTTATTACACAGGAGGGTGTACTCCTTCATATGAGTTCCTCTTGGCCCGTGGTAAGTAGAGTAAGGTTGCTTGCTCTAGTTTCCATTTTTGTGCATCTCGAACATCTCTTCGGGCCAGAGGTAGACTCCCACTTAGAAAAAATAAAAAAGGGATACAGAGATTGCGAAATCCATGGGGGCACTGCAGACTACTACACCACGTCAGCAGTCCTCCAATAGATATCTGGTCCGAGAGATCTCCAACACCTCCACCTCTGACACCCAGACATATTAAAAACAGCAGCAAACATATCACCAGCAATAGGGGTAAACGTTACTACAGAGGAGGCTTCAAGGGAGTAACCTGAGGGGCAGAGGTAGGGGAACTCCCGCAAAGGGTGCCTCCACCTCTAAGCAGTGACTCACCATACATTCTTACCCCACCCCATTCCCCTGACGTACGATGCCTGTCGGGGGAAGGCTGCAGCAGTTTCACTATCTGTGGCCAGAGATGACGACAGACCAATGGGTACTATCCATCGTCTACCACGGATACTGCCTAGAACTTACCTACACCCCTCCCAAATATTCCTCCATGCAGACAGACCCTCAACCCTCAGCATGTTTATCTTCTCAAAGAGGAGGTAAAAGCTCTCTTGTTAAAAGGGGCCAAAGAGCCCATTTCACACAGGCATCACGGCAAGTGTGGTAAACTCCCTATACTTTTTAATACTCAAAAAAGACAGGATGCTCAGGCCGATACTGGACCTACACCCTCTCAATTGTTACATTCTGTCAGAACACTTTCACGTGGTGACACTGCAAGATGTCATACAACTGCCACAAGAAGGCGACTTCATGATGGCGCTTGACCTGAAGGACGCATACTTTCATATACCGATTCACCTTGCACATCACCTATACCTTAGGTTTGTGTTAAGTGGACATCCTTACCAGTTCAGAGTTCTGCCGTTTGGGGTGACGACAGCCCCAAGAGTGTTTAGCAAATCGCTAGTAGTGGTGGCAGCCCATCTGAGAAGACACAACATTCATGTCTTCCAGCATCTCGGCGATTAGCTGATCATGTATTCACAGAGATGCCTGCAGGATACACAGGCAACCATCAATCTGTTACACAAATTGGGGTTCATAGTAAATGCCACGAAATCACATTTACAGCCTCTTCAGATACAGCTCTATCTGGGAGAAATCCGCAATTTGGTGTCAGCCACATCAAACCCCATTGCCCAGAGCGCGCTCAATCTCCAGAATCAACTGGCTCTTTTTCAGCCACACCGTCGCTTGCCAGTCAGAACAGTGACGTGCCTTCCAGGCATGATGGCCTATTGTATAGCAATAGTTCCTCATGCCAGGCTCCACATGTGACCTTTACAAGAGCGTCTAGCATCTCAGTAGTCACAAGTGGGGAGTCAGTTTAGAGGATTTAGTGTTGGTTTCGCCCAGGGTGCATCAATAATTGCAATGGTGGGGCACAGAGAATCTACTCAATGGCAGACCTTTTTTGGCCCCGTCCCGCAAGTGACTATCACCACAGATGCATCACTCATAGGGTGGGGCGCACATATGGAGGACATGATCATTCAGGGTTTTTGGACTGGTCATCAGCAAACGTTACGCATCAATGTGTTGGAGCTCATAGCGATTCAGTTTACTCTAGAAGCCTTCCTCCCCAATTTAACCGGGAAGACCATTCTTCTCCAAACAGACAACATGACTGCAGTGTATTATATTAAAAAACAAGGAGGAACACACTCTACACAGTTGTCTGTTGGCACAGAGCATTTGTCACTGGGCTATCGGCTATCAAATCCACCTTTTGGCGGATTATCTCCCGTGAGTGGACAATTCGGTGGTGGACCTGCTAAGCAGGATGCAGCAACAAGTCTACGAGTGGGAACTCCAACTCGCAGACCTCCACCGCTGCTTCCAGCCGTTGGGGAGACCAGACATAGATCTTTTCGCCACTGTAGAAAACACAAAATGACATAACTTTGTCTCATGGAACCATAACCCACAGTCCATGGGCAATGCTCTTTGGATGAATTAGTCAAGGATATTTGCATATGCTTTTCCGCCTCGCCCACTCATTCCCTATCTTGTCCGGAAACTAAGACCTACATCTCTCATGATGATTTTAGTAGCTCCCACCTGGTCACGCCAACCCTGATTCACAATGCTCCCAGAGTTGTCCCTAGTACCTCACGAGAGGCTCCCCAACATACCAACTTTTTAACAGCAAAGGCCAGGTCAGGCATCCAAACCCCAGACAACTCAACCTAGAAATCTGGCTCCTGAAGTCTTAGAGTTTGGATACTTGCAATTGCCTCCTGAGTGTATGGACATTCTAAGGGAGGCAAGACGCTCAACCACAAGAGCTTGTTATGCAGATAAGTGGAGACGCTTTGTACACTACTGTACAGCCCAGCACATAGATCCTTGTGCGCCTACTGTACAACAGATCATACGCTTCTTGTTACAACTACAAAAGTCACATCTAGTATACTTTTCCATACGTCTGCACCTTTCAGCGATTGCGGCTTATCTGCAGGACGGCGAGCATCAGTCACCTTTTTGAATGCCAGTCATTAAGGCTTTCATGGAAGGACTGAAAAGAATAATTCCACCATGTGCACTACCAGTACACTCTTAGCTTTTAAATGTTGTTCTTACAAGGTTGATGTCTACACTGTTTGAACCACTGCATTCTTGTCCACTACAGTTCCTGTCTTGGAAGGTTGCTTTCTTTGTAGCTATCACCTCCCTAAGAAGAGTTAGCGAAATTCATGCTCTTACTATTGAAGATCCTTATTTTCAGGTCTTTCAAGATAAAGTACGTCTGTAGACAACTCCCAAATGTCTTCCAAAGGTAGTCCCTCCTTTCCATTTAAACCAAACAATTGATTTACCTGTTTTCTTCCCTAATCCAGAAACTGTGGCAGAGGGTGCTTCAAACATTTGATGTTAAAAGGGCTTTAATATATTACACTGAGTGGACTTGACATTTCAGGAAAGCTCAACAGCTGTTTGTGGCTTTTTCAAATCCAAGAAAGAGTAATACCATTTCTAAAGTAGGTTTTGCACGGTGGACCGTGCAATGAATTCAAATTTGCTACATAAAAGCCACACGAACTTTGCCAACAGTTCCATTTGCACATTCTACTAGAAAGAAAAGACTTCAGTGGCTTCTTCCCTTTAGCTGAAATTTGTTAAGCAGCTACTTGGTCGAATCCACACACGTTCACTAAACACTATCGTGTGGATGTCCAGGCATGACAGCAATCTCTTGTGGGGCAAACAGTCTTAAAGACGCTATTTCAAACATCTGCACCATCTGATGCCTAGAGCCACCGCAAGAGCAGTACTGCTTTACAGTCTATGCATAGCATGTGTATCTACAACCAACACATGCTACGAATGGCGTATGTTACTTAAATTGTAAGCATCTATTCGTAGCGTGTAGTGCTGCAGATTCACATGCGCCATTCCGCCTCCCCGGCAGACATATGCTGGTCTTCGATTTACATGTATTATACATTATAGATATTATACATTATAAATATGTGCATATTTTTCAGTTTATTACACAATCATTCATTCTTTTATAATATCTCCATCCTCATTCGCCATTGAGACGGGGAAAAATTAACAGTCTAACAATGGAGCCATTGAACATGCGCATTCTCTCGAAGAGGAAGAGACTCGACGTCACATCAGCAATAAAAAACGTCTTCCAGAAAAACAAGTTGTAGAGTCTGAACCCAAGATAAAATGGCAGGACTGTGCATAGCATGTGAATCTGCAGCACTAGACGCTACAAATAGATGCTTACAAGATAAGTAACATACTCCTTTAAAGCACAGAAGTTTAGTAACATTCATGAAACACTTGATAGAATTTAAATAAAGTTTTACAGGAAATTTCCTTAGGGAGGGCTTTGAAAATTGAGGGACATGTGATGTATTTTAAATATAATTTGGAGAAGAGCATTTGTCAAAATAAAATGGAGTTAAAAAATAACTGTACAGTGTTTTTGAAGGTTCTCTGCAAGAGGACATTATGGGAAACGTAGTCTAGGAACTCATCAGCAGAAGTAGGGGACTACACATTGGCCAGTGTCCTGCAGCTCAGTTTTTCGCTTAAAATATAATTGGCTCACCTTTTGGTACAGTGGCTTGAGCAGCGAGGCTATACACTGACTGAAATTATATATCATATCTGCACATCACAATTTATTACCAGTTCAGATATAAGAAATAAGATCGGCAATGCTCATATTATGTTTAAATCTAGACAAGGTTTCCTCTAAAAACACAAATAGAGTAGTTGTAACCAGCAAGAAACAGTAGAGCCTGAGATGAAGAAATGAAACTCTGGTGGTGAAGAATGTGCAAAGCTAGAGCAAGGTGATGGGACAAATTAGTTACGGATATCATTGAGCCGTGTCAAACTGATGTGAAATGTAGAAGTGCCCAGAAAGTTGAGTTGGATTGGGCACTTTAAATATGGGTGGAAAGCTTGCAGCATTCGAGGTCCAATGAGTGTCAGACATTTGATAGTGTAACTACCTACTATGATATGGTGGCACTGAGCTACGGTGCAGCAGCCCTACTTGAAAACAAGTTGCAGATATTCCCCATCATCGTGTCAGTATCCCTGAGTCATTTTTCCCATATCATTGCCTCCATCACAACGTCACCTTGTACCATGTACCAATGTCAGTGATCATATGTTGGTGGCAGAGTTCCACTATATGTGTCAGTATCCCAGCATCTCCCTGTTGATGTCATTGTGTCAGTGTTACGGTGTTCCTATGTCAATGAATATGTCCCATTATACGTGTTGGTTTCTGTATCCCCTTGTGCACCTGTCAGAGTCAATTTCTGCATCTCAGTGGTTCTTTTCTTGATGTCAGAGTCCCCATTGTGTCCCAGGCCTATTGATAATGTCTGAGATTCAGTGTGAAAGCGCTGTTATGATGTGTGTGTTTGTATATATGTGTATATATATATATATATATTTGAACATTTTGTGAGGATTCGTCAAATGACGCCAAAGTTATTAGCAAAACAAAAAAACTTTTCCTATGGAAACTAGGTCCTAGCTATATATATATATATATATATGTGTGTGTGTGTGTGTGTGTATATATATATATTATCTACTGGCGGTCGCCAGTAGATAGTTATAGTTACAACCTATTATCCATAGGAAATCCGCGACATTCTATTTGAAATAACTCTCTTGCCGGTTGAGCGTATCTTGCGAAATTTTCAAACTTCGTGGGGCGCTCCGGTCCGCTCCTACCCTGAAAGTCTCGGGTGATACGTCAAGCGGGGGCCGAGAAAAAGGGGGTCCCAAAACGCGTTTTCCCCATGCATTTTCCCATAGGAAACTTTAGACACGGCTACAGCCCGAACTGCTGAACGGAATTACACCAAATTTGGCAAAGAGGTAGTTCTTGGTTCAGAAAGAACCCTTTTGTTAAATGGTGTAAATCCGTTCAGTAGTTGCTGAGAAAATCAAAAAGTAAAAGTACATATATATCTATGGGCACGGAGGATTCGCGCACCCTCCCGATCACGAGCTGCATGTTAATTGGCTGTCAGCTGGCTGTCAACATTCCGATTCAGGAAATGTTGGCAGCCATTTTATCCCTCGGTAGAACCGAGGGACAGAAACAAGTGCGCAAAGCGCACAAAGGAGGAGGGTAGAAACACCCTGACCCCCTAGGTTTGCTCAGGGGGTCCCACAAGGACCCCCTGGGCAAAAAAAATTTTTTTTTTTTAAATCGGCAGGATGCGCTCAGGGAGCGCGAACCCTGCCGAAAAAAATCGAGCGCGGTCTCCGCGCTTCGATGTTAATTGGCCCCCGGGTGGCCCAAGTCCCGGGGGCATGCTGAGGGGGTTAATTTTATGTGTGGGGGCCTCTAAGGGCCCCCAAGCCCGAGGACCACCACCCCCCGGGGCTTCTTTTTTTATTAAAAACCTGTGTGGGGGCTCCAGCCCCACACGCCCGAGACCACCACCTCCCGGGGCACTAAGAAAAATTACAATGGGGGTCCGTTTTGGACCCCAGAGCCCAGGGACCACCACCTCCCGGGGCTGTGCACTGAATGGGAGGGGGCCGCGCGGCCCCCTCCTGGAGCCCCTTGATGGCCCTGGGGACCACCACCCCCAGGGCCGGCTCCTGCAGTGTCCCGGGGTGCCTACCCCGGGACACTGCTGTTCTGCAATGACAGGACGGGAGCCTCGCGGCTCCCGTCCTGTCATTGCAAACTTGCTTTGGATATTGGAAGAGAGGCAGGAAACCTGCTCTCTCTTCCAATATCCAAAGCCGATTGCTTTCCACATGGGGAGCTGCATCTTAGCAGCTCCCCATGTGTACAGCAATGCCGGCTCCCGTAGGACACGGGGAGCCGGCGGGACTGTGGGGGATTGGGGACCCCCACAGTCCCCAACGAGAGGGCCAGCCCGGGGGATGGGGTCCCCGGGGCAAGTAGTGGCCCGGGAGGGGGCCACGCGGCCCCCCTCCCCCAAAAAAACAAAAAAAAAAAAAAAACGATCGGGCCCGCAGGCCCCGCCCCTTCCTTCACCACTCTGCAAACGCGCCCCTGGCGCGTTTGCAGAGAAGACAATTCCCCTTGAATACTGGGGGTCCCTGGAGGCCAACTAGCCCACCAGGAACCTCCAGTATGCGCCAGGGGCTGCCTTGCAGAGAGGTGTACAGAGGCCACGCCCCTTTTACACCTCTCTGCAGCGCAACTCTATGGCGCTTTTTGGAGGTATATGGTGGGCTAGTTGGACTCCGGGGACCCTCAGGATTCAAGGGGTCTTAATCCCCCAACTTAAAACGCGCCACGGGCGCGTTTGCACAGTGGTGAAGGGAGGGCGGGGCTTGAGGTGACATGTGTGCAAACAGGCCCCGTGGCGCGTTTTAAGATGGGAATTAAATCCCCTTCAATCCTGAGGGTCCCTGGGGGCCAACTAGCCCAACAGGTACATCCAGAAAGCGCCACAGAGCTGCGTTGCAGAGAGGTGTAAAGGGGTGTGGCCTCTCTACACGTCTCTGCAACGCAGCCCCTGGCGCATATTGGAGGTTCCTGGTGGTCTAGTTGGCCCCTAGGGACCCTCAGGATTCAAGGGAACTTAATCCCCCAACTTAAAACGCGCCACGGGCGCGTTTGCAAGATGTCACCTCAGGCTCCGCCCCCTCCCTTCACCATTGTGCAAATATTCCTCTAAAATCAGCCGAAATAGGAATTCCGATTTACTCACCTGTTATAAGGAGAGACCTCAGTGCTGTATCTTTCAGCCCAGTACTGGTCCTGAAAAGTAATTTTAACCGTACTTACCGGTAACTTGAATTTCCTTCATAGGCTAACATTGACTGGTTTCACTTGGAAATTCTTCTAAGTGTGGAGTTTTGGAACTTTAAAATATTCCTCTAAAATCAGCCGAAATACGAATTCCGATTTACTCACCTGTTATCAGGAGAGACCTCAGTGCTGCATCTTTCAGCCCAGTACTGATCCTGAAAAGTAATTTTAACTGTACTTACCGGTAACTTGAATTTCCTTCATAGGCTAACATTGACTGGTTTCACTTGGAAATTCTTCTAAGTGTGGAGTTTTGGAACTTTAAAATATTCCTCTAAAATCAGCCGAAATACGAATTCCGATTTACTCACCTGTTATCAGGAGAGACCTCAGTGCTGCATCTTTCAGCCCAGTACTGATCCTGAAAAGTAATTTTAACCGTACTTACCGGTAACTTGAATTTCCTTCATAGGCTAACATTGACTGGTTTCACTTGGAAATTCTTCTAAGTGTTGATTTTTGAAACATACAAATATTCCTCTAAAATCAGCCGAAATCCGAATTCTGATTTACTCACCTGTTATCAGGAGAGACCTCAGTGCTGCATCTTTCAGCCCAGTACTGGTCCTGAAAAGTAATTTTAACCGTACTTACCAGTAACTTGAATTTCCTTCCATAGGCTAACATTGACTGGTTTCACTTGGAAATTCTTCTAAGTGTGGAGTTTTGGAACTTTAAAATATTCCTCTAAAATCAGCCGAAATACGAATTCCGATTTACTCACCTGTTATCAGGAGAGACCTCAGTGCTGCATGTTTCAGCCCAGTACTGATCCTCAAAAGTAATTTTAACCGTACTTACCGGTAACTTGAATTTCCTTCATAGGCTAACATTGACTGGTTTTCAGCAAAAAAGTTTCAAAGTGTTGATTTTCACAAACTACAAATATTCCTTAAAAATCGCCTGTATGACTTAAACGCATTCTTTCAACTGTTTACAGGAGATGCACCAGTGCTGGATCCAGGATCCAACACTGAGTAAGAAAAAGTAACGATAACAGTTTTTACCTGCTAAGTGAATTTCCTTCCATAGGATAACATTGGTGATTCTATGAGAAAAAGTTTCAAAGTGTCAACTTTTAAAATACAATAATATTCCTTAAAAATCACGACTGTAACCAAAACGCTTTTACTCAACTGTTTACAGGAGATGTACCAGGACTGAATCTAGGATCCAGTCCTGTGGTTACAAAAGTAATCCATAAAGTAACTAATTGCATTTAACTAGAAATTCACATTGAGCTGAATGTTGCATTGTGTTTGAAAATGTGTTGCCCATTGCAACAACTGTAACTACTGTACTTAAAAGTCTATTGCCTATCTGCAAAGTATTTAAACTAAAGTAATTCATTCTGAGAAAGTATTTTTTGTAATGTAATGTATAATGTAATTACAATGTAATTTGACAAATAAAATATGTAAAAAAAAATTGTTTCTAAAAATGTAGTAAATCAGTATGAAAAAAATTAATATAACAATTAATACATTTAAAAATTGTCATTTACAAAACCTTTGAAATTCACTGAAAAAACCGTAGGTTTCAGGCACGTTATAGTTAGAAATTAGCATTTAAAAAACCTTTGAAATTCACTGAAAAAACCATAGGTTTCAGACACGTTATAGTTACAAATTAGCATTTAAAAAACCTTTGAAATTCACTGAAAAAACCATAGGTTTCAGACACGTTATAGTTACAAATTAGCATTTAAAAAACCTTTGAAATTCACTGAAAAAACCATAGGTTTTAGGGACAGTTATAGTTACTTGGACATTGCACTCGTACAAAACCCGTGAAATTCCCCGTTATAGTTAGTTCAGCTAACTATAACTCGCGCTCCATAATGCACTGCTGATGACGTCACATATTACATCACTCATGACATGGTCAGTGACATCACTGATGACATCACTGATGACATCTCAAATGACATCACTGATGACATCATCCACGTGATAATCTGATGCACCTCCTCACACCCTAATATAATCTTTGATACACCCACTCTAAATTACAGACTGCCATTCGCAAAACCATAGACACTCCAACACCAATAACTACATACCCACTCACTGATTCTTAGGTCTACACACACACATCCACTCACTCACCTGTACAGTCACTCATACTTACGGTCACTCAGTACAGGACTATCATATGCACTCTTACTCCTATATAGACACTCAAACAACGCCACTCATCCATAGAGATACTCACACACCTAGTCAGTCATGCAAATAATTAAACACACTGCCATTTACTCACCTATACAGTTATACACACACCAGCTCACTTACTCATACAAATAGTAGCACATTGTTACGCTCTTATACAATCACTGATACAAGCACACAATCATCCATACAGCCACTATCACAATCACTCACTCTTGCTTATAGCTATTTATATACTCCAACACACATATATACTGCCTTTCACATATGTAGTTACTCACACATGTACCACTGGGACATACATTCACTCACTAACACACTCTTACACACACTTACCCACCCATACAGTCTATCACAGATGCACTCTTGAAACCATCCACCCAGTGAATCACCCACTCACACATCTATGCACAGAGTTGCACACACCCTCCCACACAAACACTCAGGCACCCATACAGATACTCAGACAAGCATTCAATAACTCATATAGAAAATCATTTAGCTATTCACAAACACATGCAGCCACTTACACAGCAACAGACAGACGGATACAGACATACACCCAGTTTAGTCACTAACCCATGCATTCAGTAAGATACGTTAAATCACTCACTTATAGAGTCAGTCACGCACCTACTAAATCATCCATACAGACACTTAGACACCCACTCATTCTTCAATACGTCTTTTCCTATATATTTTAAAAATATTTAAACTTTACAGAAACACACAGTCACTGGATGATGTCATCAGTGATGTCATTTGAGATGTCATCAGTGATGTCATCAGTGATGTCACTGACCATGTCATGAGTGATGTAATATGTGACGTCATCAGCAGTGCATTGCGGGGGCGCGAGTTATAGTTAGCTGAACTAACTATAACGGGGGAATTTCACGGGTTTTGTACGAGTGCAATGTCCAAGTAACTATAACTGTCCCTAAAACCTATGGTTTTTTCAGTGAATATATATATATATATATATGTTAGGACCTAGTTTCCATAGGAAAAGTTGTTTTTTTTTAATAATAACTTTGGCGCCATTTGTTAACTCTTCACAAAATGTTCAAAACTAGTGTGCACCTCACTTCAGCTCCTGTCTCAATAGCTTTGAGGTGATTATTCAAGCGGGGGCCGAGAAAAAGAGGGGATCCCAAAATGCGTTTTTCCCATGCAATTTCCCATAGGGATTCTATACATGACTAAAGCCTAAACAGGTGAACGTAATTACAATAAATTTGGCAGAAAGATAGATCTTGGTCTAGAAAGAGTGCTTTTTGTAATTTGGTGTAAATCTGTTCCGTAGTTTTAGAGTTATTAAAGAAAAAACATTTATGTATATCTAGAGATGCTGATCCACCGTGGAGGATCTGCGGATCCACGCTCTAACAGCAATGACGTGATTGGCTGACCGCAGCCTGAGAGAAAAGTTGCGGCTGCCATTTTGTGAAAAGGGACATGTGGCTCCTGGAGAAGGCATGAATAAAGTAGAAATAGGATATAAGGGGCCGGGATACCTCTATATGGGACTGATGGAGGAGTCATACATACACACACTCCTTCTGGGAACCTGGAGACCCGAGGGAGGTGGCGCGCGAGCCGGCGGAGTCACCAGCAATTGTAAAGCGAAAAAAAGTTCAAGATACAGCGCACTCTCAGCGACACCAATTGTTCAAAGGAAAAATGTATTTATTTCCTCATAAATCACGACGCGTTTCGGCCGTCATGCGGCCTTGGTCACATGACGGCCGTAACGCATCGTGATTTATGAGGAAATAAATCAATTTTTCCTTTGAACAACTGGTGTCGCTGAAGTGTCTATATCTTAATATATATATATATATATATATATATATATATATATATATATATATATATATATATATATATATATATATATATATATATATATATATATATATATATATATATATATATATATACATATACATACATACATACTCCAAAGTGCCCTGAGGCGAGAAAGCACTCGACTGCCAGCTTGTAGGTAAAAACGGCTTCAGTCACACCGATGCGTCTTCCAGCTCCATCGTCTCACGATGCCTGACGCATTTCCAGCTGACTCACGTCCTTTTATCCCCATGACACGCCCCTGGATGAGCTGCTTAATTAAGTCAGTGCATGCTGGGACCTGTAGTCAGTTCGTGTGCGAATATTACTGACCATGATCTTTATTGAACAAATCAACAAAAATGTGCTTAATTTGGAATTTACTTCCCATATCAGCAGTGAATCTGTTTACTTTTTGGATGTGGAGGTTTTCATTGATAATGGGTACTTGGAGACTAGGCTCCACAGGAAATCCACGGCTGGAAATACAGTGCTCCATGCCACGAGTCATCATCCGCGGCATTTGATCCGCAGCATTCCTTTCGGGGAGATGCTGCGTATCAAACGCATTTGCAGTAAGGAAACTGACTGTATGTTGGCACAGAAGCTGAGCAAACAAAGATTTTTAGCCAGGGGTACTCTGTCAGTGATATTGACAGGGCTATTAAGAAAGCTAGTAATATCCCCAGGAGTGAAGCCTTATTAAAATCCAGTCGCAATACTACCAAATCTGCAAATCATGTAACAGAACCCATAAGATTGATTATGTCATACAACCGGCAACATCGCAGCTTGCGTAAGATTATTAAGCACAATTGGAATCTAATACGCAAAGATCCAATTATTGGGAGTCAGTACCATCAAACCCCAATATTGCATTCAGGAAAGCACGCTCTATGAGTAATGAGCTTGTTAAAAGCAGCCCTGAAATATTGGCGACTAAGACATGGTTGAGTTCTAGAAAGGGTTTCATTCGCTGTACCAGTTGCAAAGCTTGCAGATTTGGTATCAGCAAAACATCCTACTTGACTCCATTCCATACGGCACCGAGAGTCATCACCAAGATGCTCACTTGTAAAACCGAGTTTGCCGTCTATGT
This sequence comes from Calotriton arnoldi, assembly GCA_963921515.1. NCBI lineage: Eukaryota > Metazoa > Chordata > Amphibia > Caudata > Salamandridae > Calotriton > Calotriton arnoldi. The sequence continues at coordinate 1,437,209 of CAWUFW010003649.1, forward strand.
GCTGGAGTGTCCCTGTGGCCTGCAATATGTTGGTAGTACCAAGTTGCAGGTGCACAAAAGGATACTCCAGCACATTCGGGCCATTAACAACAGCGATCCCTCCTACCCGGTGGCTCGTCACTTTAAGGAGTTTCATGAAAACTCTCCTGAATTCCTCAGATATTTTGTAGTGGATTCTGTGCTGCCCCTGAGATGTGGTGGCAACCGTGAAGGAGTTCTTCGCAGATTAGAAACCCGATACATTCTCGAATTAGATACTAAGTCGCCTAATGGATTGAATTTTAGCGAAGACATGTCTCTAGCAATAATTTCCCCCTCTAGTTGTGCTTGCATTTTAAATAACAGATTCCAATGTTTTTAGATATAAGATATCATTTCCGCCTCTGCAAAACTTTTTTAAAGATTTTCTTACAAACACACGTTTATTCACAAACAATGGGTAGCACTTTAATGCACACGTACTTTGTCCTGTCATACTTGATTTTTGATATCTTTTAGCCCACTTGGGCAGGACCAACATGCACCAGCACTTTTGCTTGTGAAATATAAATCTGACTGAAAAAGCTGACATAAATAGAGCATATGTTGCATTTCATGGGGTCTTTTTAAGGGTACTTCTTAAGCAGTTGTTCTTAATAATTATTTGAGTATAAAATGATTATTTATGTTTTTCTATGTAAACAGAGGGTATAAACAATGAATGTTTTGGTAATTGCCCACATGGGTTAAAATTGCCTCTGCACATGTATTTTAGAATATTAACCACCAATTGTGAGTTTTTTCTGTTTTACATTGCTACTATCTTGTTTTATAGAACCGTTCTATATGGTACATGGAATTAATGGACACTTAAACAACAATGGTGCTATGTTTTATCAATAATATTGCCTCTCTTTCTATGTAGAACAAATATGTGAAAGATTTGCTTTTATTTCTATGTCTATGACAAAGTGCGTAGGTTTAGATCACGTGCTACAGCACTTTCACTTTATAAATGGCGACACTCCTCATTTTGCGTCATGTGATCAAGGCCTCTTGAAGGCCGAAACGCGTCATGGCGGCAGTGCAGGGTATGGAGAAATAAACTATTTTTGCACTGACAACTGGGTCTGTTTCGTCTGTTCCTAGCAAGAGGAAGTTTGCGACGAAGTCTGCAGCATATATATATATATATATATATATATATATGTATATATGTATATATGTATATATGTATGTATATATATATATATATGTATATATGTATATATGTATATATGTATGTATATATATATATATATATATATATGTATGTATATATATATATATATATGTATATATGTATATATGTATGTATATATATATATATATATGTATGTATATATATATATATATGTATATATGTATGTATGTATATATATATATATATGTATATATGTATATATGTATATATGTATATATATATGTATATATGTATATATGTATATATGTATGTATATATGTATATATATATATGTATGTATATATGTATGTATATATATATATGTATGTATATATGTATATATATGTATATATATGTATGTATATATGTATATGTATATATGTATATGTATATATGTATATGTATATATGTATATATGTATATATATATGTATATATATGTATATATATATATATATATATATGTTATATATATATATATATATATATATATGTATATATATATATATATACACACTCCAAAGTGCCGTGAGGCGAGAAAGCACTCGACTGCCAGCTTGTAGGTAAAAACGGCTTCAGTCACACTGATGCGTCTTCCAGCTCCATCGTCTCACGATGCCTGACGCATTTCCAGCTGACTCACGTCCTTTTATCCCCATGACACGCCCCTGGATGAGCTGCTTAATTAAGTCAGTGCATGCTGGGACCTGTAGTCAGTTCGTGTGCGAATATTACTGACTAATGTGGGGGCTGCATATTCGGGATTCACCTGGATTGTTGTTGCGGACTGACCATGCAGGATTTATGATGGCGACAGCATGCTTAGGCCCATCGAGGGCTTTTATCTTTTGTCAGTAATATTCGCACGCAAACTGACTACAGGTCCCAGCATTCACTGACTTAATTAAGCAGCCCATCTAGGGGCGTGTCATGGGAATAAAAGGACGTGAGTCAGCTGTGCACCTATTTCCACCGTCTCGAGCCTCTGAGGAAGGGTTTACTGAAACGTGTCAGGCATCCAGAGACGATGGAGCTGGAAGACGCATCGGCGTGACTGAAGCTGTTTTTACCTACAAGCTGGCAGTTGAGTGCTTTCTCGCCTCAGGGCACTTTGGAGCTTACATATTGGGCGGCAGCCTGGCCGCCGAGAGAGCACCACCCCGTTAATGTGGGGGCCGCATATTCGGGATTCACCTGGATTGTTGTTGCGGACTGACCATGCAGGATTTATGATGGCGACAGCATGCTGAGGCCCATCGAGGGCTTTTATCTTTTGTCAGTAATATTCGCACACAAACTGACTACAGGTCCCAGCATGCACTGACTTAATTAAGCAGCCCATCCAGGGGCGTGTCATGGGGATAAAAGGACGTGAGTCAGCTGGAAATGCGTCGGGCATCGTGAGACGATGGAGCTGGAAGACGCATCGGTGTGACTGAAGCCGTTTTTACCTACAAGCTGGCAGTCGAGTGCTTTCTCCCACGTGGGAGGGCTGAAACGCGTTGGTTGAGAAGTTGCCAAGAATAAACGGTGCATAATTTTCAGCTTTGGAGGGACGCGTCCTTTGTTGTATAAAAATATATATGTGTATATATATTCACCCACATCCATACAGTCACTGATATATCCATCCAGAGAACCACTCATACAGCCACTCAGAGAACCTCACAGCCACTTACACACCCACCCATCAAACTCTCACACACCCACACGCTCACTTACACACCCACACAACCACTCACATACTCACTCAACCACTCACATACCCACCCACACAACCAGAGACCAAGAAAACCACTCACGCGCCCTCTTACACACTCATACAGCCACTCACTCAACCACTCACACACCCATACAGCCACTCACACACCAACTCCCACATCTATACAGCCACTCAGACACCCATACAGTCACTGATATATCCGCTCAGAGACCCAGAGGACCACTCACACAACCACTCACAGACCCACACATGCACTCAAACACCCACTTACATAGCCACACAACCACTCACACAACCACTCACAGACCCAGAGAACCACTGACAGACCCATTCACAGACCTGCACTAACACCCACCATTCATTTACACACCCAGTTAAACACCCACACAACCAAAGGTTACAGGGACGCTATAGTTAGGAAATAGAATTAAAAAAAACTAAGAAATTCACTGAAAAAAACAAATTACAGTGACGTTCTAGTTAGGTTCAGGTTTTACACACACAAAACCGTAGAAATTCAGCAGTTATAGTTATCTCAAATAACTATAACTCGTGCCCTTAGGTTACTATAACTCGCGCCCTTGCCATGCACTGCTAATTTCCTCGCATATTACATCACTCATGACATCTTCTATGACCTCATTGATATTATTACTGCAACATTTGCAATGGAACTATTGATGAGAAAGCTGTGCATGGCGGGGGCACGAGTTATAGTTACCTTAGGGCACAAGTTATAGTTACTTGAGTGTCCTTGTTTTAGCATCACTATATCCCTAGATTAGTGTTCTGTGATCTTGTCTCAATGTTTCTGTACCTATGTTCCCATGTTAGCGACCCTTGCCTCAACGTTAGTGAACACGTTATTATCCATATGTTAGTGCTCTGTCCCGATATCTGTGTCCCATCATTGGCTAGATTTTTCTTTCCATCACTAGGTCAGTACCCCCATGTCAGAGTCCCATCTCCATGTACCTGTGTCAATGAGTGTCTGCTGAACGCCGGAGGACTTTGGGCTCAATGGGACTGCCTCATGTTGAGCCAAGATGGTAACTGAGAGGCGTGGCAGAGCTGAGTGATTTTTGGGACACTGAAGCCTGCTGCCACGTCCCATTTGTCCTCTTTGCTACCCAGGGAACAAGAACAGATGGTGCTGACTCTGGTATGGGCACTGAGGGCCGGTCGTGGACCTGGCTGTGGTCCGGCAATCTGCAGGTCTCCAGGGCTTGTGGACGGGGCGGCCTGCGGTCGAGACCTCTGCTGGGTATATGGGGAGCTGGGACATGGACTTGCAGCTGATTCCCTGTTATTGCACACACAGTCTGACTTGAAGCACTGGTACTCCCTTCTGTGTGGGATGCCTGTGGACCTGTTAAATGTGCACCCCCTGGATCTGCTCCAAGGTGAGAAGTACCTTGGCCTCCTACTCATTACGCCTGCTGTATCCAAGAACTAGCCACAGGAAGATTCTGGTTACTCTGGCCTACCCACGCACCTCACTGACTGAAGATGCACAAGCTCTTGGGCCTTGGGAGGCCGGGCTGCTGACCAAGTTACTGGAATATTTGGACTAACACCTACCAGCGTTGCCAACATAGGAAAAGACAATACCACCTCTTCAAATGCCCAAACCACAATGGAAACTACCCTGGCTTCGTAGATGCCATTGCCCATAACTGGGACACATCCAGTGCCATCGGACACATCCTCCATTAACTCCATACTACAGGCAATGCAGACATCTCTCATACCACTTGAAACTAAAATTGGTGAGGCTGGGATGGACATCATGCTACTTTGACAGTTGACAGAGTGGAGGAACGCATCACCGAGCTAGAAAACATGGTCTCTGAACTCAAGACTGCAATATCCTATCTCACCATGGCCTCTAATACGCTGGAGGAACGTGAGAAGATGCATGAGCCAGGGCAAAGAGAAACCACCTTCGATTCGTAGGTTTCACTGAAGACATCAAAGGAGTCTCTGGAAAAAAATCTTGAAGCCTGGATTGCTTCATAGATGCTACATGACAAGCTATCACCCTGCTTTATTCCTGAAAGGGTCAGGGGGCACTGGTGCAGAGGCCCCCTTCGGGTGATCCCCTTTCATTTCCATGACCTGAAGTACAGAGACATAATTCTTCGAGTGTAGAGACGTCAAAAGCTTGCAATTCCAGTCCTCCTGGAGTTTAGTTTTTCCCCGACTACACCCATGTGGTCCAAAAACGAAAGAAATCCTGTGACTACTTTAGCAAAAAATGCAAGTAATGCACATTAAATAAATGCTCATTTTCCCAGTCAGACTTAAGGTCATCCGCAACTACTGCTCTGTCTTCTTTGACTCACCAGATGCCGCTTGGGACTGGGTGGCAGAAAAGAAGTATCTGAAGCAAGCAGCACTCCAGTCGCCCTGGTGTAGTGCACGGAGGTGGGGTCACTGGTGGTGGGAAGCCATAGAGGAAGAGGCACTCTAAACAGAGAGGGGGCAACCAAAACTGTAGAAAACCATCCACGGGAGGGACCGTCCGTCGTGGCTGCACCGATAGCTGAGTCTTTCAACTCCTGGACTACATATCAGAAGGTGGAACTGCCAGGATGCAGACTTGTCCCACCCGGTTTGATGAGTAATACTTTGTACCTCATGAAGATGACTGGGACGGTGCCGCCACTCTAACATTACCTGTCTCTTACATGGTCAGCAACTTGCAGTCCTCTTTTACCCACATAGGTGAGTTCCCATTCAATATTCCATTATCTACACTCTTATTCTAAATGGGATTGTTAGGACAACAGATTGTATTGTATTGTAATTTCATTTATATAGTGCTTACTACCCCATACGAGGCGTCAAAGCACTTTTTCGGCAAGTAGCACGCTACTCTGTAACCCATAAAGGATTAGTGGTGAATTAGTATAGTGAAATATGAAAGTAATTTGAGTGGTGGATATGTTAGTCAGTTATTTGGATTGAGAAGGATAGTGGAGGGATAGAAGAGGGAAAAATGTTAGCATTTATATAGCACTTGCTACCCCTGATGAGGTGTTGAAGTGCTTTTTCAGCGGGGAGCACGCTACTCCGGAACTCCTAAAGGATTAGTGGTGAATTAGTATAGTGAAATATGAAATTAATTTGAGTGGTGGACATGTTAGTCAGTTATTTGGTTTGAAAAGGAGAGTGGAGGGATAGAAGAGGGAATGATTTACTACTTTTTAGGTCTCGGGCCTAGCGTTGCAGTGCGCAGCCCGAGACCTCTTGTACGGGCTTTTGGAAGCTGACCACGCACTCGTGCGTGTGTTTTATTTTTTTCTCCGGCTGCCATTGGCTGTAGCTTTTTTTTATAAAAAAAACAAATGCACGCAATTGGGCAAAGGCGGGCACATGTCCCGCCTTTGCTCCGCCCATTCCCGTCGGTGGCTAGCACGCGCAGCACCGCCCCTCCCCCTGCCCAGTGCAGCCATGGCTGCTCGTGAGGAAGGGCTGCTCGAGAATCTTCACAGGCAGCCTGTCTTTTTCCTGCTAGGGATTCCCCATGGTGCCCGCTTCATCTGCTTTGGCGATCGGACGCTTGGGCTGTGCTTGTACAGTTTGCTTTTAACAAGCATGCTTGAAATGCTGCAGCTTGTGCATTGCTTGTTTACTAATCTCTCTGGAGCTGCACGCATTTCAAGCGCGCTTGTTGAACGAGCGGACGGATAACCCGACTGCCTAGACAATGACTTAAAGAGCCCGCCGCCATTTTCCTCCTCGCCTGTCATTCCGTACAGCTCTACATGCTGCAATGAGTCCGGGCGGTACAATATTGGGCGACACAATGAGGTGAGCAAACTAAAAATACCATATGATGAGCCCGCTGTACCCACAATGACTTCCACTCATCGCCAGCCACGCTTGGCCACTCCTGTAGCCCCAGTCTCCTCAGTGCTCACACTGTGATCTAGTGTCCACAATTACCACACACGTTAATGCACTATGTCATTACATCCCACAAAATGAGCCCGCTGCTCCCCCACTGACCACCAGCCTCGCATCACCGGCTGCTGCAGACCCAGTCTCCTCATCTGTTCACCGGCAGCCCCCGGCACTCACACTGTAACCAAGTGCCCCTACTGCCACACATGGGAGTGCACTGCGATGACTGCCAAGAATTATTCAGCACTGCTACACATCTCTCTTGGTCCGGTACTGAGTGCGGTTCTCACAGATCTTGAACTGGCACTAGACAGGCTCTGCACTAGAAAGAAACTGCGCCTTCTAATCACAAGTATTTGTCTACAGGTGCTATATATGGCCTTTGAATGATAGACATTATTAAACAGTCCATGTACGTTTATGTTTAATCTAGTTGTATTCGTATCAAAATTTTTTTTTTTACAATTGCCATTTTTTCAACGTGACGTTCTTTCATGGCACAGACTATCCAAGCGGTTACAATAAGCGCTTTAAAGCCGCAGCCAACTGACACTATTTTCAAATCAGCTAAAGGCTGTTGAGCGCCATCTCCGTAAAAATGCTGCAGTAGTGAACAAAACACTCACAGTGCCTCAAAGTGCTTTCTGATGTAGTCTCACTCTGTTGCAATATAATCCATGGAAAGCCTTTAAAGCAGCACTCAGATGACAGCACCACTACTGCGTACGCAATATATTTTCTCAAATAATGAGGGTCTGGTCAAGTGACTACTAGATGTACAGAGCACTTTAATAAAACAACTCTCCCTTGCACTGCGCACTTTACTCAAAGAATAAAAATAAAATTCCATAGGTGCTTTACATTTAGCTATGTCTCTAGCACATTATAGTACATTGAAAACCACGAAAATATTAAAAACATCATACTTTGTAACACGCTTACTATAGCCTTAAATATTCGTTATTAATGTAATTAAGAAAATTACACAATTTCAATATTAAACATGCAGGCATGTCAATACACATGTGTCCAAGGGAAAAACAAATTCATAGTACTTGCAAAAATAAATCTTTCGATTACATTAGCAGTTGAGGTTGCCGTTAAAGTCACGCCCTTCCAGACCCAGTCTCTGGCGACTTACGTTAACATATTTTCACACTATAGGACCATTCAGCCATTAACACGATCTTAAAAAGTGAGACCATGTCCTTTTAGGAGCTGTTCTTGGATGTGCAAGCCACATTCTAAAACACTTGCTTTATTAACAAAGTAAGTGTTTTATTAAATACAATTTTTGGTATATATTTAATGTGGAAAATTGAATAAAAGCACTTTGGATTTTTTTTTTTTTAAAAGCAATGAGATTTACTTAAAATGAAAACACTCACAACACCGACATACTGAAAACACACTCCACTGCATTACAATAATACCATAAGACATATTAAAAGGATCCGACATTGTTATTTAACAAATGGCTTGAAGACTATTTACCATTTGATGGCTGCAACATCTCTCTTTGCAGCCACTTTAATTGGCCACTGCTAGCCAAACATCAGTTACCGTCCTTTCTGGGGACCAGGAACACTGATTAATCAAATGTAATCAGCGACCATCCGCTGCTCACAATGTGATGCTATTATTTCTTCTCCCTCACACTCGCACTGCATGCTGCTCCCTCCATAGCTCTTTTTTTAAAAGCACAAATAATCAAGCCATGGAAAATGTAATATCCCCTCTTGTAATTATATTTGCACTCCTCGACCTCATATTAAACTCTACCCCACTCCACCCTACGCCAATCTAGCACCTCCACTCTTTCAAAACTAACCCCGTCAACTCTGTCCCAAACTACTCCATAGCAAGCTACAACACGCCAATCTACCCACGCCAAGCCACCTCATTCCAATCTACCCCACTCAATCCCACCCTACCACAATTTAGCCCTCTGTAACCCACTCCACCACACTACATTCTATCCGATCTACCACACTCAACTCTACCCCACTCTAATCTACAACAATCTACGCCACTCCAATTTACCATACTCTAATACACTACAATGTATCCTAAACTACCCTACTCCAATCTACCCATTCTCACCTCTCTACCCCACTATATCCCACTCCCCTCTACCCCATTAAACAACACGCTACTTCACTTGACTCTATCCCAATCTACTCCACTCTAATCCACTTCACTCCACTATAATCTCCACCAATCTACCCCAATCCACACCAATCTAACCCACACCAAACTACCACACCCCACTAGACCCTATTCTATCACACCTCAATATACACAGATCCACTCCATACCACACAATTCCACCACACAATTCCACAACTAACAATTCCAATCCAACCCACATAATTCCACTCCACACCACATACATCCACTCAAAACCAAAACACATGGGTAAAAGACATTGTCATTTACAACACCAATACCTCTAACTCTTACAAATCCGAGACCTATTGCATTGCAAATGCTTGTTTTGTTTTGGAGCTTATAGCAGTAGGAGGAGGCTTGAGATGAGTAAAAGAGAGGTGGAGGGGGAAGAGTCAGAGGAAAGGGTTTAGAAAGGCTTGTTTTGGGAGATCCGAGTAGTAAAAAGGGTATGAGATAATAAGGAGGGATCGAGCAGGGAAGAGTCTTGAAAGGGTTATTTTGGGGATCATAGTAGTAGTATGGGGTTTAGGATGAATGAGAGAGTTGAGGTAGAGGAAATATTGAGAGCGGTGTAGGGTGAGAAATAGGGTGGAGAATTGGATATGCTGAATTAGAAGAAAAGTAATAAATATATAGATACATAAGTTACATGGAAGGTATATAGATGCATAAAGGATTAATGAATTTGATAATAGATTCTTTTGATTGCATTTTTTTTGTAATTTCCTCAATTTGAAACTTAGTAATTGTATATCGCCGTAACGTGCCACGTCTGTGAGAAATGCAATAAAGTTTGTGAAAAAAAAAAAAAGCAGTGACTTCATGATGGAACGACCTCCTTTAAATAATTGCATAGTGACGGAATGTCTCTTTTGGTATTGAAGCTGTAAATATTTAAGATTCTAGTTATTCCTAGTGGATGCAGTATTTACTCCAGGCCTCACCATGCTCTTCTGATCAGCATGAATGTGTTTGTTTCCAACTCCCACTCTGGCTATGATTGTGGATGCCCACGTGAAAACTACACTGGCATTGTATGCAAAGAGGTTTCTAATGTTCTCATATTCAGTATTGTAAAGGTTCTGGTTACAAGAGAAATCACCTCCTCAAATGTGACGTTTTTGCCCTGTATTACAGGCAATATATATTTCCATTGGCATGGCATTAGGCTCTACTGTATGTGCTTTTTAAAATTTCTTTCTTTCTTTTTTATTAAAATTTTATTGAGACTTCTGCATGTTACATACATGGCATCATAGAGCGCTTCAAACAATATAACAACGTAACAACCTGTGGCAGTAAAAGTACAGTGGCATATACATTCTCGGCGATCTTGTACGTAAAGTGCAGAACATTACAACATAAGAGGCGGCCCAACACTACAAAGCTATACAGCAGGGTCAGGTGGTGTATCATAGTCCCGTGCACGGAGATATTGCAATAGCGGTTCCCAGATGTCCTTGGGCCTAGAAGTGGTGGGAAGTTCTTCAGCATATAAGGCCAAAGTGTCACGGCAGTATACCAAATCTTGTAACCACCGTTTGGTAGAGGGACTAGCTCGGCTCTCCCACACCATCGCCACCCCTCGCTTTGCTAATAATAGTGCTATTTTTACAAGTCTACCCACAGTTCCCTTCAAGATCGGTACCAGACTTAGCAGACACACCTGCGGTGTACAATCCAATTTGTGAACAGTCATGTCTTGCAATATTTTGATGACAGCTATCCAAAACGCCGCTACCCGCCCACATTCCCATGCCAGATGCCAAAAATCAGCACCTGAGACGCCACATCTTTTGCATTTATCATTGTCCCTGAGACCATATTTAAACAGCTTGTGTGGTGTGTGGTAGACCTGGTGTAGGTATTTAAAATGGATTATCCGCAAGTTGCTATTGGATGTGCGAGCGCTAGTAATCTGGCAACAGTATTCCCAGTCATTCTGCGTGAGCTGTGGATCTAGTTTTGCGTTCCATTGTAACAAACTCTTGTTAGGAGGTGGTGGGGTTTCCTCTCTAGCAGCTCAGTATAGTTTGGTCACCAGTTTGTGTCTCGTGGGGCTGGTAAGCAGGGTGTGTGGGGAAGTCCGCGTCGGAGGTTCAATCGGAAATGTGGGATACAGTGCCTGTAACGCCTTCTTCAATCTGTGTATGGTGAAAATAAATAGCGGCGTCTGATTTTGCACATAACTGAGATCTTTTTGTGTTAGAAAAACGCCCTCAGGGAAGAGGTCTTGCATTTTGTCAATACCGGCCAACGTCAATATACGCATGACACCTTTTTCGTGTGTGGCCGACACCCCTGCATGATATGCCAGAGGCATGAGCGGAGAGTATAATGGCTATTTCCTGGCCCTACGGCCAAGCGATTGCCAAGCTGCGATGGTAGCATCTATGGAATTAATTACAGATTTGGGTGTACCCCTGCGTGTGTGGGTCAGTATAGATCCTAGAGGGATAGGGTGTGCATCGCCGTCTTCCACTGCCACATGTGGAATGAAGCCCTGAGTGTTATACCAATAATGTGCATATTGAGCTTGAGCACAGAGGTAGTAAAGGTATATGTCGAGTACACTGAAGCCCCCCTTGTTGTAGTCGAGAGTAAGGGTCACCAGACTCACTTGTGCTTGTTTACCCCCCCATATCAGCTTGATTAGCACTGTTCGTATTGTTTTAAATAATATTGTAGGAAGCTGTATAGGGATGGTGCTGAAAAAATAGAGGGACTTGGGCAACACGACCATTTTGATAAGTGCCATGCGGTCCGCCAGCGATAGTGGCAGCCATATCCACCTGTCAATCTGCTGTTCCAGTTTTGTACAGGCTGTGCCATAGTTTTCTCGGTCTACTATTTCGGGATCGCGATGGACCCACACCCGAGGTATTTTACGGGCTCCGCAGACCATATCAAAGGGAATTCAAGTGCATGGGGGGAGGTAGACTCAGTCAGCGGTACCACCATTGATTTGGACCAGTTAATAGTGAGGCTGGAAAAACGTCCAAACCGTATGTATTCCCGGAGCACAGGCTCCAAAAAAACGTGCGGCTCTCTAACAAATAATAGCATATCATCAGCATACAGGGATATGCTCACGGGGCGATGGACAAATTGCAACGCTGCCACTCTGTGTCGCTGACGGATGATACAGGCCAGGGGCTCCAGCATTATCGCAAATAGGAGCTGCGACAGGGGGCATCCCTGCCTAGTACCCCTGCCGATCCGTATGGGATCCGATGTGAAGCCCTCTACGCGTATGCGTGCAGTTGGGGCTGTGTACAGTAGTCGTGTCCAGGTGATGAAAGTGAGGGGGAATCCCATACGGAGGAGAACGTTAAAGAGATAACCCCATTCTATGGAGTCGAAGTCCTTGGCTGCATCGAGCATCACGGCCGCGGCCTTTAGATCCTGATCTAGTATGTGATACATTGTGAACAGCGTTCGTAAATTGTGTGAGGTGGATCTTTCGGGTATAAATCCGGATTGATCCGGTAGAACTAATTTGAGCATCAAGGGAGTGAGTCTGGTCGCCAGGATTTTTGTTAGCAGTTTCGCATCGATGTTTGAGCGACAGCGGACGGTAGGAGTCGCAGCGGCTTGGTGGTTTATCTTTTTTAAGCAAAGTTATAATTAGGGCCTCCCTAAGTGTTGGCGGAAGCGTGCCCGCCTCTTAGGCTTCGGCGTACATTTCAAGTAGATAGGGGGTGAGTTCTTCTGCAAACTCCTTATAGAACTCGCAGGTGAGTCCATCTGGACCTGGTGCCTTTTTATTCGGAAGTGTTTTTATCGCCGTCTTAATGTCTTCTTCGGTGATGGGTTGACTAAGATACTCCCTATGGCCATCGGAGAGCCACGCTAGGGCAATGTCTGATAAGTATTCGTCTATTTCCGTAGCCGGAGCGCTAGTCTGTGATGTGTACATCTCTGCATAGGCCATGCGGAATTGAGTGACAATAGCTGCAGTGGAGTAATGGTCCACCCCAGCGATATCAGTTATTTTAGTGATGGTGTGTTTGTCCTCCCTGGCTTTGATTTTAACCGCTAAATTATGCCCCAGCCTTGCTCCCTCCCCGTATGCACGGGCCACATGTCGTCTGGACAAATATCTAATTTCTTTATCCGCCAAATTATTGTATTTTGTTAATGATTCTTTAATTTGGGCAAGAAGTGATGCGCTCGGAGCGCTCTCGTATTCCCGCTCTAATCCCCGCAAGGTGTGCGCAGTCTTGGACAGTTGACCACGAAGGTCTTTCAGTATCCCCGCAGTATTGCTAATACATTTTCCGCGGATCGTGGCTTTGAAGGCTTCCCACAGTATTGCTGCGCTGTCTACAGTCCCCTTATTTTGTGCAAAATACTGTGTAATGGCTTCACGAATAGTGTGTGTTAGAACTGGGGGTCTCTAGTTGGCTGAGGTATGTACCTTAGTCCAAATAGGGACCCTTGCTTCTAGTCCAGGTAAGGAGGGACACACCCTTAGATAACCCCTGCTCACCCCCTGGTAGCTTGGCACGAGCAGCCAGGCTTATCGCCAAGGCAATGTGTAAAGTATTTGCAACCACACTCCCAGTAACACAGTGATAACACCACAAATGGACACGTCACTGGTTTAATAAAAATAGCAGTATCTTTATAAAAAAGGAATACGATGAGACCAAACGATAGAAAACCAACATATGCGTATTCGTAATAATTCACTTGGCCGGTTATTAGGCCAGCAATCACTTGTAGGTTCTTGCGGTATTAATGAGCAATTTACGATCTCTAATGCAGTCCTAATGCAATGCAATGCTTTGCAGTTCGTAATGCAGCTCGTTATGTAATAGTAGGACAGTCCTTAATGCAAGAATCAGGCAGTTCGTAATGCAATAATAATTGCGATTCGTAATGCAAGAATCAGGCAGTTCGTAGTGCAATAATAATTGCGATTCGTAATGCAAGAATCAGGCAGTTCGTAATGCAATCTGCACGGTCAACTCGGGCACCACTAGGCCCCAACAGCAGAGACAACGGTCATAGGCTTACAAGGGCGGCCCCGGTCCTGCTGGGCAGGTCCGGGCCGCTCGGGGACTCAGCACGTCTAACGCGGTGCAGCGGGAGAGAGCTCGGAGCACTCCTGTAACTCCTCCTGCATGCCTCCCCAGGCCACACACGCTTGCGGCTCCCGACCTGAGTCCAAGCCTTACCTGGGGGGGTGCGCTGCCTCGCTTTCTCTCCCCGCTCGCCGGACGTCATGCTGGGCGATCCCGATCACTTTGCGGCTCTGTTGCTAGGCGACGCTGTAGCCGGACAGGTTACGGCACGGCCTTCTCCGTCGTTGATGATCTTGGGCAGATCCCTTTCGACGAACAACGATCACGATCCCTTTCACCTTGTAGCTTCCTTAGCTTCAAGAAATCCTTTAGCACGTTGCGGCTCGGGCCGGCAGCGGTGATCCTTACAGCCTCAGTTACGATGACGGCTCGGGCCACAAACAGCCATACAGCAGCGTGGACGATGTTTCACGCTGCGGGGGCCATGCGATCCCGGGGCACCTCGTAAACAGTACACGGACCACACGGCAGTCTCAGGCGTGCAAGAGCACCATGCACACAGCGTCGCTGAGAGACAGTCCTCAGTTTCCAGAGCCCCGTTAGCACGTTGTGGCTCGGGCCGCCGGCGGCGATCTTTTCTCACAGCCTCCGTTACGATGACGGCTCGGGCCACAAACAGAAATACAGCAGCGTGGACGATGTTTCACGCTGCGGGGGCAATGCGATCCCAGGGCACCTTGTAGACAGTACCACGGACCACACGGCAGCCTCAGGCGTGCAAGAGCACCACGCACACAGCGTCGCTGAGACACAGTTCTTAGTTTCACACAATCCTTTGGCACGTTGCGGCTCGGGCCGGCGGCGGTGATCCTTCATCACAGCCTCCGGTACGATGAAGGCTCAGGCCACAACAGCAAGGCAGCAGCGTGGACGATGTTTCACGCTGCGTGGGCAGTGCGATCACGGGGCACCTCGTAGACAGTACCACAGACCACACGGCAGTCTCAGGCGTGCAAGAGCACCACGCACACAGCGTCGCTGAGACACGGTTGGAAACGTTTGTGTTCCTGAGTTTCCACAACAGGGGACCAGCTCTCCTCGGGCCCTTGGAGACACGCTACTGCAGGACACAGCACACAGCAAAGTCCTCACAAGCAGGGGGACACAGCACACATCAAAGTCCCTTGTCCTCTCCTTAGTCAAACCAGCAAACTGCAGGCCAGCCCCAGAATACACAGCAAGGGCAGTCCTTCTCTTCAGCTGTTCTTCTTTGGCAGAGGTTCCTCTTGAGCAACAAGTAGGTTCAATCCTTTTTCAATATGGATTTCAGTCTTGAGTTCAGGGGTTTCAGCTCTTACATTTATAACCCTTAATGCCTTTGAAGTCTTTGTGTTCAGGGGGCTCTGACCTCGGTCCAAAACCAGACCCGGGTGTCTTCCTGCCAGTGCACACCCTCCTCCTTTGATAGTCAGGGTCTGGGGCCCAGACGCTCAGCAGGAGGTGGAGCCATCCTTTTGTGGCAGCAACATAGCCCTCTTCACATCCAGGGGGCTACTACTCCCCCCTCACATCAAATGCAGGCCAGCCTGTTGCTGTCTCACCTTCTCCTCCCTGGGGTCAGGACACTTCTCAGACCCTGTCACGTATAAACCCAGGCAGGCAATATACAACCAGGCAGAGGCACACAGGATGGTTTAAGACAAGAAACCAGCCACTTCTGAAAGTGTGGTTTCTAAACACACAATTCAAAAACCATCTTCACAAAAAGATGTTATTCAATTCTGAGTTCAGGCACACTAAACTCCATCTCTCCATCTTATGCCTATGGGAAGATATGCTGGAAACATGGGACACAGCATTCCCCATTCTGTCCTATGGGCAAGATGGCCTTGCAATAGTGAAAAACGAATTTGGCAGCACTTCACTGTCAGGACATGGTACACACCTCAGTACATGTCCTACCTTTCACATACACTGCACCCTGCCCAGGGGGGTACCTTGGCCTACTATAGGGGTGTCTGATGTGCATAAAAAGGAAAGGTAAGGCCTGGCAAGTGAGTGTTATGACTGATTTAGGGCACATAGAGTATTTTACAAACCCAAGCTCCTTACAGACAATCTCACGGGAAAACATTAAAAAGGGAGGGGCTCTGCATGTTAGAAGAGGCTAGACTGTCTAGTGAACTCATTAAACCTACTGTTAACGATCATCAAATTATTTCAACTACCATTGGAATGTAGCCATACTTGTCATATGTAACTGTTACTCTTGATAGAATGTTTTTGGCCAGATGTAGGTTAAATATATTCCATAGAATGGTCTCGTGGCCCAAAATGAATGATTGGTCGAGACAACTTGCACCGTGTCCATGCGATAACCACTCACGCCAGTCTACAATCCACACCGTTCTTTTCTGTAAATTTTATTCTGAATTAAGAAAAGTCTGGCTGGTCCCGCTCTTAAAAACTTATGGTCTAAGACAATGTCGTCCTGCTTTTTAAAACTTCAGCTACTGGACAATGATCGTGTAGTATGGAGACTTGCCATGTTTTTAAAGAGAGTATATTATTTAAGGAAAAGTTTAATTACTACTGTTGAATTATAAGTTTTATTCGAATGGTTTTAATCCCTCATGAAATAATACTGTCTATTTTTATGATCGTGTTTTGTCCAATATGATAGCTGCTACTATGTATTTTTCTTACTTAATTGAATGCAATGTAAAAACGACTTTTAAATTTGTGCTTTTATGATTGTAAATTTGTAACAATCGAATAAAGCTTTATGAATTGAATTGAGTGCACTTGTCAGGACAACAAGGCAGTTAACAAACTGCGCGCAGGCACTGCAGTGGCAGGCCTGAGATCTCTCTTTAGGGCTACTTGTGTGGGTGGCACAATTTGTGCTGCAGGCCCACTAGTAGCATTTGCATTACCAGCCCTGGCGCACACAGTGCATTTTACTAGGGACTTTACTAGTAAGGCAAACATACCAATTATGGACAACCAATTACCATAACACTTTAAACAGAGAGCATATGCACTTTAGCACTGATCAGCAGTAGTAAAGTGCCCAGAGTCCTAAAACCAACAAAAACAGGTCAGAAACGATACAGGAGGAAGACAAAAAGTTCAGGGATGACCCTGCAAAAAGGGCCAAGTCAAACAGTGTGTGTAGAAAGTGGGTCAAGTAGCGCTTCAGAGCAAAACCGCCAAGTGAACTGTCGGTGTATAGTTTGTGGAATATGCAGGCTAAGCTTAACTGGGTTGTGATCTGATAGTGTCCTCGGGAGTCCCTCTATGTCTGATACCCAGGTTGAACTGCGCTCGCTCATGAGCCAATAATCTAGCCGGGACCAGCTACCATGTGCCGTTGAGATATGTGTCCCTTCGAGTTTGTGTGGATTGCGCAGTCGCCATACATCCGTCAGGGCGAGCTCTGCCATACCTTCGTTAATAACTTTGGCAACTCTAGGTGAGTGTCCCCCTGTCCCACTTGATTTGTCCTTGCTGGGATCTAGATGAGTGTTAAGATCACCTCCCCATATAATCGTGGCGTCCGGCCATTCTCACAATATTGAGAGTATACGTTCATAAAACTCAGGGTCGTCTACATTCGGACCGTACACATTCACCAGGGTGACCAATTCCCCTGCTAGTTTGCCGTGCGTTATGGCATATCGGCCTGCATCATCCGTAAGGCTTTTAAGCATAATGAAAGGCAGGTTCTTTTTGATGAGCGTGATTACCCCCCTAGCATATGATGAGTACGATGAGGCACGTCTGTACTCAGCCCCTTTCGCCCCTACTTGTGCTTCATCATGCCGTGTCAAATGTGTTTCCTGTATGAGGGCAATTTTGGCCTCGTGTCAGTCTAGGTATGCTAGCACTGTTCATATTTTTTGGGGAGAGTTAAGCCCCCGTACGTTCCATGTCAGGCAAACAATGTTTTCATAGCCCGTGTGTGACCCTGGCATATAACATGTAACCTGCACTATAGTACAACGGATCTAGACCACTGCACGTCTTGTAGCGTGATGTCAGATTAGCGTTTAGCCACTTTAACAAAACCCCCGTACCCCCTCTCCCGACCCCTCCCACCCACTTCAGCGGCCCCAACATGCCAAAGCCATCCCAAACCACCCAGAACAATGTCCAACAGAGAAAATTAGCTGCCATAACAGCTGTGGGGAATACCCATAGGAGAAAGCTGGAGCACAAATTCCCTCCCAAGTTGGAAAGGGAGGTGGCCGGAGAACGACGATATAAGTTCCTGCCCGGATCATGGTACAATACAACACAGGCATACAGTGACATATATAAAGTAACTTTCAAAAGAAAATCTCATCTGCAGCATCAATGTTCAAGTCAGCAGTGTGGTCGGAGGCGTTAGACAGAGTAGGTCAGGTGCCACCGGTGTAGAGGTTGCATGATGAGACAGCAAGCAACGCGTTCAGGAGCAGAGATACGTGTGGGCTCAGTTATAGTGTCACTCCGCAGTTCCCTGCGAGGAGACATAGTTGTCGTCGTCCACAAGAGTGGAGGAGTCTCGGTTTCTGCGCTTTAGCTATTTTGCATAGTCCATTGCTGCTTTTGGCGATGTGAAAATCCTCGATTTACCGTTCAGATCAATTCGCAACCGCGCCGGGTATAGCATTGCATAGGGAATTTTTTCCGCCATAAGGATCTTTTTTGCCGGTTGGTATTCTTTCCTTGCTGCTTGCACCGTTGCGGTGAAGTCCGGATACAAAGCAAGAGAATTTCCCTCGTGGACTATGTTCCCTTTCTCTCTGGCCATACGAAGTATAGTGTCACGGTCTCTGTAATTGAGCAAACGTGCGATTACAGGGCGTGGTGGAGCGCCCGGCAGAGGTCTAGCGGCCAGAGAGCGGTGCGCACGTTCTACTATTAGTATAGGTGATAAATGTTCGACCCCGAAGATCGCCTGTAGTAGGGCTTCAATGTATGTTTCAAGGCGACCCGTGTTGGTAGACTCTGGCAGGCCGTGTAATACGCAGATTGTTCCGCCTCGATCTGGCCTCTAAATCCTCGTTTTTGGCCTGTATGACGGCGAGCACCTTCTCCTTGGCTGATGTTTTTGATGACACGTGCTGTAGGCCGTCCTCGGCATCAGATATACGCGTCTCCGCCTCACCAAGGCGCAGCTCATGCTTGTCCAGCTTATTAGACATATGATCCATCCTCAGCTTTAGGTTATCAGTCTTGCCATCAATGGTCTGCAAGCTGGTCTGAACAGCCAGAAGCGTTTTTTCAATTGTTGAGAGGCTATCAGTAGGGGTGTCCGCTTCAGAGTCCGATGTGGCCCGCTGTTGCGACTTGCTGGATTTGCGGGGTTCAAATGTGAGACGAGGTTGGCTGCATTCGGTTTTACCCATTTTTTCCGTGCTCTTGCTTTTTGTAGGACGAGGTAATGATGGCGTAAAGATCCTAGGTGCAAGGAGACAGCGCGCCCTGGGCCAGCTGTGCAGTGGCAGTCCAGTTGCGGCACAGGTTATGCAGAGACCCAGCAGCGATTGTGATATTGATGAAGTGGCGGGATCCCGCAGTTATGTTCCCCTTACCAACAATGTCTACAATCTAAAGGAGCACAGCACTCCAACTATGCTGGGTTCGCAGATGGATAGAGGCTAGTTCGACCTTCCAAATCGCCAGAAACTACGCCGTAACGTGAGTTCCAGGTATAGCACTGTGAGGCCTGAGCGTGGCGAAACACTGCGTGTGGTTACCTAATCTCAGGCAGGGGTCAGAACTGCATCCAAAGTCGTGGTGGCAACAGTCTGTGCGCTCGTAGCGCCCGCTTGCTGTTGAGGTGGACCCCGGCCCTGTGCGAAGCCGAGGTATATTTGCGTGCACGCAATGAGCCCCGACAAAGGCCGCTGTAAGTCAGAGCGGTCTCAAAGGCAAATAGTGGTGCGAGGCTATGAAGCGCTATAGCATAGGCATTGATCCACGCTACGGTGCGGAATGAAGTCGCACATGCAGTCGGTTATAAGTAGGCTGACCTCCACGTAAGCTGTGTGGGCCTCCGGTGACCCGCCGAGCTCTCCAACACGCCGCAGGGATGCGAGACCGTTGGTGCAAGGCGCTGTCGTAGGAATTATGCCGCAGTGTTAGGGAGTGCCACGTGGAGCGCCGGGCCGCTCGGTTACTGTTGAGCGCAGGCTTCAGGATTAATTGTAGGCCCAAGCGCGGGCCCGACCGGGGATCTCTCCTCCTACCGGCAGGCGCGCCCTCTGGTTCCCGGTTGGCAGACTCGATGTCAGACGACGACGGCCCAAGCAGCGGCGTGCCCGGTACTATGCCGACGCGGCGCCCGGGGAGATGCCGCACACCCTCGGCGGCCAGCGACCGCGGCTCGATCCAGGCCAAAGCTGTACAGCGTCCAGGTAAAGCGGTGTTCCGCCCTGCATTCCCCTTCCCAACGTGCACTCACCGACCGTGCACAGCAGTAGGGGCTCGCCAGGTGTCAGCGCCGTCACCTCCTCCGCACGCTGAGCACGGCCTCCGATCCACGCCACACCGACTCGCCGGTCCCCTGTAAGAGCATTAGGCCGCCATCTTCAGCAATGAGGCCCACACGAAGAGTCTCGTCTTGTCACAGCCGTAGCCGCTGGTGGCAATATTTTCCCAGAATTGCGTGCCGTAGGTGTTGCGCATCCAGAGCATGTATTTGAAAATGCAGGATGCGGGCTGAAACAGCAGGATTGTTGTCGGATAAAATCTGCAGCCAGCGGAGCTGCACTACAGCGCAGCCATCTTGCCGTGCACCCTCTAGCGCCCCCACTGTATGTGCTTTAATATCTTTAGCATGTTTTGATGAAGCTCTGTCGAAATTCAATTTTTTTTTTTTTACGTCAGATGGTTGTCTGTGAATTTCTTTTAGTGAGAAACATTAGAGACCTGTGTTTTAATCTTAAAGAAGAGATCCTTTGGTACTCAATATTATTAATTTTTAATGTAAACTCATGAGGCATCGTCTCCTGATTTCTAACCTCTCAGTTTGAGCTTTCAGGTCGGTCCATTTCCTTAAGAGGTCTATATTTGCGAGGCAAATCCCTGGTGCATTTACTGGACTTGTGCGCTGGTATGCAGCTGTGGTTTTAGTCCTGGCATATGAGGGTTTATGCTGGGCATAGGAGCATACTGATATCTCGAGTGTGAGGAATCTTGTGAATGGCTCTGCCTCTCTACCTAGTCACAGATTGTGTCAGGAGTCTGAGTGCCCAATTTATATTCCCGAAATGGGTGTTTATATTCCTCTGCAATCGAGCATTGCTACACTCTGTTGTAGAGGCTGCACACGCATGGGAATTTTGAATTATGTTTGAGGTAAAATTTAAATTAAGAATTTTCCTTGACGCCTCACCGGAGAGTTATTCTCCGAAGGCTTGCCCATTTTTTTTCCCATGAAGCATGACACAGACAGCTGCTCCATTATGGGACGCTGATCTGTGTCTTTCCCTTCTATATAATCCATAATCATATGCTGTGTTCAGTATCTCCTGTACCCATGTGAAACGCTGCAGTGTTGATATCTGTTTTGATGTTCAGTGCCCAATGAAGCACTCTGAAAAGAGGTCATGGAATCATAGAATAAATATATTTGAAGTGGATATTGGGATATTTAAGGGTCATATGAGGCACCCTCTAAGAAAAACCATCTTTGAAGAAAAAACGCTTGTAATATTCTAAAACAAACACTATAAGGCAACAGGGTGCACGCCAAGTGACCTGGATAAACTCATGCTGCAAAAATTAGCTTCTTATTGTCGGTGTTGTCAAGCAATTCCTTATTTCCTTGTTCGTGTTCACTGTTGCAGAAACTCCCAAGCTCCAAGTGTTGTGTTTCCAGGGGAAATTTAGGGGTTTAGTGCAATGGATCCTCCTATTTGGGACAACGTACATCAGATATGTAAGGACTCTGAAAACGCAGAGTCTCTGTGATGGGGTAATTGGTTCGGTTTCACAGTTTTGGTTCGGTCCGTTAGAGCCAGAAGGATGCACTTCGTTTACAGAAGGATGATGTTACTTACCCTGTAAGCAGATGCTTCTGGGGTGGAGGATGGGAGACACAGGGCGTGTTTTTGTCTTTTTCCAGCTCACAGCGCTTGCTTCTCCAATGGCACTTAACCTAGAAGTCTCATCACGAAGGTCCTCCTGCAGCGTATCTTGCGAAACTTGTCCTCGCACCGCCTGCTGGGGTGACTCCACCTCCTGGGCCACCCTGCCTCCTATTACTATTACTTTCAACCGGAGAACAGCTGATCACTCCTCTTTTCTGATTAAAATTGGGTCCGCCAGAGAAGGAGAGAACCCCATGTGGCGTCTAAATGCATTTTGGTTAGTGGATGCACAGGTCTCCCAATTTATAGTGGAGGAGCTAAAATCATATATTGAGCTGAAGGACAGTGCGTTGAACTCGCTGGGAACTCTCTGAGCAACCCTTTGCGGCCAAGCGCTTATGAAAGGGAAGAAGCCAAATTATTTCTGACCTCAAGGCAAGAGTACTTAGACTAGAACGTGAATACCATGCCATGTGCGAGGAGGGGCTTTATCGCCAACTGGACATTGACGGAGCTACTTTTAGCAATATTACTTGGATGAAGCCAGGCAGATCTGGATCGTTTCCTCTAGGTTTATCTATGAAATGGGAGACAAGTCCAGAAAGCTGCTCTCCTGATTAGCCACCGGGGACACTGTTTCCAGGGTGATCCTGCACTGATAGACTCCGGTGTGGTCAGTAGTGCTTTGGGGAACAGCCTCTGTCTTTGCCTCTTACTATTAAGAACTATATATGAAACAGGAATTTTCCAACCGTGAGCGATCCACTCTGCTCATTGACAATCTCCCGCAGTTCTGAATAGTCTTGACAGGGAAATGTTGAACCAGTCTATCACTGCAGTTAAAACTGAGGCAGCTTTTGGTGGCATGCTCCCAGGCGAAACGCCCAGACAGTTTCCCACTAGAATACTATATTAAATTTAAATCACTTCTCTCCCCCATTCACACAATATGTACCAAGAAGCGATAGAGGAAGGCCAGCTACCACCTGAGCTAGATTAGCGATAACTGTGGAGATAACTTAGCGAGGGCACCAGTTGGTTCACTGCTCCTCCTATCGCCTGATCTCCCTTATGAATAAGTCGACTAAAATTTTAAAGATCTGACCACGAGACTGTTGCAAGTGATCCCTTCCTTGATCCTCCTAGACCAGTGTGGATCCATCCCCAAATGTGGCACTTGATACTGTGTCTGTAGATTGCACATCAGCCTAGCACAGGCCCACACCATACGAGACCTCATGCTAAAAGATTTTGAGAAACTATTTGTATCTCTTGACTGGACCTTTCTCTTTAGGGTGCTGTGTCACATGGGGTTTGGATCCCGCTTTATGTCCTTAGAGTGCTTCATGCCCAATCCCAAGTTAAAGTAAATGGCCCGCTGTCACTCCCCTTTTTGTTCCAACGTGGTGCCACCGCTTCTTTTCGCCTTGGCTCTGGAGCCTGTGGGTATCGGTACTGTGACTGCAAAGAGGGGCATTGACAGATTTTGGAAATTCTCTTGGGAGAAACCCATCTGTAAAGTCAGGGGATGGCCACACAATTATCACAAGATTTGGTGGCAGTAGTGGGTCTATTTTGGCATCTGTGTTTCTGTATACAACACAATCGGGAAGACTGCCATTGGTGGTGCACTGTGTGCTGTTATTGCCCTGTTCTAAAAAGACTAAAATTTTGTTTATAAAAAGAAAAATAAACAGTGCACCACATCCCCATCAGTTTTAAGCGGCCAGAAAATGAAGTTATTACACCCCAAAAGAAAGATGAGGAAGCAATGTTGTTGATAAAGGAGTTTTAGCTCTCTCTTGAAATGGAATCCTTCACTTCCTCAGTACTCCGAGCAAAGAAATGTTATTAAAGTAAGGGTTCGCTTGCTATCACCACCTGGATTGTGGGAAAAGATTTGCAGAATTTTGTTGGTGGACGTGCAATAATTCTCAGTTCTTACTATTTGGTTCCTCTCTGGTATGCGGACAAAACAACTCTTAACCGCGAAAAACCAATCTTACAGTGAGCTCAAAGAATCAAATACATAGTCATTTTCAGCAGAGTTTTAATACATTACTCAGCATACTTTAAGAAGAAACATTGTGCTCCCAGTTCTAGTAATTTCAAAAGTTCACATACTGAAAAAATGTGCTATGTCAGAAGAAATGCTCATCCTAAATACTTTTCCAGGCAAAGCAATGGCCATCATGAATAATATATTGTGAATTAAATCACATATGAAATCCTACTATGCAGGGCAGTGATGCCATCATAAAAAATGTGTGCCTAAGGAATGCAATATTCAATAGTTCCATTGTGCAATGGAATAAAGCACCTCCACACTTTACCGTGGAAGTGGGTATCTAAAAATGTTGTGCTAAGATCAGACATAATAAATATTGAGCCAGAGGCAAGGTTCTAACAGAGTATTGGGAACTATGCCATCTCATACTCCCTAACTAGAGTTGATAGAATACTCCATGTTAGGAGGACACAGTCTTGCTAATCCTTTCCTTTTACCAATCGTTGTGTTCAGGTGCATCTTATGATTAGGTTCCATTGCAAGCAAATGAAGAACACAACTCATAGAATGCAATGACTTATTAATGAAAGCTTGGAACTGGAGACTTGGTGTCCGAGCAGCATTGAGAGCTCTTCTGTCTTATGCCTAACATTATAGTGCCCATGCTGAGCAGCACGCTTGGCTAACTGACTCTATTGCACCCTTTCCAGTTTGGTACCTGCAAATGATATAGGGTGCACATAGCTAAGTGCACTTCCCTGTGGTGGAAAAGTATGCAGTCTTTCTGTGAGTGCCCGCATTCTAGCCCAATGAGCCTCTGGGTTGCTACAGGACAATCCCACACCCCTTCTTCCAACAGACCTGACGTACAGACATTTTTAAAGCTGAAATTCGGTCATCCGTACACACATTCACTAAATGTTCCTATGCTGATGTCCAGGCAAGCCAAAAACCTACAGTGTGTCAGATTATGTTGGGACAGGAATTTCCCTTGCATGGTGGACATTGTATTCCCCCGTCCTGAGTGCCCAACTAAGAGTATCTGGTATCCTGATTTTTGATTTTGGCCCTGGCCTCATACTAATGTAGGGTGTGTACAGAGGTCTAGGACTTTTCCTTCACATGAATGAGGTCCGTGACCTAGAGGGACACACCAAGCATGCCCTCATTTGGCGGACTATAGACTGCTGTCCTTGTCATGGGTTTAGCATGTAGAGCAGTGGTGGCAGCATACCATGCTTTGTAAACTAATAGTTGCAACCACACCTTTTTATCTGTTTCACTGGCGTAGAGGTCTACTGGCCCCCTTATGTAAAGTTCTGCTTCTCTGTGCTAACCCAGATCTTAGCACTAATTTCTGAAGTGTCTGTTTATGTATATGGCCTGTGTGGTACATGCATTTTTTGTTTGAGTGAACCAGAGTATGGAAGCCTGCGAGTTCCATTTTGGTAGCCCCTTGCCTGTTCCTCTGCACAAGCTGACGGCAAGGTTGTTTGCCCAGACAGTGGACGTGTACTGCTGACATAGCTGGAGTGGAGGTAACCTGGACACTGAAGCAAAGACCGTGGAAACAAGACTGCTTTAGAAATTCATTTTGCAGAAAGGGGTTGCTGAGAATTCTTCCTGGAGAACTGCCCTTGGTAGATGGTGGGTGTGGAGGGTAGGACGGCAGCCTCTGTTATTCAGCGTGAGAGGAGTCCTTTAGGTGAGGCCTGCCTTTTGTCTTGTTCCCGATCACTGTTCAGTGTTGCTGTTGATAAGCCAGATGCAGAAAGCTCACTCCTTTTTGAACCTCTGTTGTAGGTACTAGATGCAGGAGGCTAACCTGTCAGAAGAACAGCCTGGAGAGGGCAATTTAGAAAAACCACTGCAAAGTGGTTCTGAAAGTGCAAATGGAGAATACACTTCCCCTGTCTGCTTTTACTGTATAAAAGTGTGAGCCACTGACCCATTTTTGGGTCCCCTTCACCAAGGAAGGGAGTGCTCTGCAAAGTACTTTGAGGACTGCTGTGCAATCAGAGCAAATGTTTACCTGAAAGCCAGTCTCCCAGAGATGAGGGGACATCCCCTGGAGCCTTACTTTGCCGAAGAGCTGTACCTCTGACTTTAGGCACATTTCCAGGAAGACCAATCATTCTGATCACACTGTGTAAATTAAGTACTGGGCCCATGGTGGATGCCACACTGAAACCCAGAGCTGTGCCATAATTATATGTTGCCACGAAAACCAAGAACTATGTTTGCGGTGGACATTGCCACCAGTAGTAAGAACTGTGTCCGTGTTGGTCAATGCCACCAGAGAAGAGTGTGCCAGAGGTATTCGCCACCACTTAATTTCCAAAGAGCGCCCTGTGGCTGTCACAGTGCCGCTCTAATCCCCATCTATTTGGCAACTCATCTGCTGTTCCCCGCCGACTGACACAGAAGCGGGTCTGATGCTTGCAAAGGGCCCTCACAGATGCCCAGTACCTGCATTCGCCAAAGGATTCCAGGCAGAAAATTATGGTGTCCCATCATGCTTTCATCCTGTCTCGATGGAGGGTCCCATCTGCAGCTGACACATCTCCCAGAAGCAGAAGAGATCAGAGATGCATGTTGCCGGTTTTACGCCGGCTGCCTAAAGGACATAGAGCTCTGTATTGTGGTGAGAGTGTGTCAAGGGGCTTTACTTAACTGAGTGCAGCCTTTATTGAACTGGGCTCTCTGCACCGGTTACTTGATTCATGCTGCACAAAATTCTCTAATCTGAAAGGGAACCTGCCTAGTTTCACAAGAGGATGGACACCCAGAAAAAGGGGATGGATAGGGTGGTACCCCAAGAGCCAATGTTATCATTGTCTTTGCTTCTCTTATTAGTCTGGTATTCCATTTTAAGTGTGTATATTAATCTTATCTAAGTCAAGTACTTGACTGAACCTTGATTTATTGCACTACTGGGTGTTTGTTGAGTCCTGAGCTTGTGCACCTCTACACTATCTCCCTAGGAAGCCTGTGACTACTCGCCATTGCTACCACTGAGAGTCAAGTACTTGATCCAGTTTGCAGAGCCATAATAGGACAGACCCCTGCGCATCAGATGCAGTCGACCGTAGTCCCATGACTGATACCCAATAGCGCTTGCTTGCCCCACGGCCATTCGAATGGGGTGTGACTCTGTATTAAAGGATTTATATTGCTACCACTTACTCTTGATGCTCACCACCAGTAGGTGAGAAACAGTCCTCTGAAATCAATGCACATTATATGAATAGGTTCATGCTGCAAAATGAAAATATTTCTGCTGTAACACTAGTTTTGTAGCTTCAAAGTATTCTAAACTCACATGCAACCCTCCCACCTTCCCGGTTAATGAATGCTTTTACAATATTTACCATCACCTACTCATGGATGGGAACCTCATGTAAGGGACCCATGGAAAATGCATCACATAAGCTACAGTGTTGGGGACAATACAATCCAGAAATGGCATCTGCAATTTGATTAATTGTAAGCATTGGTTTTTCCTTCATCCTGAGTCATACTGATTCCACATGCAGTTAATACCCAAACACATTATCCATTTAAATAAGGTGCTTTTCCAAATGCTTATCCCTAGGTGGCAAGATCCTCGACAACTGGTGAATCTAAATAACCTCAAGCCTTAAAGCTATTCTTACAGGTAAGTAACTTTTTCTTTCCTCCATTTGGATCAAAACAATTCCTATGTTTATTTCCAAAGAGATGTGATTGGTATTGAGCTATGGTATAGGGAGTCTTCTTGTCTACTGTCCCATGAGTCAGCGCAGTCTGTAGAAAAGATGGGTAAGCAGATCTATGGGAATTCTTTCCTGCAGCCTAGGCTGAGATAGGGGCTTTCTTAGCTACAGCCAGTCATTGACTGGTCTGCTTTTGTAGATCACTACTCCCATTTTATAAGGTCATTGTGATCCTTGATGAAGCGTGAAAGTTAACAGCATCTACAAGCCGAGAGTCACCATGGACTGAACAGCAAGAAATAAGGCTCTTGCAATTTCTGTATGTATGGCTGACCTCTCACAGTGAGCCTCCCTTGTTAGGTGGTAATTTCTCAGCCTTCCTTCAGGGTCATGGAATGATTCTACACTTTTACTGATTTTTCCAGCTTTTGGGGACTGACTGTCACAACCAAGGCTCTAATCACTTCCCTTTCTCACTGCAAAGTTTGAGCCCTAGATCTTTGAAACTAGATGGTCCTTTCTCCTGCAATGTCTTCAACCGAGGTTCCTCTTAACCTGGGACACCAATCCTTTATAGATCAATCCTAGAATCTAAAGCATGCTAATGCTTACACAAAAGTTTAACCTTTCACGTTTGGGTAGTTTCTAATTTCCATATTAGGATTTTTATTTTGAATGTTGCTTATACCTCACATCATGCATGGGCAACAAGTCCTTTGTCTTTCCATAGCCCTCTTTCTAGTTCTCCTTGCTGCATTCTTCTTCTTAAACCTCCTTACAGTCAAGTTATCCCATCAAGCAGAGTAATCCTCTTCCTGGACAAGGTCTCTAGCTGCTAGGAGCATATGGCTTGTTTCATGGGACCTGTTGGGGATCAATTGCTTTTGTTGTATGTGGTCTTACTACCTTGCCCTGGCAGCACACTTTTCTGGGCAAAGTCCTGCTGGCCCACTCAGTCCCGCTGTTGAAGAGCCCCTCACCACTCTGTTTTTGGATTGTTGAGTTTGGGGTGGGCATAACCTGGCCTCTGCTGGCATACAGCTCAGGTTCTAGTCCAAGAGTCAATTTATTTTTATTAACTAATTTAACTTGAATTAAATTAATTGTGGTATTATGTAGGACATACAAATCCAAAATACATCATTGTGCTTTACAATTGCGGAAAGGGAAATAGGGTAAGATTCACTGAACAAAGTCAAAAAGAGGCATGATTATATCCCATTTAGGAGAGTGAGCAATGAAATATATTGCAAAAGGAGAATATGATGAAAAGTAAATGGGAAATAAAAGGCACCAAAAGATAAGTCACATGATCAATAGTCAAGACCCCCTAGCACTACAAAGCAAGGGTGTGGAGCCTGCCCACCCTCACTTCCAAGTACAAGACCCTTTTTTCCATGATTTATGTAAATGGTGGGTCGCTTGTAAATGGTGGGTCGCTGGGATGAAGAGTTCTTGGATGCCCACCTTTCGGATTAGTAATCATTCCATAAGTCTGGAGGAGGGAGATTAGACATTAATAAGGATAGGTTACTCTCCTTAGTGACTTTTGTACTGGTAGTCTTCAACTACATTTCCTCCAAACGACCATTCCACTTGCCCTGCTTCTGTCTGCAGTTGACTCTTGACTTGCTTGTGTAGCGAAACTAAAGACCTGAATCTGTGCAATGCACACGGATAATGCAACTTGCGAAGAGTGAAATGAGCACATACTTGAGTTTCACATATGTGAACCAATTTTGAGAAGGGCAAAGGTGTCGTCTGTCACGGCCTGCTACCCTGGATAACCCACATTTCTTGATAAAGGGAAATTTAAGAATAGCAGTACAGGTTTCTCTTCAAAGAATAACGTTTACTTTTCTTGTCAATTTCGTTCTTGCAAAATGCCTGGTCTAACTTGGATGCTAATTCTTATTCTCCTCTTCCAGGTGTTGAGTTATCCTGCATCATTAAATCTACTGAAACACCCAACCCAAGGATCGAATGGAAGAAGATAAGAAATGGGGAGACATCCTACGTGTACTTCACAGACAAAATCATGGGTGGGAAGAAATTCTTTTTTTTGTTGTTACATCCCATATCCCCATTGTCTGTGAATTTCTTAATTTCACCCTCTCTCATTGTGTTTACTTAAACTGTTCTCTCCCTACCACATTCTGTTCTTTCCTCAAACTATTTATCTAATATTAGTACTTACCGTCCTCCACCTGCAAGCCTAAACTTCCCTGATCTAAAACATCTCTTTTGGTTTCAGCCTCTAACAATCTGTCTTTCTGTTTCAAGGTAGCCCAGGTTCGCCGGTCACCCAGGGAAACTTACCAAACCTAGACATTTAAACAAAACTATAGACACCCAGGAGAGTCCAGGCTGGTGTAGCTTGCATTGATCCCATGGTGTTTTCTTACCCATAATGCCCTGCAAACCTCAATTTGCCTAAAAGTGCACATTTTCCTTGCATTTCCATGGCAATGGAATCTGCAGGGGTCGCCGAAATTCCTACTACCCAACTTTCCGTAATAGAAATATGAGGAAAATGTGCATTTTAGCCAAAGCTTGAGATGTGCAAGGCCTTGTGGGTAAAAAAAAAAACATGTCACACCACCATCAACTCCCCCATGTGACTAGTTTTCAGAAATGTGCAGGTATGGTAGGTTTTCCTGTGTGACGTCTGAGGTAGGGCTCAAACTCCCCAGCTATCCCATGTTGTAAAAAAACACATGGATTCTGCTGGGTAAAATATGATGTCTCCAAGTCGCATTTTGGGGTGTATTGTGTCGCAGGTGCTAGGCCCAGCCACACTAGTGAGTTACTATTTTTTTACGGGACACGTGTGGGAATGCAAAATAATTGAACATTTATTATTACCAACTGAATTTCTCTGCATTTGTGCCTTCCAAATGTAAAACAGAGTGCAAGAAAAGACATTTTGCATAATGCCCTCTGAATCATATGCTACTATGGGCATCCATAAATTCCTAGATGTACAAATAACCACTGCTCCTAAACTCAGTAGCTGGTGTACCTATCAGTAATACATGGTTTTCCTTCACACCCATTTTTCACTGTTTATATTTTACCATGTCAGTTTCACTGTACTTGGAAACTAATGAAAAAACATTGTTGAAGGTGCAGCTCAGTTGTTTGATCTGTGTACCTCGGGTTCTTCAAGAACCTACAAACCTTATACATACTCTCGACCAGAGCAGTCTAGTGGATGTAATGGTATATTGCTTTTGAAAATAGGCCATTGTGACAAGAAGTAACAGATAAAATCATCACAAATGGCAGGTTTGTTTTCCTACTCCTTTTTAATATTTTTAGGTCTTGCCTAGGCAGCGCATATCTAGGATATGGGCCTCAAAAAACACCCATTTTTTTCATTGGTTCCTCTTGCTGTCCTTTACAAATGATGGCTTTTCATGGGTGAATACACTTAGTAGTACCTCTTTTTGGACTTTTGTATCCTCCCATGAGGACTGCCCCTGTTACATGTGCTCTTACTCGTCAGTTTACTTGGAGAACTATAAGAGCACTCTTTTTTTTTTTTTTGTTGGCCTGCCTCTGCTCAAGTGTTGTTTACTTCGCATGAGCAGCTTCATTTGCCTGCCCACTCAATATCCTAGTGTCGTGCACCCCCACTCCTCACCCCTCCCCCAACACTGCTTTCCTGCCCCCACCCCTCCGACACCACTACTTTCTAAACATTTTTTAAATGAGTACATTTTAGTGCAGCCCGTCCACCCCCACCCTCCCACAACGCTGCTTGCCCGCCACCCTCCGACATCGCTGTTTAAAATTTTTTTTTTTTTAATTAGTACATTTGACCGCAGCCAGGGGGAAGATCAAGAGATTTGCCCAGATTCACAGGATGTTGAACCGAGGCTCGAACACGGATCCCCAACTCCAGAGTCGGCCGCTCTGACTGCTGCGCCATGTCCTGTCACTCTCGGGATCCATGTTGAAGTCTCCCTTTGTTCACCTCAAAGGTACTGCTCTTACGTCAGGGGACTTGTTATTGTTTCTGTGCAGGTAAAGTCACCAGGTACAGGTAAGTAATATACATTTTTTTTCTTTATATTTGATCAAAGAGAGTCCGTTCTAGCGACTCCATGTGTAAACAGATTAGTAAGAGGTTCTGCTCTAGCAAACCTATATTTGTATTTGTTGAGGTACTGCTCTAGCGGACCCGTTTTAGGTAAGAGAGCGAGGTCCTGCTTTAGCGAGCCCATTTGTGCCCAATATGAGATCCTGCTTTAGCAGTTTCGTTTGGGTTTGTACGGTATGTGCTAGAGATTGTACAGCACATTTGTTGTTGAAGATCAGAGGACGTGGTAACCCCGACCCCGTGCACACTTTGGTTGTGGTCTCATTGCTAGGTAACCCGTTAGGGCATATCGGCATGACCCGCTGCTGTTACCTAGGATCAATAAAGAAGCGTAAAGTGCTTCCCTAGTTAAAACAATTGTGTGCGCTTGGGCGTTTGTAGCAGTGTACAAGTACAGAGTAGAACAAGAAATGCATGGGGAAAAGAGGCCCAATGTTGAGGAGGACAGTGCTGGCAGAAAGGATTCTCCTGAAGTTGTCCCTTCTGTTGCAGCTATTCAAACAAGCATTTGCAATGCAATAGGTCTCGCATTAGTGAAAGTTTGAGCTATTGGCGTTGCAAATGATAATGTTTGTTAGATTTTTATTTTTTTTGGTAAAAAAATATCCCAGCAGTAGCATACGTAATTAAATAAAACCCACGAAGCAAGGAAAGGGTGCAGTACCACAGGCTGTTATTAGGTGTCCCTGTGGAGTTGTAAGGGGACCTCCGTTAGCCACATAACGTACTGCACTCATAATGCAATTATAAAGAGAAGGATTGCAGCTGAGCATACATCTCCATTTGTTTTTATCGGAAGTGAAATTTTTGTTTAATGAAAGAGGACAAAGAAGTAGCTAAATCAATGGGGGTGCTACACACCCCTGCTTCGTGTGGCTCTTTTCGCCATCTTTTCTACAAACGGGGCACCAAAACAACTCCACCTAATGCCTCTACCTCCTCCTATAGACCACCACAACCCCCCCCCCCTCAAGGGGATACTACAGGGGCATGTATAGAGGAAACAATTCAAAAGGTAAAGGTAGGGGTGCCTCAGCACGCTCTACCCCCTCCACCTCCAAGCAGTGATTCTCTGCTTATTCCCCCCGACCACTTAACACCTGTCGGGTGACGACTACAACATTTCTTCCCCGCCTGGAAAACCAGAACGTCAGATCAATGGGTGTTGGACATTATCCAACATGACTATTGTCTGGACCTCATAACTACACCTCCAAACATTCTAACTCGCAGACACATTCTCTCCACAGAATATCAAAATCTCAAACGGGAAGTTGAGGCTCTTTTACTCAAGTGAGCCATAGAGCCCATCCCTCTTCAACATCCGGGTACAGGAGTGTACTCCCTATACTTTCTAACTCCCCAAAAAGATGGCTCCCTATGGCCTATTTTAGATCTCGGGCCCTTAAATCATTACATACTATTAGAACACTTCCATATGGTCACTCTTCAAGACGTGATTGCACTACCTCAGCAAGGCGACTTTGTCAGCACTAGATTTAAAGGACGCTTACTTCCACATTCCAATACACCATGATCATCGCAAATACCTCAGATTTGTTATAGCTGGAAAGTATTGTCAGTTGAAAGTTCTTCCATTCAGAGTCACTACTGCTCCCTGGGTGTTCACCAAATGTCTAGCAATAGTAGCAGCACATCTGCGCAGACAGAACATTCATGTCTTTCCATATCTGGACAACTGGCTCATCAAAGCCAGTACACATCTCCTGTGTCAACAACACACACAGACTACTGTCCATCTTCTCCATCAACTGGGATTTACTGTCAACATATTTAAGGGTCATGCTCAACACACAGTTGGGTTTCGCATACCCAAATGTAGCCAGCGTTCAAAATATCCAAATACTGCTACAGCAGTTTCAACCCAACAAACACATAACAGTCAAAACAGTTATGCGACTCTTAGGCACTGTGGCATCTTGCAAAGCATTGGTACCACAAGCTCGGCTACATATGCGACAGCTGCAAGAATGTCTGGCACGCCAATGGTCTCAATCACAGGGTCAGCTACATCTTGTCTTTCTCTGCAGTGGTGGAACATATAAAACCTACCAAAAGGGTGGACATTTCCTGACCCTGTTCTCCCAGATCATTCTCACAGCGGATACATCCCTTTCAGGATGGGGTGCTCATCTTTAGGATCTCATAGTTCAAAGCCTCTGGGATACCAGTCACCAGGGTCTCCACACCAACTGCCTTGAGCTTCAAGCTATTCACCTAGCATTGAAAGCATTTCCAACTCACCTGGTAGGCAAGGTTGTCTTGGTCCGGACGAACAACATAACAACCATGTACTGATTACAAAAAAGGGGGGGCGGTGCACACACTCTACAGTTACTACACCTATCTCAGACGGTTTGGCGTTGGGCAATATGTCATAACATCCAACTGCTGGCACAACACCTCCTAGGGATGGACAACCACTTTGTCAGCCTCCTCAGCAGGCTGCAGCAACAAGTCCACAAGTGGGAACTCCACCCACAAGTCCTTCTCCCATACTTTCACAAATGGGGGGTTTCCACTAATAGATCTGTTCACAACAGCAGACAATGCAAAATGCCCAGACTTCGCCTCCAGGTTCCCACACCCACTATCCAAAAGCAATGCTCCATGGATTAATTGGTCATGGATATTTGCCTACGCTTTTCTTCCTCTCCTTCTTCAGTTTGTGGTTCAGAGGCTCAGGAAAACGTCTCTCACCCTCATTCTAGTAGCTCCCACTTGGGCTGGCCAACCATAGTTCACTACACTACTCGAACTCTGTGTAGTTCCCCATCAGAAGCTTCCCCTCAACCCAGACCTTCTCGCCCAGAACCATGGAAAACTCAGGCATCCAAATCCAAAGGAGCTCAACCTTACGATTTGGCTCCTGAGGTCATAGAATTCGGTAACCTTAATCTTCCCCCCTGAATGTATGACCATTCTTAAAGAAGCACGTAGACCTACAACTAAAACATGTTACGCAGCAAAGTGGAAAAGGTTTGTTTTCTACTGTTGCAGTAAACAAATTAATCCATTTGATGCAACTGTGCAAAACATTGTTTGCTACCTTCTTCATTTGCTGACCTCTGGCCTCGCTTACACTTCCATAAGTCTACATTTAGCATCGGTTGCTACGTATATACAAAATAGGCATGATTTATCCTTGTTCAAAGTCTCAGTTACTAAGGCATTCATGGAAGGCCTTAAAAGAGTAATTCCACCTAGAATTCCACCTGCACCAGCATGGAATCTCATATAGTACTTACCAGACTTATGGGTTAACCATTTGAACCATTGCAGAACTGTTCCCTACAATTCTTGTCTTGGAAAGTTGCTTTTTGGTGGCCATTACTTCACTTAATCGGGTCAGCGAGCTCCAGGCATTAACCTTGGAAGAACCTTAGAAGAACCTTAGAACCGACCCAAAATTCCTTCCAAAAGTGATTTCATCTTTTCACCTTAATCAGTCAGTTGATTTACCCGTTTTATTTCTGCAACCGGATTCAGTTGCGGAAAGAGCTCCTCATACCCTAGATGATAAAAAAGCTCTTATGTATTATATTGACAGAACTAAAGAGTTCCGTAAAACTAAACCACTTTTTGTTGCTTTTCCCCCCCCCCTTACACAGGAAAGCCCATATCTAAGACAGGCATTTCTAGATGGATAATTAAATGCACTCAGACATGTAATGCCAAAGCTAAAAGGACTTTGCCTATATCCCCTAGAGCACACTCTACTCGTTAAATAGGGGCTTCCATGGCTTTCTCTGGCAATATCGCAATAGCTGATATTTGCAAGGCAGCTACATGGTCTACACCAAATACTTTCACCAAACATTATTATGTGGATGTTTTAGCACACCAACAAGCCAATGTAGGGCAGGCAGTGCTACGTACTCTCTTTAAACAACTGCAACACCCACAGGCTACCAACCGCTTTTGGAGAGGGACTGCTTTGCAGTCTATGCAGAGCATGTGTATCTACAACCACACATGCCTCAAACTGAATATGCTACTTACCCTGTAAGCATCTGTTCGTGGCATGTAATGCTATAGATTCACATGCGCCCCGGACACCTGTGGCCATTGCAGTTCCTTTACACTATTTCATTTGCATGGACATCTCTTTACTGAGTCTTACTTTCACTCCATTCTCACCCGCCTGCGGGAAAACGGTCTAACAATGGAGTCGATGCCCATGCGCATTATCACCAAGAGGAAGAGTCACTTTGTCTCGTGACTCAAAAGACTTCTTTGAAGAACAACTTGCACACATCCGCACCCAACACTAGATGGTGGAAGTATGCAGAGCATGTGAATCTACAGCACTACATGCTAACAGATACTTACCGGGTAAGTAACATATTCCTTTCAGCAAGTCAAAGGACACCACCCAGTCTCCTGGGCCAATGTAAGCATTTTAAATGTATCCTTCAAAAGAAGGCATTCAGGACCCAGAGGTCCAAGATAGGCCAATCTCCCAAATCATTTTTTGAAATAAGAAAATAGCGAGGATAAAAACCTCCTCCTTCTTCTGAGTTCGGTTCGCTCTCTATGCACCCTTGACAGGCAACAGTCCTACTTCCTGTAGCAGGATCGGATGTTATGATGAGATTCAGTCTAGAGTAGGAGAAATCTTGGGTTGGGAGGAGAGAAGCTGTAGGGTGTAGCATGCTTGTACAATTTGTAATACTCATCTGTCAAACGTGATGGGTCAACATCCCAGGAGGACATACCAGATCCTGCCTCCCACTGAGTGAGCGTGTGACAATAAGGGCAAATTAAAGCAGCTTCATGGCTATTATAGTGAGGGAAAATCTGGAGTTAGAAGATTAATGTCTCTGCTGGCCTGCTTGTTGTCTGCTGGTTCCATGCCATGGCCCCGAAAGGACTAGGTTGTCTGCATCTGTGTCTTCGAAGGCTGTTTCTGCCTGTATGCCAGCCCCATGGAATAGCCCCTAAATTTCCTGAAATGGTACAGAAATTGTTTAGCAGGGTCGATAGCCCCAAAGAACGCCCTGTAGATCTGCTGTTTTTGGAAGGTTCCATGGCAAAGTCTACCTTCTCTTCAAAGAGGCGAGACTCTTAAAAGGGCATGTCCATTAGGGACATCTGTACATCACCGGAAGACCCAGTGGACCTCATCCAGCCATGTCTACAAAGGAGAACACTGGTGCTGACCCCACTGCCAAAACAATCCATGGTGTCAGCCAAAACGGATAATCTATTTGGCCACATCCAGTCCATCAAGTATCTTCTGAACCAGAGAGACCCTAAGGTCCTCCGTGACTGCCAGCAAGATCTCGGCATGTTCCAAAGGGTGTGTTTTTCAACCAGACAAACAGACCACGTTTATGGACTGTAGTACCAAGTTGGCAGAGGAAAATGAGTTTGCCAGAAGCATCAATCCTTTTGGATTCTTTGTCCAGAGAATTGGTTGGAAATGAATTAGGGTTCATCTGTACATTGAGGCTCGCTAGAGGAAGTCCGGGTCACCAGGCACCAGCTTATGACATCTGGCCACCTACCCTTGAGAGTATCTGTAAAGGCCAACACTATACAGGAGCACAGGCTCAGATGTTGCTGGCCCCAGCAGTAGTATTTCCATCAAAACATTTGTCTTGGACCTAACGAAGGGCAACTGCAATTCTAGAATTTCAGCTGCCCTTCGAGCCACCACTGTAAATGAGGACCTTTCTTCTGTTGATGACCTGTGTGCCCCAGTCACAATCGGTCTCTGTGGAGTTATCAAGCCCACTAGTATTTATAAATAAAAGTATAGGGCATCATGAGTATAATGAGGGGGCAGCAAGCCATTCTGCCCTCCATAATTATTAACAACATCCTGTGTTGTTCTGCTCTGGCACAGTGTCAGAATCAGAGCCAGAATGAGAATGGAGCCCCTGCTGATAGCTGTGATGTAGTTGAGACACAGGGTGAAAGTCAGACAGCGTGACTACTTGATGTGCTTTTATAATCTTGTAGTTCAACATCGGCCGAGCGTATGCTGACGTCTGTTCAGAATCCGTCAAAGGCCCCAGGTCATCAACTGGCACAGGGTAGCAGACACCAGTGTGGATTTAAGGCCTGAGTAGATGTCTGTACCGAAGTTGCTATGGGCCCAGTAATGGGTCCAGAGCTGGCAGATGATGCCGGGGAGGGACCAACCAGCAGAAACCCAATTGGAGACCCCTACTGTTTCTTGGGGCCCACAGGCGTACCAGAAGTTGCCGGAAGTGCAGTGAAAATTTGCTGCTTGGCCACTTTGAAGGTCTCTATCTGTTGCAGGGTCAACAGTGGCATGGGAAACTGTGCACATCAGGATCAACTGAGGGATCGGCTCAGTGGTGGCCTCGATGGAATGCAACTGACATCTCGATGCCCAATGGCCTTTTGATTGAAGTCAGAGTGGCGTGATGGGGTCGAATCCTGCTTCACTGTTTTATGCTTCCGGTTAGACTTGACTTACTGAAGGACTTTGAGCGGTAAGTGGATCGATTACGGGAGCAGCCCCGAGACTGGGACTGCAAGTAGTAACAGGATTTATACGAAGGCCACAACGTTTTCTTGTTTTCATTGACTTACAACTTTGCCTCCAGTCTCGAATTACCTTCGGGTGCATGAGGGTGCACTTATCACACAACTTTTTGTTTTTTCCTGAGCCAATGCACCAAAGGGTCATCCCTTGTGAGTCTGTCTGACATCTGCTTCCTGTGGTTGTGGCATGGCTTAAATCCTGTTGATCCCTAGCACACTATAAAAAAAAGTTTTGAAGTTGTCAGAAAATTGTCAGGAGTTGAACACCAGATCCACATCAGAAGGCGCGGAAATAAAGGAACTTATGTCAGTGCGCTGGGGTGGTGCTTGTATGTGGTTGTACTCCTTCTCTTCTGGGGCGGTATGTAGTCTGCGTTGGGCTACATGGCGCCCACTAGCAGTGTGTAGGAGCACTGCTACGAACAAATCTCAGTATCTAGTCTTGCGCCTGGGTCATATTCTCAGGTGAGGAAGGAATCTGAAAGTAGAAGTATCCATCAGAATATGAAATTTAGAAAATGTGTAAGTCTTTAGGACTGGCTAACCAATGGTTCTAGATGCTTTGCTTTCACTTCTCCTATTCCAGATTCAGCATTGTTTCCTTCCTTCATTGACAGGTGCCCTGGAGAATCGTGCTGTTCTTTTGGACCGAGCCTCACTTAAAATCCTCAACACAAGTCGCACAGACACAGCAATTTACCGATGTGAGGTGGCAGCCAGTCAAGATGAGAAAACAGTTGACGAAATTAAAATCCATCTGACGGTGCAAGGTAAGATGCAGGAGATGACCTCACACCACTCCAAGGCTGGGTACATTGCCTATTTCTCAAACGGAACAAAACGCCTTTTAAAAATGTTTTTTTTAATTGTTTTATTTAGACGTTTTACAGTATTACATTAGCTCTTAACAGTATACAACAATTTAGGCTAGATACCGCATAGACTCATAGTAATTTTGAAAACATAATTGACATCGCATTTGGAGAGATGGTGCATTACAGATGTTTAACAGCGTACTTTAAAAATGCGTACATTCAAGGTACTTATTGTTGGGTTCCCCAATGCACATCTTACTCAACCCGTCTCATATACAACAGCAATCAAATTACAACACAAATAGAGGTCAAGAAAGTCTATTCAATATCATTTCCTTCCGGTTCACCAGTTTCTTTTCTGACAAGATATTGTTGGTATAATCCCCAAAAACGTTTTGGATGATTTTGAGGGGGTAATAGTTAATTGTAAATTTCAGACTGTGTATTACAGTATAGCATATCTTTGGACCAGTCTGCTATTTTCGGAACTAGACCCCGAGCCCAGCACATTGCAATTTTGCGCTTGGCGAGTAGTAAACCCAGTGCTATCAAACGTCTGACCCCCTTCTTCAGATTTTTTGTGTAACTTATCAACATCAGCAGTGGGTCTAGCGTCGGTGAGAGCCCTGTGACCTTGTTTAAGGTATGGATAATCTTATCCCAAAATTCTGCAGTCTTCTGGCAAAACCAGGCAACATGCATGAACCCAGCCAAACCCTCCTTGCAGCGATCACAAGCTGCCGTGTCCCTCAAGTTGTATCGAAATAGTCTCTCCGGCTTGTATAGACCCTATCTGAAAGAGACACGTTAGTGACAGATTCCTTACCTTAGAATATCCCCAGGCGTCAGGCTGGATCCGGAAAGTTTTGCGTAGCAGTACCCCCACGCGTCGGTAGGCGGCGTCGTGCGGCTCCGCGTCCGTCATCGGGATGACGTCGCGGCCAATACTTAGACGCCGCCCATGCGCGCTGGCGTCAGTTCTTTCTTTTTCCGCGCCAGTAAGCGCAGATCCGGATTGAGCAGTGCCCCAGTCATTTTTTGACTGAGTATTTTTGAGATTTTTTTGTCCAAGTTTTCGAGTCGTTTCAACTCCAAGGTGTCAGTAGGGATGCCCGGCTTCAAGCCATGCGAGGTCTGTAATCGCATGATGTCGATTACGGATCCGCACCGTGAGTGTCTCTTCTGCCTGGGGTGCGGCCACGACCCCACATCGTGCCCCGAGCGTCGGTCCCTCGCCCCGAAGGCTTTGCGAGAGCGGTCTCGAAAGCTTCTCGAGGCCCGGCACTCGGCTCCGCGCCGATCGAGGTCCAGGTCCAAGGAGAGGTCGAAGGGCCGGTCGCGGAGCCGTCGTCATTCGTCAGGGTCGAAGTCTTCGTCTTCAGGTAAGGCGAAGCACAAGAGGTCTAAGAAGCGTCGCTCTAAGACCTCCCCTCGCCGGTCTCACGACTCGGCTGAGGGTCCTGTTGGTACCGCCCCCGCGGCTCCGGGATTACCCGTTGAGCCGGCGTCGGCCTACCCGCCTGTTCCGGGTCCAACGTCGACTCCGCCCGACATCCAGAACTTCTTGTCGGCCATGGCTCGCATCTTCGGGCCTAAGGGTTACCCCGGTGCGCCTTCGGGCCCCAGTGGAGGTCCCCCTTCGGCACCACCACCGGCGGCTCCAGCCCCGGTGTCTCTGGCGGCTCCGGCCCCGGCGCCGCAGGACCCCCTCGGATCCAGGCCTGGATCCCGGTCGACGCCGGTTGACCTGACAACACCTCCGCCGGCGCCGACCTCCCCGGTACCACTCCCGGCGACGTCTGAGGTCCCGGACGACGCCATCCCCAGGTTCTCCCCGGCACCGTACACGGAGCCGGATCGACGTCGGCCGATTCCGATGGGACCTTTCTTCCCTCATGTCCATCCTCCTTACTTTTCACCTGTTTTGGAGGACGGGGAGGACTGGGAGGGGTCGGAAGACCCTCTCACAGCCCAATGTGAACCTTATCAGGACTGGGCAGAGGAACTGGGTGATGCCAGTGGCCTGGACACCTCTCCAGACCTTGGCATGCTGTCTCCTCCTTCCGTGGCTACGGAGGAGGGAGCAAGTTATGCAACGGTGTTGCGTAGGGCGGCCGCGGCCTTGCGCCTCGAGCTCCCTACAGTGGCTGTCAGGACTAACCTCCTGACGGAAGTGCTTCAGCCGGCGGCTACCTCCTCGGAGCCACTGCTGCCGTTCAACGACCGCACTTTCGGACGTTCTTTTGGGCACCTGGTCCAGGCCCACCACAGGGGCTCCTGTGGACAGGAACGTGGCCCGACGCCATCGCCCGGCCCCGGGCGACCCCTTGTTCCCCTCCCAACACCCCACCCCGAGAGCTTGGTTGTCCAAGCCTCTACTTCTCAATGCGCCTTCCCTACGGCTCCGCCGGACAGGGAATCCAAAAACTGGACCAATTTGGGAAGAAGGTTTTTCTTCATCCAGTGCTGGCTTGCGGTCCGTGAACACCGCTTGCCTTTTGGGCCGTTATTCCCACTCTCTGTGGGATTCGGTGGCGCAAGTGCTGCCTAAGTGTCCTGAGGAGGTCCAGACACTACTCACCCGTGTCATTGCAGACGGGAGAGACGCGGCGAAGTTCACAATACGATGTGGCCTAGACACCGCCGACTCGCTGGGCAGATCGCTTGCCACGACGGTGGCGCTACGCCGTCACGCCTGGCTGAGGACCACTGGTTTCTCGGGCAATGTCCAAAACACCCTTATGGACATGCCCTTCGATGGCATCTGCCTTTTTGGCAATAAGGCAGACAGCGCGCTGGAGCGCTTTAAGGACTCCGGGCTACGGCCAAGTCCTTGGGCCTCTCTGCCTCGAGCCCTCCGCAGCAGTCTGCTTTTCGCCCCTTTCGTGGCCACAGAAGGGGCGCCCAGTCACGTCCATTGCCCAGCCACCGGCCCGCGCAGCAAGCGCCTTCGCGTGGCCGAGGACGTGGCTCCCGCCGAGGCGGGTCGGGTGTCCAGCGTGCGGGTCAGGCCACCACCTCCGCCCCGTCCGCGGCCTCCAAGCCCTCCTAGTCCATCCTTTCAGGTCCACAGCACGCCAGTGGGGGGCAGGGTCCGCCATCACCTTCACACTGGCGTGCCATCACATCTGACAAGTGGGTCTTGGACATTGTCCGAAGGGGCTACTCCCTCCCCTTCGAGACTACCCCCCCAGCCATGCCACCTCAATGCCACCGCATGTCGGGGGATCATTTGGTGCTTCTTCAGAAGGAAGTTGCGGCCCTCTTGGCCAAGGGGGCCATCGAGCGCGTTCCGATCCCAGAAGTAGGGCGTGGTTGTTACTCCCACTACTTTCTGGTGCCCAAAAAGGTCAAGGAGGACATGCGTCCTATCTTGGACCTCCGGAACGTCAATCGCTTCCTCCGGAAGGAGAGGTTCAAGATGCTCACCCTAGCTCAGGTCTTGACTGCCCTCGACCCTGGAGACTGGATGGTAGCGTTGGACTTGCAGGACGCATATTTTCACATCCCCGTCCTGCCGGCCCACCGGCGTTACCTGCGGTTCACGGTAGGCCTCGAGCATTTTCAGTTCACCGTGCTCCCCCTTGGCCTTACCAGCGCCCCTCGGGTGTTCACGAAAGTGATGGCGGTGGTCGCAGCTCATCTGCGCCGGGCAGGGGTTCCAGTCTTCCCCTACCTCGACGACTGGTTGTTGAAGGCGGGCTCGTCCCAGGCAGTCGTCTCCCACCTCCAGACTACGGCCGAACTCCTGCACTCGCTGGGGTTCTCCATCAACGTGCCGAAGTCGCACCTGATTCCTTCTCCACAGCTCCTTTTCATCGGAGCAGTTCTGGACACAACGCAGTTTCGGGCCTATCCTCCCGAACGGCGAGTCCAGGATATTCAGGCTATGATTCCGATCTTTCAGCCTCTATCCTGGGTTTCGGTACGGATGACCCTGAGGCTGCTGGGCCTCATGGCCTCCTGCATCCTGCTGGACGATCATGCCAGATGGCATATGCGGGCTCTGCAGTGGGACCTGAAGTTCCAGTGGGCGCAGCATCAGGGGAACCTGTACGATTACGTCCAGATCTCGGAGGGGACTGCAAGGCAGTTGCAGTGGTGGCTCTCGAACCGGCAATGGGTCATGGGCAGATCCCTTTCCCTTCCCCAGCCAGAGCACACAGTTGTGACGGACGCATCCCTTCTGGGATGGGGCGGTCACATGGGAGAGGCGGAGATCAGAGGCCTCTGGTCTCCGGCGGAGGCCCGGCTCCATATCAACCTTCTGGAGCTCCGGGCGATCCGACTTGCACTCAAGGCATTCCTTCCCTCTGTCAAAGGGAAGGTAGTGCAGGTGTTCACAGACAACACCACCGCCATGTGGTACTGCAACAAACAGGCGGGGTGGGGTCATGGACCCTATGTCAGGAGGCTCTGCGTCTCTGGACATGGCTGGAACATCAGGGCATATCCCTGGTGGTTCAACACCTGGCAGGTTCCCTGAACGCCAGGGCGGACGAACTCAGCCGCAGGTGCATGATGGATCACGAATGGCGTCTTCACTCGGAGGTGGCGCAAAGACTCTTTCTACTGTGGGGAGAGCCTTGGTTAGATCTATTCGCCACCGAAGAGAATGCGCAATGTCATCAGTTCTGCGCGTTGGAATTTCCAAGGCGGCACTTGTTGGCGACGCTTTTAGTCGCGAGTGGAGTTGCGGTCTGTTGTACGCCTTTCCGCCTATACCACTTCTACCCAGAGTGTTGAAGAAGATTCGGCGCGACCGGGCCCAAGTCATCCTTGTGGCTCCGGACTGGGCTCGAAGAGTTTGGTATCCCGAGCTACTCAGTATGAGCGTCGATCCCCCGATCCGTCTGCCTCTTCGGGAGGATCTTCTGTCGCAGCAGCAGGGGACGGTCCTCCACCCGAACCTGTCCAGTCTCCACCTCCTTGCATGGAGATTGAGCGGCGGCAGTTGATTCCTTTCGACTTGCCTCCCGAAGTTTGTGATGTGATTCTGGCAGCCAGGCGCCCCTCCACTAAGGTGGTATACGCCTGCAGGTGGAACAAGTTTGTGGCATGGTGCACAGCAAAGGCTGTGAATCCCCTCTCTGCCCCTCTTTCTGAGGTTCTTCTGTTACTTCTTTCTCTGGCCCAACAGGGTTCTGCCCTGGGTACCATCAAGGGCTATCTTTGTGCAATCTCGGCCTTCCTCAGGCTTCCTGATCAGCCCTCCCTTTTCAAGTCCCCTGTTGTTAACAGGTTTCTTAAAGGCATTACACACACCTTTCCTCCTGTTCCGTTTGTGATGCCTCAGTGGGACTTGAACTTGGTTCTTACCTTTTTAATGTGCGCTCCCTTTGAGCCTCTACATAACTGTCCTCTTCGTCTTCTCACTCTGAAGACAGCCTTTCTGGTGGCCATCACCTCCGCTCGGCAGGTGAGTGAGCTCCAGGCTCTTTCGTGCAAGCCCCCCTTTCTGTCTGTCCATCCAGACAAGGTTGTTCTTAGGACGCGTCCGTCCTTCTTGCCAAAGGTGGTTACTGCTTTTCACATTGGGCAG
This sequence comes from Calotriton arnoldi, assembly GCA_963921515.1. Lineage (NCBI taxonomy): Eukaryota > Metazoa > Chordata > Amphibia > Caudata > Salamandridae > Calotriton > Calotriton arnoldi. The sequence goes on from CAWUFW010003649.1 coordinate 1,482,032, forward strand.
ATCATCACTTTGCCCACCTTCTTTCCGCCTCCTTCTAGAGAGGAAGAGAGGCTCCACCGTCTGGACCCAAAACGTGCGATTTCATTTTATCTACACGGCACACAGCAGTTCTGGGTGGGCGACCAGCTCTTTGTTGGCTTCGTGGGCGCCAAAAAAGGTCGGGCGGTACACAAGCGGACCATCTCCCGCTGGGTCGTCTTGTGTATCAAGGCCTGCTATTCTTTGGCTAAGAAGGAGCCCCCTGTTGGGCTACGTGCCCATTCCACCAGGGCGACAGCCGCCACCACGGCTTTGGGACGTGGTGTCCCATTGCAGGACATTTGTCAGGCAGCCACGTGGGCCTCGCTGCACACGTTTACCAAGCATTACTGCCTTGACAGCCAAGTCCGGAGAGACGGCTTCTTTGGCCGTTCTGTTCTCCGAGACTTCCTTGTCTGATCTTTGTTCGCAGACCCACCACCGGGGTTGGTATTGCTGGGGTATCTATTCTAAGGTAAGGAATCTGTCACTAACGTGTCTCTTTCAGATGCACAAGTTACTAACTTGTGTAACGATATATCTGTAAGAGACAGTAGTTAGTGACCGATTCCTACCGCCCACCCATCCTCCCGTTCTGCGAACTGATTTCTAGGGTTAAGGACATCCCTTTCAGGGCCCTAGTTTTCAGACACCTGTGTCCGTTTCTTGCATGGCTCTGCGTTTCTGGCGCGGAAAGTCGTGTACAGAACTGACGCCAGCGCGCATGGGCGGCGTCTAAGTATTGGCCGCGACGTCATCCCGGCGATCCCGACGCCGACGACGGACGCGGAGCCGCACGACGCCGCCTACCGACGCGCAGGGGTACTGCTACGCAAAACTTTCCGGATCCAGCCTGACGCCTGGGGATATTCTAAGGTAAGGAATCTGTCACTAACTACTGTCTCTTACAGATATATCGTTACACAAGTTAGTAACTTGTGCTTTAAGGAATTTGAAATGGATGAGTCGATGCCTCCCATTTAGTGAAATGCGCTGAGTTACTTCACAGCAATACCGCCAAGTGCTATCGTCTATAACTACCCCAAGGTCACCCTGCCATTCTAGCCTGGCTTTGGTGGATTGCGTCCTCCTGGATTCCTGTGTCAAGTCATATATAGTGGTTATAGTCTTTTTTTTAAAATTTCTTTTTTTAAATATTTTTTATTGAATGTCATCCGACCAGGATAATAATACAGTTATGACAACTTAAGGTACAAACTTAGAGTTACAAATAGTGTACAGAGAGAAGATATAATACATCTACATCTGCGAAGGATATATTCATATTGACAATTCAACGTGAGTTCACCTCATAGATGAGTTGGATGTACCAATTGCTCTTCCATCTTTTAACCCAACAATTTCAACTTGTCCCTCCCCACCCCCCTCCCTCCCCTGAGTCACACGCTCTATACAACACCGCTTATTCTGTGTCTAGATCCCTGGGTACACCGTGGGCTTTAACACGTACTGCAACTAAAAGGTGTAGCCTGCCTATTCCCCCTCAGCTGTTTCACTACTGTCATCTTGCGTTCTCACAGTCACTTGTGAGCTGGGGGTTTCACCACTAGGAATTTCTGAGATCATGATATACCACGACCACGCGTCTGCCTCCAATTTTTCATCTCTTCGAACACGCCGCATTCGAATTAGCTCTGCTGTAGCCCACTCTCTCAAATCCTTTGCCCAGTTTCCTACCGTAGGGGGTCGTGAGCCCCATCCAACTGATCGCAATCCTTCTTTTGGCCAGGACTAACCCCAGCTGGATGAATCTACGGGTGAGTTTCTTACCCTTGGGATTGGGAAGAAGTCCCAGAAGTATTTCCCTGATGGAATGAGACAGCGACCACCCCGAGACCCGCGTCAGGTGTTCCAGTATCGACCCCCAGAATAATCGCAGTTCTGAGCATTCCCATGTCTTATGCAAGAACTGTAAGTCAGAGAACCACCCACTATCATGGAAATGATAGTGGAAGTGGAACTTACTCAAAAGGAGGGATTCAGAGGGATCCCGCTTTTTCGGAACTAGGGTCCTCACACACCCAGCAAGCTAGGTGTCATGCTTCATCATCTGGACCTGCTCCTCGTTGGTCGTCGCTGCAATACCCAACAGGCACCCACGAAGGGCTCTTTGTCGGAGATCTTTTGTTCCTTGCCGTTTGATGAAGTGAGGGTGTGTGGCCCGTGTTGGTGTAGATAAAGTGAAGTAAGTGAGTTAAAAAAGGTTGGATGATCCAGATAACACTTTATTCAGGCTGGTTATCCACCTCAGTAAAAGCATAAAGAGTGGCAGTTTAACTGACGTGCAAAGTTCAGTTAAGACTATGCTCATCTCTTGGGGTCAACATGTTTCTTGCCTAGTGGTAAAAAATAATCCGTGGCAATTCTTCAGGACCTAATCTGTGAACAGTAAAACTATCTACACTCAGTGGTGCGGCTATTGGCTAACTACCACAGGTAAACACTACGTCGCAATTCTTCAATAGTGTGGTTCAGTAACCTGGAGAGAGGGATATAAAAATATATGTGTATCTATACGCTGCTGTAAACACCCATGTAAAGGTCACATAGTGCTCTAATCACAACACCTAAAACTCTCCTTTCCCCACATTAAGAGAGAAAATGTGACAAACAACTAGGCACAATAAAACAGTTAACAAAGTGTGTCTAATATGGGGCTTGGCTATCATCCCCTAGTGCATGTTAAAAAGTATATATGTATAGTTGGAAACTATCCAGCTATAATAAAGAAGACTAGCCTTCCCTAGGAAATGCGAAGGAAATGAGGAACGGATGGTCGCTTAAAAACAAGGAGAGGGCTACAAAGCTATGACTAGCAGCGTGACATTTCACATCAATAGTGAAATAAATGTGGACTATGTCATGCTTAAGCTCACCTCCCACTGTCAAGAATGTTACTTCAATCGGTACGGCGATTCACTGGGACACCTGGTAGCATGGTGTCCTGTAAAAACATAAAATGCAGGAAGGTGGAAAGGTCACAAGTTAGTGAGGCAGAGATGTGCAACCAATCCACAAATCATTGCCTGTCTACTCATAACGACAAACATGGAGCCCCCACGGGTTCAACCCACCCCCCCATATCGACCCATCTACACATAGAGGGCGTACCAGGAAGCTGTCGGTGAATGGTATGTCTCCCCACCTGCGGGAGCCCTACAATGACCATATGGTCACACCGTACAGTGCCCAGCCTGCCCCTCAGTGCGTATCGAAGAGCCCACAGGGAGCGGGTCAAACAGCGTCGTTGCCTCTCGCTATGCCGCCGGTATTAAAACAGTGGCCAAAAACGATCACGGGCCCCTGCCCCAGACCTCGATATTACTCACCAATCCTGCGGGGATCATGGTTGATTCACCTACCCTCGTCCCTCTATGTGTAGATGGGTCGATATGGGGGGGTGGGTTGAACCCGTGGGGGCTCCATGTTTGTCGTTATGAGTAGACAGGCAATGATTTGTGGATTGGTTGCACATCTCTGCCTCACTAACTTGTGACCTTTCCACCTTCCTGCATTTTATGTTTTATGTTTTTACAGGACACCATGCTACCAGGTGTCCCAGTGAATCGCCGTACCGATTGAAGTAACATTCTTGACAGTGGGAGGTGAGCTTAAGCATGACATAGTCCACATTTATTTCACTATTGATGTGAAATGTCACGCTGCTAGTCATAGCTTTGTAGCCCTCTCCTTGTTTTTAAGCGACCATCCGTTCCTCATTTCCTTCGCATTTCTAGGGAAGGCTAGTCTTCTTTATTATAGCTGGATAGTTTCCAACTATACATATATACTTTTTAACATGCACTAGGGATGATAGCCAAGCCCCATATTAGACACACTTTGTTAACTGTTTTATTGTGCCTAGTTGTTTGTCACATTTTCTCTCTTAATGTGGGGAAAGGAGAGTTTTAGGTGTTGTGATTAGAGCACTATGTGACCTTTACATGGGTGTTTACAGCAGCGTATAGATACACATATATTTTTATATCCCTCTCTCCAGGTTACTGAACCACACTATTGAAGAATTGCGACGTAGTGTTTACCTGTGGTAGTTAGCCAATAGCCGCATCCACTGAGTGTAGATAGTTTTACTGTTCACAGATTAGGTCCTGAAGAATTGCCACGGATTATTTTTTACCACTAGGCAAGAAACATGTTGACCCCAAGAGATGAGCATAGTCTTAACTGAACTTGCACGTCAGTTAAACTGCCACTCTTTATGCTTTTACTGAGGTGGATAACCAGCCTGAATAAAGTGTTATCTGGATCATCCAACCTTTTTAACTCACTTACTTCACTTTATCTACACCAACACGGGCCACACACCCCCACTTCATCAAACGGCAAGGAACAAAGATCTCTGACAAAGAGCCCCTTCGTGGGTGCCCGTTGGGTATTGCAGCGCCGACCCAACGAGGAGCAGGTCCAGATGATGAAGCATGACACCTAGCTTGCTGGGTGTGTGAGGACCCTAGTTCCGAAAAAGCGGGATCCCCTCTGAATCCCTCCTTTTGAGTAAGTTCCACTTCCACTATCATTTCCATGATAGTGGGTGGTTCTCTGACTTACATTGACTAGGCACCACACATGAGGAACAGTATTACACTAGTTTTCATGATCTGACAGGGCACTAATACTGGACCTCGAACAAAAGCCCCTTAGTCCCCTTTCTTGGATAATATTATGCAAGAACTGAGCATCCAAATGACCGCACCTGGGTCAACAAGCTGGACGATCCGGGTACATTTTATCCAGCACATGTGGAGTGAGGTATGTTTGATGAACAATATTAAATTGGGTAAGCTTAAATCACACATTGGAACTAATTTGTTTAACCCCCTTGTGCACTCTCTTCCATTCTAAATCCGTCAAAGGATCCTCCAATAGCCTGTCCCATCTGGCCTGAACCGGAAGCGGATCCGAGACGAAGTTGTCTCGTAGCGCCCTATATGTATGTGACACTAATCTACGTCCCCCCGCCAGCGACACAAGAGCTTGCAGAGTGGCAGTGATGGGCGGTTCTTCCGGAAACATCGGCCACAGCTCTCGCGCCACCGCCGAGATCTTTGCATACTGGAGGTACTGCCACCTGCCCAAGTCCAACGTCGACTCCGCATCCTCGCTAGTGAAGAACTGTTGTCCCGTATACAGATCACCCATCCGACAGCAACCCCCCTCTGTCCACCGAGCGATTGCCATGTTTCGACTAATTCGTCTGAACGGAACCATTGCCCATAGCGGGGCTTCTGGGGCGTATGGCGCACGCTTCACCACTATTTTAAGTGCAGTTTCCCAAACTGCAGCCACATGCCTGATAATATAGGGGAATCTCTGTGGCACCCTCGCTCCCATCATAAAAAGGTCCGATAATGAGAATCCCGGATATGTACCAACCAAAAGCCGTTTCTCCCAATTGTCGCCCTCGTCTAACAACTGTACTGCATGTTGAAGCTGTGTGGCTATATAGTAAAAACTCAGTCGAGGGACCTCCAACCCCCCCCCCCCCGTAATGTGTCCAATTTCACCCTTTTCCTTTTGGATCCCCATAGGAGGTCAACTAACAGACGGTTTGCGGAAGTACGCCCATGGAACGCGATAGAAGGAGTTCTGTAGAGCATATAAGCATCTTGGAAGGATTACCATTTTTATGAGGGCTACCCGCCCCATCAAAGATAGAGGGAGCTCCTGCCAAAACTCAATTGACTTAGCGACATCGTCCACACATCTCCCGATATTGTGTTCCAGATCGGCCTCCCGTGTGCGCACCAGCCGGACTCCCAGATACCGAAACGTATCCGTGACCCAGCTCATCCCCACTCCAGGCAGCTCACTCTCTGGCACACTCCTCAGGCTGCCCATCGGGAACAGCTTCGATTTCCCTGGGTTGAGGCAGAGACCCGATATTTCACCAAAAATATTTAGCTCCCGAAGGAGCTCCGGGACTGCCGACCTGGGGCGCTGAAGATACACCATCGTATCGTCGGCGTACATGGACACCACATGTATCATTGTCCCTATCCGGATACCCCAACACTCCATCCGGGTTTGGAGAGTGATTACCAGAGGCTCCATCGTAAGGGCAAAAAGTAGTGGCGACAGAGGGCATCCCTGTCGGGTACCCCGTTGGAGCTCTAGACTTTCCGATACTTGATTTCGGAGATGGATGCGAGCCGTTGGTTTATAATAGAGCAGTTTCAGCCATTTTATGTAATCGTCACCCACCCCCATCTGAGCTAGTACCGTCCACATGTATTCCCACTCGACAGAGTCAAAGGCCTGCCTTATGTCTAAAAGACAAAGAGCCCACTCCGATTCCTCAAGACCCGATGCATGCCACACATGCGCAAGTCTACGAAGATTGTGCGTAGTATTTCGCCCTGGGATAAACCCAGACTGGTCTGCGTGGACCAGTCGAGTCATGTATGGCAATAAACGCGCCGCCAATATACTACTGAGTGTTTTCTCATCAATATTCAGGAGAGAGATAGGCCTATAGGAACTCTGGGAAAGGGGAATCTCTATCCGGCTTGGTACTCATGGAGACTAACTCCTCCATCATAGTATTAGGAAACGTCCCCTTGGCTCAAGCCTCCGTATATACCTCAAGAAGGTAATCCACTAACTGAGGGGCAAACGTCTTATAAAATTCATCCGGGAGGCCGTCGCTCCCGGGGCATTTCCCGGACTTCAGCTGTTTAATGGAGGTTAGTATTTCCTCCCTAGTGAGTGGCGCCCCGAGGACTCCCGCCTCCTCCTCCCCCAGGGTGGGAAGCGTTATCCCTTCAAAAAATTCTTAAACTGTACTAGGTCCAGCCCGGGCAGTAGTCGAACAAGACTGGCGCAACTGCGACGCAAATTCCCGAATGATCGCATCCTGGGTGTGTATCACGTTCCCCAGACCATCCCAAAGCTGTAGTACTGGCGTGTGTTCAGCCTCCGTCGTAATAAGTCGAGCTAACAACGCCCCTGACCTGTCGCCTTCCATATAAAGCCTCTGTCTGTAAGTGGTGTAGTTGTGCTTCTCCAGTCGTGACCAGGCCTCAAGTAACTCACCCTGCACCTGTGTCCATGCAGTCCTATCAGTAGGGTTCCTGTATAGTGCGGTCTCTAGGATCTGTAAACGTTTTTCCAGGGAATCGATATCAGCACTAAGCTGATGCCGGACCCCATAGGTGGTCTTCATACAAACCCCTCGAATAACCACCTTCATGGCCTCCCATTCTGTGGATCTAGTGGTGATGGACCTCCAGTTCTCTCCAAAATAATGTCCGAGAGCCTCCGTAACGGTCTGTATATATGGAGGGTCCGTGAGAGCCTCAGCCCGAAGCCGCCATAGTGGGATGGATGGTCGCCCCGGGCCAGAGGACAGCGTCCGCAACAAAGGCGCATGGTCTGATAGGTATCGCGGCAAATAAGCAATGGCCCTAGTCATAGTAGAGAGACCAGCAGTAATGCAACAATGATCAATCCGTGAAAAGGTGCTGGCTGCTGGAGTGAAACCGGAGAACTCCCTCTTAGTTGGATTTCGCGCTCTCCACTCATCCCGCAACTGCATACCCTGCAGAATGCCCCTAAGGGATCTCCCCATACGGGGCTTAGTGTTATCTTTAGGGGGCTCCCGATCCAATGCCCCGTCAAAAATACAATTAAAATCGCCAAATAGGAGAATTTCAGCACCCATGTAAGGTGTCGCTGCCCTCAGGACTGCCGGATAAAAATCAGAGCAATCTCGGTTGGGCGCATAGACGTTAATAATGCACAATTCCCTCCCTTCCCACCGTCCAAACAGAACAACATATCTCCCTTCGGGATCGAGAACATGATGTAGGTGCTGGAACGGGACCCCAGGGGCCACCCATATCAATGCCCCCCTCACAAAGCCAGAGTAGGATGTAGCATAGATTTGTCCCCTCCATCGTTTACGGAGGCATTTTATAGTATTCCCCCAAATGTGTGTCTCCTGCTGCCCCACTATCGCTATGCCATATCTCTTCAGGAATGTGTGTATTCTACAACGTTTGTCCTGACAAGCCATCCCCCGGACGTTCCAATTAAGAAACTTCAGTATCTGTGCTGTCATGGCAGTGTAGTGACATTGTCAGACATGCCCTATCCCTTACCCAAGATCTACCTCCATTTATCCCCATTGTCCATATTGTGCGATGTGATCCCCGTGTGACCCCAGGAACTACCCAACATGTAACCAAGAAACCCCCAAAAACTAAACAGTCGCAGTCCCTTCCCCCTCCCCCGGGCAGCAGTGTAAATTGAGCATACTGTCCCATATAGACAACCATACGTACCGCCCCATAACTCCCTCCCTTCCTTTTTAAGTAACAGCCAAGTGCTGTGCAAGAGATTGGTTACACCGGGGCGCGAGATTTCTCTCAAGCTGCCCCGGCGGACCTAGCCTCTAGTGGAGACGCCGCTACTCCGGCGGCTGCCCAAATCCCCAGTACAATTAGTGAATCAGCATGACCCCTCAACTCTCACCCCAGCCCGACTATAAGAACTCTAGAAAGAGCACAACACCCCAGGGATCAAGAGACTGTCTCCCGAATTTCAGAACTCCCACCTCCCTCCAACACTCCCAGACATATTATAGACCAGACTTTCCAGGACCCACAGTAGTTCGAAACCCATCTTGGACTTATCTAGACCGCTCAAAAGTTGCTGCGCGACTCGTAGGACTCAGACATGTCCATTGTCTGTTTTCCTCTACTCCACGGTCAAGGTCCTGCGTCGCCTCCAGTGAATCCGGGACAACCTCCGAGTCCGATGCCTGCAGTGTACCATCTCGAAGGACAGTGATTCTGCCGAAGCTCATTGTTCTCTTTGTAGGCGCCTGTCGTGCAGGCTGTCTGCGGCTCCTCGGGGAGACTGCGAAACATGCGTCCCGGCAGAACTCGTAGAGGGGACCAGACGCCTCCCCTCTGGTGCCCTGGCGTCCAGCCAGTCCCTTGCCTCCTCTGCTGAGAAAAAGAACAGTGCCGGCCCTCGTGCTCCACTCGTAGCTTCGCAGGGAACATGAGGCTATATTTAAGATTTAAGTCTCTGAGCCGCCGTTTGACTGCAATAAAGGTCTTTCTTTGCTCCTGAACTCTTTGGGTGTCGTCTGGATAAATGGCTATGGAATGGCCCTCGAAGAAGAACCGTCGTCCACTGCGGGAGAGCTGAAGCAACAGATCCCTATCTTTTAAGTTAAACAATTTTGCGATAATGGCGCGGGGGTGCTCCAGGCCTAGGGGGGGCCACCAGCGCCCTATGTGCCCGTTCAATGCTAAAGAATTTCGACAGCTGCTTGGGAGCCATTTCACGGAGAATCCAATCCTCCAGGAATAGATCTGCCGCAGGACCCTCCGCCTTCTCGGGGAGACCCCACAAATCTCAGGTTCCCCCGTCTGGACCGACCTTCTGAATCTTCTGCCCTGTCTTCGAGCCTAATCACCTGTCGTTTTAACTCCACCACCGTGGCACCAAGGCTCTTGACCTCCTCCTTAAGGACCCCCGTGTCTTTTTCAGTAGTCGTCACTCTGTCCGAGACTTTCCTGAGGTCACATCTTAACAAATTGACGTCTATAGCCACTGCATCGATCTTACGGATTATCTCATCTCTGGTCGACTGAATGGCTCTGATAACATCCAACAGTGTCGGAGAATCGTCTCCAGCCCCTTCGTGTGCTCCTCGTTCCGGTGGTCCATCCTCGTTTCTGTCCACTGGACCCTGGGGTATGGGCTGGGCGTAATTCAGTATTTTATTGGATTGCGATTTCGCCGTCTTATCTTTACGCATCTTGCCCGTCTAGTTGCACACCATATATCTTATGGAACGTTCCCAATTACTCGCCTCTCTGGCTCTAGTGTATACGTGAGTCCAATGGTGGCCAGGGGACTGTCAGCAGCAGTACAGCCTCACCTCCAAGATCAGCGCGTCATGCCCTCACGGCCACCGGGAGTCCGCTGCTTCGCACGCAGCCGGGCCGACGCGAGCCGCCCGGTCCCGTTGCGTCCAGAAACTCCCTTCAGTGCCAAACACCTACTTCAGGGCACTTAGTCAGTTTCACTTTCCATCAAAACACTGCCGCTAGACATCAGGGCCTGTCCATATTTGCCTCCCCCGGCCTCCTTCAGACGTCCGTATCCCGCCTGTTAGTCAGTGCATGCTCAGCCGCCCGGTGCTCTTGAACCGCAGCCGGACCAGCCAGGGCCGGGAGCTGCGCTCCGAGGCGAGCCCCGGTGGCAAGGGTTACAGCAGCACCAGGCTCCGTGAGCCGTAGAACGATCCCTTGGGCTTAGCCCCTTCACAGCCAGTCTCACCAGGAGGCCTCAGGCGCCCCGCAACTCACAGAATGCGCGAGGGCCAATATTCAACGTCTCCGTTGCCAGAGAGGGACTCCGCCAGCCCGCGCCGGGGGTGCAGACAATCCGCGCAGTAACAGGCGGCGCTCGGTAATCAAGGGGCCCACACCGGCAGAGACTCTGGATCGCTCACATAATTAGCCGCTCCACGTAGGCATGCCCCGTTCCGCGAGTCCGCCGCAGACGCTTCACCCAGCCTGCAGAGCTCCACCAAGTCACGGCCCAAACAGCTCGCTCCGATTCCTCCGTTTCAGCCCAAGATGGCGGCCGCTCCCTCGAACCATCGGGACTCCGAGCCCCAGTTCAATTCACGGGGCCCCGAACCTCCTCACCACCTCCACGACACGGGCGAAGGTCTCGGAGCACCCCGGAGAGGTATCCCTCAGTCAATAGGGGTCAGGATTTCAATACATTTCGGGCAGCCGCACGGAGCTCTTTTCTAACGCGTCTATGCGGCCATGTTGCCAAGTCACGCCCGACCAGTGGTTATAGTCTTAGAAGGGGATTCAGAGCGCAGAAGAAAAGAGAGGGACTGTAATTCAGGAGGTTCCTGCATGTCGTCCCTGAGCAGATCATGCAGTGCATGTTTGACCCTGTAAAAGTGATATTGTGTGAGTGGCGTGGAATCATGCCCCTCGGCTTCAATCTCAGCCCTTCCGCGTGCCCCACCATCTTAGAATAAATCACCCATCTTATTAATGTTAAGTGTCGTTAGAGCTTGTAGTACTTCTTTTACTTTACTAACTGAAAGCCAGTGACACCACTCCACCGGAGTCAAGGGGGAGTACAAAAGTGCACCTGCCTGTCTGTTTAATAAATCCAGCCAAGCGTGGACAGTAGTTAATAGAGTCCAGGATGCCGGGAAGCCTGGAAGGGGCCTGAAACAGCTTTTGGGAGAGAGTAAAAGGGTCAGCTGCCACCCTTTCGACCTGTAAACGTGGAAGGTTCTGTGGGCCGTGTATCCAATAATGCGCATGGGAGCACTGCACAGCTCTGTAATATAATTCTAAATCTGGAGCACTGAGACCTCCAATGGAATAGGGCAATGTGAGTATGTCCCATTTAACTCTAGGGTGCTTCCCCGCCCAGGCTAATATTATTAATAATGAACGGAGAACTTTGAACATATGCTTCGGGAGTATCATCGGGATGTTTTGAAACAAGAATAGAAATCTAGGGAGGACTATCATTTTCATAAGGGAAATGTGACCCATTAGTGATAATGGGAGACGAATCCACTGATTGATATCATCCTCAAGTCTGGAAATTGCTTTCACGTAATTCTCGTTGAGCACCAGATCCGAGTCTGTATGAACTTGTATGCCTAAATAGCGAACAGGGTCAGAGGACCATTGCAACGGGTAGTCTAATTCTATTGGTGTCATGGCCGGAGTCAGAGGGAAAATAATGGACTTAGCCCAGTTAACTCTGAGGACTGATATGGCACCAAAACACATCACCTCGTTAAGTACAGGGGTTAGATTAGTCCCTGGATCTCGAACATATAAAAGCATATCGTCCGCATATGCAGATACAATGAGATGATAATTAGGAAAACAAATTCCTCTATGCCCATGATACTCCCTTAAAGCACACGCCAATGGCTCCGCAACTATGGCATACATCAGCGGGTATAGTGGGCAACCTTTTCGTGTACCTTTCGAAATCGCAATGGGAGAAATGACCGTGTCACCAATTCTAACCCTGGCTACTGGCATGTTATATAGGACCGCACCAAATTGAGGAAGACTTCTCCCACCCCAACCCGTCTCAGGACTGCTTTCATAAATGCCCATTCCACTGAATCAAAAGCCTTCTCTGCATCTAGAAAGACAGCAGCATCTTTGACTTCTGGTTTTATATGCTGAATAGCCCCAAATACAGTTCTCAAATTATATGATAAAGTGCGCCCTGGAACAAAGCCCGCTTGTTCCGACTCGACCAGGATTGGGACTAAAGGAACAAATCTGTTCGCTAGAATGTTAGCAAATATTTTTGTATCCACATTTAAGAGTGACAGTGGCCTATAGGACGAACATTCGTTTGGGGGGTTTACCTGGGTTCAGCAGAGTCACTATCAAAGCCTCCCTCATTGAGGGGGGCATCACCCCTCTCTCCACCATCTCCTCAAATAGAGTAGTCAAATGCAGTATGAGGAGTTCTTTATATGCTTTATAAAAGGTCACTGTGAGTCCGTCTTGTCCTGGTGCACTACCCTCACTCATAGCATTAAATGCAGTGCGGATTTCATTGGGGTCCAGCGGGCTCATTAGGTGCTCCCTGTGGTCATTGGTAAGCCATGGCATTTGTATGTGCTCTAGCTATTCTAGTATAGCAGTGTTGTCTGTCACTACTTTGGAGCTGTATAGATCCGCATAGTATTTGCAAAATCTGTCGGCCATCTCTAATGGCTTCCGCAACAGACCACTGTCTTCATCCCGCAGCTCTACGACTGCGCCAGATTCTCTTTTGCGTCTTAGCAACGCAGCGAGAACTGAGCCAGGGCGCTCACTCTCTCCATAAGTTTTAGTAGTAGCATATTTGCCCATATGCTTCACCTCACTATTCGCAACCTCATGGTATTCCTCAAGACTTTTTTTTAGATCTTCTAAGATCCTAGCATTACCACCTTGCAGAAGGGTCCGCTCCATACTAACCAGTTGTCCCTCGAGTGTCAACAGCCTAATTCTTAATGAGCGGAGCACACCCGCATGTTTGGAGATGGCCACCCCTCTAATGAACACCTTAAACGTTTCCCACACTGTAGAGAAATGATCGACCCTACCAATATTTGTGCAAAAAAGTCTTCTATGACTGAGGCCATCTCTGATTTAAAGACTGTATCTAATAAGGAATACAGGGGAAACCTCCATGTGCAGGGGGCGCTCGTCTTTGGGGGAATATCAATGTCCAGCAGTACAGGGGAGGGATCAGAAAAAGAGCGGGGGGAATGGTGTGCAAGTGACCACGCCGGGAAATAGCGATCTGAAGATTAACGAATAATCAATTCTTGTGTGATTGTCGTGTGGGGCTGAATAGTGTGTGAAACCTCCTGCTCCAGGAGATCTCATACACCAGACGTCTAAGAGGTCCAATTGCGCAGTAACGTCTCTAATTGCTCTAGCCGCTGCAGAGGGGCGTCGGGGTGGGCCTTTAGAGCGATCTAGGGATGGATCTAGAACACAGTTAACATCGCCTCCCCCAATATTTGTGGTATACTGGATTCTTTCAGCATACAGGTGGATAGTGTATAATAAAACTGTGGATCGTCATAGTTTGGGCCATAAGTGTTGACTACATGAGCGTCCACAACATGCCCATGATACCTTGAAATCACATATCTACCATTGGGGTCAATGTCTAATCCTTCCAATGTGATACCTGATTTTGAATTTACCCATGTAAGAACCCCCATAGCATGTGTGGTAAACCCTGCGGCATTGAATTGACCTAGAAGTCGCTTGTGTGTGAGCATATTACTATCGGGTGGTAGATGTCTCTTGAAGCAACGCGATATCTACCTCATGTCGCTTAATATAAGCTACAAATTTACTTAACTTCCTGAAGTCGTTGAGGCCTCTAATGTTCCAAGTCAGAAACCGGATTCTGTTGAGAGGGTCATGTGTTAATCTGTTAGATGCCATTTAATACTCTGTCTATTTCCAACCACCACTCCAGCTGCAACATCCTCAGCACTTGAGCCTTATGTGTGTATCGAATGTATACTGTAGAGTCAAAAGCAAAAACATTGCCCCCGCCCCCCTCACCCACGCTATGCAAACCCCAACTTGGTATAGACGGTACATTACCCTCCCTCCCATAACAAAACATTACCCTGATTAGTTCCATAACAACAAAAAGAAAAAAGGCGTCTGTGCCATGAAAGGAGTAACACACAGGGGCGAATGTTACTGGTGAATACACTTTGTCCTCCTGTGGTACCTAACCGTCCTCCCACTATATGTTCCATCCGGGGGATGGTACCCCAATCAGTGATTAATTTGTATAGTGTACAATTCGTTTCCGAAGGTTACTCTGTACAGTAGAAAATTAAGCTGACATACAATAATAATGGCATTAATATATGTGTTCAGTACTTGTTCTGACGATTACCTTGCAGTCTGCCATGGCTACTGTTGCCTCCCAACACTGAATTACTACTTATTCCTAGTACTCATTATAAACTCTAATATATATGAACCTTGTATGTTATACCTAGTGTTTGAAATGATCGTTACACTAGCTAGTTATGTGTCAATCTTGGTTGTCCAGTTCTCCACTGGGTGTTCTGTCTTGTTCGTCAAATTCTGGAGATCGCTTTTGTGTTTACGACTTGTATTCTTTGAGGGCCAGCTGCAGTAGCTTGGGGTCAGTTTAGATCTTGGGCCTGCCGTTCATTGTGACCTTTAGCCTGGCCGGATATAGCATTGCGTAATCCAGGTTCTGCTCCCGCAGTTTGCGCTTCATGGGTGCAGATTGCCTTCTCGCCTCCTGCACCCTTGGGGTGAAGTCCGGAAAGAGCGACAGCACGGTGCCTTCAAACTTGAGTTCTCGCAGCTCTCTCGCTCGCTTCAGCGCAGCATCTCTATCCCTGTAATTTAGCAGCCATGCTATCACAGGGCGGGGAGGGGCGCAAGGAGGTGGCCTGGGAGCTAAGGAGCGATGAGCACGTTCTACAAAGAACACTGGGGAGAATGTGACACGACCAAGCAAGTTCACCAGTAGCTGCTCCGTGAATGACTCCATGTTGCCAGTTGCTGTAGTTTCAGGCATGCCAATAATGCTTATATTGTTATGCCTGGATCTCGCTTCCAGATCCTTGGCCTTGTCTTGCAGTGTAGTTGGGAGCTTCCCCATTTGTTTCTGATTATCAGTCTCCGTTTGGGCATCTTCAGCTTCAGACACCCTTCTTTTTGCCATGTCTAGGCGTTCAGCATGCTTGTCAATCCGTTCGGTCATACGATCCATCCGGTAGGACAAGGAATCTATCTTCCCGTCGATCGTAGTGAGGCTTTTTTGCATGGCCGTCAGTATTTGGCGTATATCTCCCCCTAGTTCGTCAGTTGTGTCCCCCTGGTCCAAAGAAACTGATTCTGCTCCCTCATCCCTGATTCTCGATGTTTTGCGCTTTTCAAATTGAAGTTGCGGTTGGGTTTTCTCTACTTTACCCATGGCTGCGCGCTCCCCTGGCCTCCCTGGATCCGCAACGAGCGCGGGCCTGAGGTTCCTTGTGCAGAGTACTTTGCTCTTTGCAATTAGTTACAGATAGTGGGCAAGTATCTTGTGCTGATCTTTTCATCCAGTGACAGTGGACCTGTACACAGCAGAGACTGCTGGCACCGCACCTCGCAACGTAGCTCCCAATCTTCCCTCTGAAATCGTACTGGCCCGATATGTTTAACAATGGCGGTATTGGCTGCATGCGATATAGGAGCAAGGCAGGGCCGCACCACACCACCCACTCCGTACTGTTGACTTTATAGTACGCGCCTCTCTTTCTAGGAGTGCTCCGCTGTTATTGCTGCAGCTGTAACGGGTAGAGTGCACTCCACGACGCACCGAAGTTTCAGTGCCAGCTATTTCTTGCCCCCAGAGCCATCCTGCACACACCTGCCCTCTCACGTAATCCTCCCAGGGTTGCGGTGCAAAGATAGTTAACAGCTTTGTAGACTCCCGGCCTGTAGTGTGGCGAAAGCAATAGCGTACCAAAATGTCGGATGTGGGCGTGGCGCTAAGCTGACTCACCGGGATGGGCCGTGGTTCTACGGTGATCTGTGCAGTGGTAGAGGTCTTCAGCACCCCCGCTCTTTCCTCAACTGTTCCTTCCGAGGGCGGGCACAACCGCCACCTCCCAGGGCCTCGGAGGGCTCTGCGCGCCGTATAATTTTAGGCCGCTTGCCACGGTCGGATCAACCGGCCAACCGCAGCGCACTGTCCAGGGACCGCTGGGAGTTTGTCACTCCGTACTTATCTGGTGACCATCCGGACAGGTGCAACGAGGATCTCTGCTGCGACAAGGCCCCCCTCCGGTGCCGCGGCCTCACGGGTCTGCTTCACTCCAAGGCCAGGCCGCATCTGCGACTTCCACGTATCTGTCCTCAGCCGGCGCCTCCAGCGACAAAAAGAGCTTCTATTTATAGCACTTCACGAGCTCTGCGATATGCAATGTTTATAAGGCGACTTCTCCCCCAGCTGTTGCCGATACCTTAAGGATAGTTAGGACGGAATACGGAGCTCGCTTAGGCTGCGGCCTTCTTGGAGCCAGGCAAGCTCCGTTCCCCCAACAACAAAACGCCTTTAGTGTGAGAAAGGGCTCTCTTAGTAAACCTAACGGATTTCAGTAATTTTAGGGAAGAGCTGTAACAGATCCTTAACCTATCCATTTTGGTGAAAAGGAAAGTATATAACCCACCTTAGATGTGCACAAATCCTTCATAGTTTAGTAAGAAAGGGATCAGATTATTTGCAGGGAAATCATGTTCATACTAGTGCACGGATATGGGGCATCAGTGTCATACATATTGAACTGTAAGAGGAAAGACCTTAATGCAGTTCCACATATGTGAAATGTACTCCTTCCTAACCCACACTAAAAATATGTTTTAAAATGCTAATGTTTAATTTACTTTTGTAGCTCTAAAGCCATGAAGCAACAAAGCACAGTGGTATTCCAACTCTGGGGACAGATAGAAACATGCTAATCGAATAAACAGTAGCACCTAGTCAAGTCCAATAGTTAAAAATAAACATACATTGTCTTTTAGATCTTTGTAAAACTCAGAGAAAATATCCCATGTTCAAATGTTGGAATAAAGGTGTTTCTGAAAAACTCAGAGCAAAACAATATCTAAATGAAATCTGAGAGAATATAACAGCAATTAATTAACATTGGAGGATAAGAAAATTAAACACTTGGGCTTGCATGGGAAATAAGTCAGCTGAAACTTATGGGCATGGGATAACCGTACACAAAAATGATAAAGATAAGGCACATTAAAACAATGGGCTATCTTTATCAAAAGATAATTTTGAATGGGAAACTCAGTTACACACTTATACTATCCTGGGAAAGAAAATGGCACACTGCTAGCATGGGAGTGTGGTAGTTTATGGTGGCCAGCGTGCAAAAAACAATGCAACATCCCAAGTCATACTTTGTGTGAATATATCAAGAGCACAAACATGTTAGGCAACTAACTTAAAACATCTCCTGACGTGGGTGGGTGGAGCAAAACATATATGCCATATAGTACACAATGCTGCAGACAGAGGGGACCACCATAGAGGAAAAGCATTTTCGCCTGCTGCGTAGAAAATAGTTGTACTGTTCCTGCTTAAATACTGAAAGTACCTGTGGGCGAAGGTATGGACGTAGGCAATATTAAAGGCACTTGTTCTGGATCCATCCCAGACACCATTATCAGATATGGAGCCAAGTTCAACTATATCTGGGCCACTGTCTGTGAAATTTTCTAGGCATATGCAGTGGTTTTTGAGGCCTCTTCAGCAGTGCTTCAGTGCCAATATTCTCCATGCTTTGAGATCTTCTTTGGCTTAGGCTCCAGTCCTGTACAAGACTTGCAGAATGTTCCACATGATGGGGATGATGAGGAGTAGGCACACAATGTATTGTCCTTTCACTAAACTGATGGACTATATTTAGAGCTCCAAAATGCTACTGACACATCAGCAACAGAACAGGACTCTTCATTTGTGCCCCACCAATGAGCTAAGTCTCTCCTTCACTTTGTAGTGTGTATGCAGCAGAGGCTTTGGTGCTGCTGTTGCCAATAGTGGAAACCAAGGCTAATCTTTTTACTGAAATTTTGCAGCCTGGTCTTTGACTTTTAGATCCAAACTTTGAAAGAGAACCTGACACACATTCTGACCAGAGCATGGTCCAAGCCTTGTTTGGCGCCGTCTGTAAGTTGCCCAATAGGTTTGCTCCAGGTGACCCAGCTTTCTTTACTCCGCACCTAGCACCGGAAAGCCTAGTGGTACAGGCCTGAGCCAGCAAGTCAACCCAGATGTTTTCCCTTCTGCCCCCACCTGATGGAGGATCAATCCGTATTGATGCTCTTGGCAAGAGTGTGTTCTCCACCATTTTGGCATTGTAATCTCTGAATAATGTCTGTTGGGCAGATAGCAGATACTCTCATGCCCTCTGGGATATGGGGAGTGGGATCTTGCCCGCCTTCCTTAAGGGGCCTTCGCACAATCAGTCCATCACAACAAACAGGATGTGGTCAAATACATTTTGAGGGCTGAGCTGGACACCACAGACTGTGTAGATAGTGTTATGGGCACCAGTGTGGTAATTCGTCGTCCTGCTTGGATGCATGCCACGGCTTTCTCTATTGATGTGCAGGCATCCCTCATAGATATGTTTTTGATGCTCTAAGTTGTTTGGTGTCAAAGCAGATTTGGCTTTGGAGATATTAAAAAATAGCCACACCACGTCCCGATCCTTAGACTTGCTCTCTCCATCCTCCCAGCTCCATCAACAATATTGAAAGGCCAGGGGGTTACTAACTGATTCTGGCTTACCACTTGAGACAGCCGCTCGGCCCATGCAGAATGTCCATTTCGCAGGGCCCAAAGGATGGGGCCAAAACAACAGGGCCAGTCCTACTCTTTCGCTTTACCTGCTGCTAAGCTGCTCTGATTACCCCTTTGGGAGCCATCTGTGGCCAGTGGGGAGTGGGCAGGATACGCTTTTACCTCCCCAAGTGAGATGCAAATACCTTAAACCATTGGGTCCTGCAGGTTGTCGGTCATGGTTTGCACCGTTCCCTTTCTCTCCGCCCCCTTTATGGTTCTTCCTGTTTACACTCGCACCTCGGCATGGCATGCCTCCATCCTTTCCAAAGAGGTTCAGTAATTACTGAACAAATGGGCAATAGAAAGAATCCCCAAGAAGGAAAGAGGCAGTGCATGCTAATTCTGTTATTTCTTTGTGCACAAAAAGAATGGTGGGCCGAGACTGATTTTAGGTCTTGGGTTGTTGAACACCCTCCTTCGGAGGTCAAATTCAAGATGCTGGCCCACGTCCTCTCCGTCATAGAATCTGAGGATTGGATTGTATCCTTGGGCCAGCAGGACACTTACTTTCACTTACCAGTTCAGAAATCCCACAGGTGGTTCCTCTGCTTTGCGGTAGCGAGGGAACGAACAAGTTACATATCTTCGGTAACACCTTATCTGTTAAACTCTATGTAGCCTCAGATTCCTTACCTTAGAATATTTCCCATGCGTTAGACTGGATCCAGAAATTTATCGAGCAATACATCTATGCGCTGGTAGGTGATGTTGTTCGGCTTTGCGTCAGCATCGTCCGTGACAGAAATTACATGTGCAGTGCCTATAAATGCGCCTCCCAAGTGCGCTGACATCAGTAACTTTTCGCAACCTTTCCATGCCAGAAGTGCAGAGCCGTAAAGGTTACTGATGTACCAGTGTGCAGACACTGAGGACCTTGTGAGAAGCTGGCTTGGTATATGGTGCACACGTATGTAAGGGGGCATCCTGCACTAATCCAGACAACTCTTATGGTGATTTTAGTGGTCTTAGACAACCTTAGAAAGCACTCTAAGTGTAGCATACAGATATCTCCTACCTGGAGATATACACAATGCACACAATACTTAGCAATAAAAATAGGTAAGTAGCACGAATTCACAGTGGTCGCCAGGGGGAGACCAAACCATATACTAAAATAGTGGGATGCGAACTACGACTCAAATCAAGACTATACCCAGAAGACGTAGAAGTGCCGGGGACCGAAGGAACCACCGGAGGTAAGTAACAAGGAACCCCCTGGAGTTCGTGTGCAGAGTGGGAACACGGCCGCAGGCTCAATAAAAGTCAATGGGTAAGTCGTGGTTGCAATTTTAAAGAAGGACCCTTCCTAGTGGACCCTGAAGAAACCCCGTGGAAGACAGAAGGTTGGAGAGCCACTCCACCCGTGGATACCCTAGGAACCAGGATACCTACACCAGGGAAGCCGGGAGCATAGGTGTGAAGTGGCGACGGAAAACGCCGTCAAACTCAGTGGAGGACTTCAGGAAGATGCCGCTGCTGGAGAAGGTAAAAGTGTCCGGTGGAACCTAAAGGTGGATTCAAGATGAGAAGTACCTGCAAGCAGAGGGGACAGAGTCTATGCCACTCAGGAGTGACCAGGAGGCACGGAAGACGAATGCCCACCGATGTCTAATGTTGCAGGAGAGATGAGGGTGACCTTGGAGCTGCAGCTCTGAGGACCTGGCGACGCTGTGGAAGACCAAGAGCTGTTCAAGAGCTGTCCAACATCAGATATCGAGAGTTGAGGGGCCAGTGTCCGTCGAGAGCACCAACAAGCCTTGGCAACTGCAAACAACATGGAAAGCGAAGAAGGTGCAGTGTCTGGACCAGCAAGGTCCAAGTGACTCACCACAAACAGGGGAGTCGGGGCAGGCCTCGAGCAATCAGGGGAGCCCGCAGAAATCAAAGAAGAACCTCAAGAGGACCCACAGGCCGGAGGCACTGGAGTCGCAAGAGGACCTCAGGCAGCTCGCCAAAGATGCAGGCCTGCGGTGCAAGTGATGCGGTGAAAACAAAGATCTTTGTCATAGGAGATGCTTCAGGTTGGGGCTACTTGGAGCCCGAAGATCTTGGAGGAAGGAAGCCAACAAGCCTTTGCAGCGGCAAGTTGACGCAGTGCACAGGTGTTCGGTTTCTGCGGCTCTGACAAGGGATACTGGCCTCAAACTTGGTGAGAGGATAAAGCAGGCCTCGAGGGATGTGAAGAACCACCACCTGTGTTGCTGAGCCTTTCGGAGTCCGTGTGAGCACAGGATCAGCAGACCGGTCAGCTTCAATGCGGGCCCGCAGATGCAGGGAGGTGACTCCTTCACTTCAAGGGAGATTCCTTCAGGTGTCTTGGATGCCCACAGGCTTTGGAAGGTTCCTGTATGGAGCACAGACACGGACGTTGCAGCAGACGAGCAGGGCGACGAGACCAGGAGTAGCAGGAGCCTTCCCAGTTGCAGTCTTGATACCCAGAGCGAAGTCCAGAGTCCCCAGACAGTCGAAGAAGTGGTGTCTTGAAATGAATCTTGTCCCACGACGAATCTAGGGACCCACCTACAGGTAAGCCGGTATGTACCCTAAGGAAAGGGTTGGGACGATTCAGGGTTCCCTCCCAGGGGAGGGGTCGGACAGTGGGGAGGATACTCCCATGTCCTTTGTCCAGTTTCGCTCCAGAGCGGGAGCCAACGGCTCCCTGAGCTAATTTGAACTGGTCTATGCAAGGAGGGCACCATATGTGCCCCTCAAGCAGACTGAGTGGCGCTGGCAAGTGCTCCCACCCGGCCCCGATACACTAAACACTGTCTGGAAGGTGGTCACACCTCCCTGTGACAGGATACCTATTGTTCTGCCTTCCCCTGCTCGAGCTTGGCTCAGCAGCAGGAGGGCAGAATCGTTTCTCTAGTTGGCAACAGCCATGTTGTGTTGTCCTGGTCTTGAAGACTGGTACCAGGGGCATTGAGGGCCTCCCGGAGGAGCTTTACAGTGCATGGAATCATACCTCCCACACCGTTTGTACCAAACATGACAGGGTTCGTTACAGCCAGTTTAGAGATGGTCATCGCGTAATGACGCATGGCCACTCTATGTATCATAATGGCTGATGCACTTACAACCCAGGAGAATGGACTCCGAAGGTTGTAGGGATGTCCTGCTCATGCATGGGCACCCTCACACTTCGAACCGAGCACCCTGCCTTCAGGATTGAAAGGCCTGCTTTAGGGGTGACCTATAGGTTTTAAGTGCAGTGACCTTAGATATAGGGAAACCTGTATCTGTTGTAAGTGGTGCTAGCACCAGCTTACACAGACTGCAATGGCAGGCCTGTTACAGTTTGAGTGATCTCCCATGCGTGGCATAATGCATGCTTCAGCCCATGGTGGACCCCTGGTGTACCTATGCCCTGGGTACCTCAGTACCATATACTAGGGACTTATAGGGTACACCAGTATCCAATCTGGGATGTACCTAAGTACTTACCATAACCAATTTAGGGGAGAAAGCACAGAGACTGGGGTCCTGATTAGAAGAATCCCAGTCAGACTAGTCAGAAACAGTATAGCACCAGGCAAAAAGTGGGGGTAACCATAAAAGCAGATCCTACTTTCCTACACACCTCATAAGGGTTACCCTATATGGAGAAATCAGTTCTCCGAGCGAGAAGGATGGGAAGGGTCGGTAAGAAGTCTGCAGCTAGATAGTCTCTACCACATAAGGCGTTACAGAAGGTAAGTCATTTGCTCATCTGATAGAGACTTCTGGATGCAGATTTCTTACCTTAGAATAGATACCAAAGCAATACCTCTCCGGAGGTGGGTCTGCAAACAAATTTAGACCAAGGAGTCCTTGAGGACCGAACATGCAGAGTACCCGTCACGATGGACCTAACTGTCCAGGCAGTAGTGCTTGGTAAATGTGTGCAGTGGAGCACACGTTGTAGCCTGACAGATGTCCAGGACAGGGACTCTGCAACCTAACGCAGTGGTCGCAGCTTTGGGTCTGATGGAATGAGCATGCAAGCCCTCGGGAGGTAGCTTTTTAGCCAGTGCATAGCAGAT
Organism: Calotriton arnoldi; assembly: GCA_963921515.1. Classification (NCBI taxonomy): domain Eukaryota; kingdom Metazoa; phylum Chordata; class Amphibia; order Caudata; family Salamandridae; genus Calotriton; species Calotriton arnoldi. The sequence goes on from CAWUFW010003649.1 coordinate 1,505,053, forward strand.
TTCAACACAGAGAACAATTGATCTTGAGATGGTCCGAAGTCTCCGGTCTCCTCTGGCATTCACCAGCGCGGGGTAGGCTCCCGCCTGGACTTCAGACTCGGCGGCGGCGTCTCTCGGCTTGGGCACGCGGGGCTTCCCTCACCGATACGGGAGCCCCGCCTCACATCAGGCACCGTGTTGCCTGACTTCCTCTCCGGCCGCGCTGCAATTGGCCGGCCGTCAGCTTCCTGGACCTGGCCCCGCCTTGCACCAGGCAACTTGCCTGACTTCCGGGGGCGCCGCTCCGGTGCGGTGCTTCGAAACTGCTCCACAAATGCGGGGTAGGCTCCCGCTTCGGTTCTCCTTGGATCACGGGAGTACTAGGGGGGGGAAGCACCATTTGGCCGCAGCTCCTCCATCCCTCCTGCACTGGCCACCAAAATGCGGGGTGGGCTCCCACTTCCCTCCAGCAGCACGGGGGAATTTCCTACGCCGTAATTCCCTCTGAACACGTCGCAGCCCAGCGCTGCAGGCCACAAAAGTTCCTCCTGTCCTGGGAGAAAGATATACCGCTCACGAGGCGCTGGGTTCCCAAAGTTCCAGGGCAAAAGGCTGGGCCCAGGCAGGCCAGCTCACAGGGCCCTCCAGCTGGGAGGCAGGCCCTCGTGGCGGTTCCTCCTGGGGCCCAGCAGCAGCAAGTATCCCCAAGTAGCACAAGGAAGCACACTATCATGGGGTCACAGCCCCAATATTTATACAGCGTTCTCCCTTTGTTCTGCCCTGGCACAGGGCTTGGGGAACCAGTCTCTACTGGTTCTGGGGGGAGTTGAAGCACTCTGTTTACCAGGCTTCCACCCTCCTTTGTCAGATGGGGCTCGGTCCTCAGACACACCACAGGGGGGCGGAGCCAGCATTCACCTAGGCAGGCACAGACCTATTCAGGGTCAGGGGACTACTCCTCCCACTACTCCAAATGCAGATCTCCTATTCAGCCTAGCGCTGACTCAGCCTGCCCTCCCTGGAGCCACACACCTCACCAGTCCCTGTCACTCCAGAGCCAGACATGCAATACACATCAGGCAGGCAGACACATAGCACACAGAAATGCCAACTTCTAAAAGTGGCATTTTTAAAATAGTGATAATAAATCTGCGCACACCATTACGCAGCATTTATTATTACTATTCCAAACATACCAAACTTGACCACGCTGCTCCTCTCATATCAGGAATTACCACTGAACACTTATCAGGGAATCCCCAATGAATTCCTATGGGAGGGCAGCCTCTCAGCAGTGAGAAACCAAAATGGCTGTTTGTCACTACCAGGACATGTCACACACTTAAGGTACATGTCCTACCTTTTACCTACAATGCACCCTGCCCATAGGGCCAGCTAGGGCCTACCTTAGGGGTGACTGACATGCAGTAAAAGGGGGGGTCACAGACGTGGCACACACTTTAGGTGTCAAGTCAGAGCGGCAGTAACACTGTGCGCACAGGCCCTGCAATGGCAGAGGCCTGAGACAGGTTTGAAAGGCTACTTTGATGGGTGGCGCAATCAGCGCTGCAAGCCCACCAGTAGCATTTAATTTACTGGCCCTGGGTATCTGAGATACCACTTTACAAGGGACTGACAGATAAATTAAATACGCTAAACAGGTGTAGACCAATCTTACCATGTTTACGACAGAGAGCACACGCAATTTACACTGGACAGCAGTGCTAAAGTGCCCAGAGTCCTAAAACCACCAACACCATGTCAGAAAAAAGGCTAGGAGGAAGGCAAATAGTTAAGGGATGACCCTGCAAAAAGGGCCAAGTCCAACACAACCCCCTTCCAGCCAAAAGCCAGGGTAGACCAATCATTACCTTGATGGGCTTCCCTGCTTGGGGATATAGAACATGGACGCGGGCCCACAACTGCAGGGGCACACTCCAGTTCTACGCCAATCTGAACCCATGTGGTTCCCTCTGTCAAAGCTCCCAGGACCAACTAAGCTACCCCACTGGTACTCCCTAGTTGTCCACAGCCAGGACCAGGCCCTAGGCCACCCAGATGTTTCTGGTCCTTGCCATCTCAGAGTGGGGGGCAGTAACCCCTGGTACATAGTATCCATTCTCCACTCTTCCTCTCATCAGTGCAGTTCTAAACTGCCTAGGGTCCGCACCCTCAGGCTGACCAGAGGTCTCGGACGAGGCTCTCCTCCCCTTACCTCTCCTTCTGGGGTTCTGCACTCTCCTCCTTGGAGAGGCACCCTCAGAACACAACTCTCCCACCAGTTCAGGACCTCTCTCCAGCAACTGAACTCCCAACCTAGGGTCTAAACCCTCAGGTTGCACCGGGGTCAGAGGCGAAGACTCCCTCCCTCTGCACCCCCTTCCAGAGTTCTGCACCCTCCCACCTGGAGTGGTACCCCTAGAAGACAAACCGGTCAGGACACTGCTTACAGATGTCCTTCCCTCCAGGTCAGGCAGAACCTGAACCTGGCTTCCCAACCCAGGGACTGAACCCTGCGGCTGAGCACCCGCCTGGCACACCAGGACTTCCTGGGGAGCATGCATGCCCCCCCCTGAGGGTAACACATGACTCGTGTTGTGTGACGGTCTGCGTGGCGCAGATCTCCCGACCCCTGTCCATCTGACAGTGCGCAAAGATCCCCCAGGACAGAAGTGGTGTCACCATGGTCACTCCTAGGAGGCTCAGCCCTTCTGGCTGGCCCCTGACCCACTGGTTCTCCCACTGGGGAACGCATCCCCCTCTCACCCCTCAATCTGGACTTCAGTACCCTCCACTTAGGAGCGGCACCGCCAGACACCAGAACCGCTGGAGCTCTGCTTACAGATGCTCCACGTTCTCCTGACACTAGGAGATCCCCCTCAACGGACGGCCTATCAGGACAGCCTAGGCTCCCTAACTGGTGTTCCCTTAAGGAACCCTCCAGCCCCTGAGACTGAGTTTCGGGCACCTTGGGACGCATCCCATTCTCACTCCTTCTCCGCAGAGACAGGACGCGAGTCCCTACACCCCTCCCACTACACCGGGACCTAGCTGGGCTACTCTGAACCTCTCCCACCACTCTGGCCTGGAAGATACCTGAGCCACTCCTCTTAGGGTCCCTCCCCAGTGCCTCTTCAGACCCTCTGGCAACCACCCAGAGGTCTGCCTCCCGTGCAAGCTCCCTGGGATCAGAGAACTCACACTCCAACAGGTGTTGGTGTAACCCCGGAAAACAATTACTGAACATGTGCTCTCTGACAACCAGATTGAACAGCCCTTCAAAATCATTTGCCGTGCTACCCATCACCCAATCCTCCAGTGCATCACAACATTCATCCACAAACTCCCCCCAAGACTGGTGAGACAGTTTCTTACTGCCCCTGAACCTCAACCTGTACTCCTCTTCCTGGGAACCAGGCACCATACTCTGGGATCTGGGAGTGGGACTTCTGCACTGGACTCCATATTGCTGCTACCACTGGACCCCACCCTCACTGGTGAATCCAGACAACTAAAACTGTACTCAGGGGACATATCCTCAAGAGTTAGTTTCTCCCTGGCGAAGGCCCTCTGCCTCCGCCATCCTCTCCTGCGCTAAGACCCTCAGTCTCTAGCTTTTTCTCCTCCACACCCAGCTGCACCAGCTCCAACCTGAGCCTTTCCAATGCCAGCTGATGCTCCCTTTCTTCCCTCCTATCTACCCACTCATCTGGGGAAAGGGATGGGGCACCGCCCCTGGCACTGGATCCAGCAAGGGACTCCCTATCTATGGGGTCCTCCCTACCTACTGGCGTCCCTGCCCTGTCGTTTTCTCCCTCCTGCTCAAACTCTCCAGGGCCACTGCCCTCTGGGGGTGCTGGTTGAGACCCTCCCTCTCGGGGACCTCACTGGTCTCGGGGCCCTCCTTCCCAGACTCCTCCCCCACCCGGTTTTGGGATGTCCAACAGGCGAACAAGACCTCCTGCAGTTCTGCTTTCTGGGCAGACCTCTTCACCTGACACCCAAGATCCTGACAGAACCTCTTTAGGTCCTTCACAGTGTATTTACGTAACCTCTTTACATTAAATGCACTTCCTGTCACAATAACTGCTGGATCACCGGGGTGAGACATGACTGACATTTTAGGGGTGTCACCAAAATTTAGCAGAGCAGAAATACACAATTCAAAAATGACACTTTTAAGGAGAAAAAATAATCAGGAAAAATAATCCCCAAACCCGTGATTATCTAAATGCAGAGCTTGTAGTGCAACCAGTTGTCGCTGTGGTACTGCGGAAACGCAAGTCCTATCCTCACCGCTGACAACCAATGTTAGAAATGGGATTTCTGGTTGGCTAGGGCTTGCACCTAAGCCAGGCAGAAACCACCCCTCTAGTCAGGGCAAGGGAGTTGCACGCTGAAGATGGCCCCTGCTCACCCCCTTGGTAGCTTGGCACGAGCAGTCAGGCTTATCCCGGAGGCAATGTGTAAAGCGTTTGTGCAACACACACACACATCAGCGACACACTAGGCACACTACAAAAGAAACTCCACACAAGATTACATAAAAAATAGCCTTTGTATTATCCAAAACACATTAGTTCATAACCACACATATACACTGTGCTAACTGGCACCAGGTAATAATTTCACAGGGGATTATATACATGACAGGGCCAATCGGGCCACTGTCCGAACCATCACAAAGCACAAGTAGTAAAAATAACACAACCAGTAACTACTGGTAACATACTGCACCCCGGAAACACATTATGCATAAACATCACAGCATGACATTAGGCATCAACACAAGCATAAATCACATTTAGGAGTGCACCATAGTAACACACCTTTAGCATAACCGCATTATGCATTCCCTGAGGGCCTTGCGCCCTACCAGTACACACAGGTACACCAAATGACCCCAGGCCAACTGGCCTTCTGTGGGGCTCAAATACCCTTTGTCCCGAAAGTCAGGGCCCTCGACGATAGGACCTTCCACGGCCCTCTGGCTGCCTTGGCAGCAAAAGCAATGTGCGTAGCGCACTGGGGGCAGGGGGTGCAACTCACCCCTTCCTCATTATCACCAAAATAAAGAACTGGCCCCCACGTTGCAGCTGCCCGCGCTCTCGCAGTGCAGCTGATGTAAAATGAGCCCTGGCACCAACTGTGCCTGAGGAGTCCCCTTCACTGGGACCCTTCCGGTGCCTCTCACGGCACTACACTGCTCCGAAAAAGAAATCAGCACTGGCACGAATAGTGCCTCAGGGAGCCCCGTTCACTGGGCTCCTCCTGGTGCACTTCACTCTGCACCAACCATGCGCCCGACTGGCCTCACTCACCGGGGCTCCTCTTGGACTCTGTTCTCTTTCTCAGGGCGGAGTCAGACACCAATCATGCTCTGGGAGCCCCCCTCACCGGGGCTCCTCTTGCAAGGGGATCTCGCGGGCACCCGTAGGCACCAACAGTGCTTCCCTCCAGGCCCCCACTCACCGGGGCCTCTCTAGACTCCTCCGGTCTCCTCTGGCAGCCGCACCACCTTCTGCGCCTTGCTGGACCCGGAGCGAAGTCTCCGGTCTCCTCTGGCATTCACCAGCGCGGGGTAGGCTCCCGCCTGGACTTCAGGCTCGGCGGCGGCATCTCTCGGCTTGGGCACGCGGGGCTTCCCTCACCGATACGGGAGCCCCGCCTTGTAGGAAGGTGGAATCTGACTGCGTGGTTACCCCCACTTTTTTCCTGGTGTTTTGCTGGTTTTTGACTTAATCTGACTGGGATCCTGCTATTCAGGACCCCAGTCTATCTGCTTTCTCCTATAAATTGCATACATGTACTCTAAGTACACTCCAGATTGGATACTGGGGTACCCTTATAAGTCCCTAGTATATGGTACTCCATGTACCCAGGGCATAGGTACCCCAGAGGCCTCCCAGGGGCTGAAGCATGTATTATGCCACCCCTGAGAGTCCATTCAAAATGACACCACAGGTCTGCTACTGCAGCCTGTGTAAGGAGGTGCATGCACCCCTTACTTAGATATAGGTTACCTATATCTATTCTAAATCACTGCACATATAAACCTATCAGTCACCCCTATGGCAGGCCTTATCAATCCTGAAGGCAGGGTGCTGGGTTTTATGTGAGAGGGTGACCCTGCATGAGTAGGGCCCCTCTGCAGCCTTCGGAATCCATTCCCCGGGGTTGTCTGTGATGCAGCCAAACCATATATACTTAAGTGCATTATGACCTCGCGGTAAATGCTAACTTTAAAACGGCTGCTTAGAAACATGTCGTGTTTGGTGTCAAACACATTGGAATCATACCTCCACACCAGTAACTGGTGTGGGAGGTATGATTCCTCCCCTGTAGTACCCGGTACCAGCTTTCTCGACTTTGGCAGTACAAAATGGTTGCTGCCAGCCACAGACACGAGTCTGCCCTCCTGCTGCTGAGCCAAGCTTGAGTAGAGGAAGGCCTGACATTAGGTTTCCTGTCACAAGGAGATGTGACCACCTCCCAGACAGGCTTTAGTGTATTGGGGCTGGGTGGGTGCACTCGGAGTGCCAGAAAGTCTGCACTGGGGGCACATTTGGTGTCCCCATGCATAGTCCGGCTCAAACCAGTTGCAGGAGCCATTTGCTCCTGCTCTGGCGCGAAACTGGACAAAGGAAATGGGTGTAACCACCCCTCTGTCCTGGCCCTCCCCTAGGAGGGTCCCCAGAGTCAGTCCAACCCCTTCCCTGGGTATAAAGTGGGAAACCTGATTACAGGACTTTGGATTTTACCTGGACTAAACTCTGCAACAGAAACCAAGTACTTCGACGGTCTACACTTCGCTGGACGACAGAAGAATCTCCCTTGGAGTAAAGGAGTTACTCCCCTGCAGCAGCAGGCACCTAGACGCATCTGACCGGTTTGCATCTCCCGAGCTCCTGAGGACTCCGAAGATTTCTGCAACACAGGAGGTGGGTTCCCGAAGGTCCCTGAGGTCGATCTACTCTCTCAGCAATCCCTGAGACCAGTATCCCTCGTGCGGACCGTGCAACCCGAACCCCTGTGCACTGTGTACTTTTGCAGCAGCATATGCTTTTTGGTGATCCATGTGGCTGTGCTTTGGACTACGTGTAGTCCCGACCCCGAGCAGCATTTCCACCGAAGATCTCCGGCCTCCACTCCACGAGTGCTCTGTGGGCTGGTGCTTTGCAAATTCGCTCGAAGTCCCCTCGCAATCCCTGGTCCGTTGGCCTGTGGGTCTTGGCGAGGGTCACTTTGATTTTCCTTGGGCTTTCCTGGTTGCTCCAGACGTGCCCTGACTCCCCATAGCTTGGAGAGTCTCCTGGACCTTGCTGGTCCACATCGTAGCCTGTTTCCTCTGCCCGCGTGGTTTGCCTTTGCCAATGCTTGTTAGTGTTCAATCCGGACACTGACCCCTCAGCACTTGACATCCTCCGTGGGACAGCTCCACTCCGGACTTTGGTCATCGTCGACGTCTCCTGGTCCCCGTGGCTGCAGAGTCAAGCATCCTATCTTCGCACCTGAAGCACCCGACATCGGTGGGCATTCGTCTATCGAGCCCCTGGTCACCCTGAAGTGACCCAGACTCTGTCCCCTCTGCTTTCAGATTCTTTTCACCTCGGATCCAGGCTTGGATTCCACCTGACACTTCTCTTCCAGGGGATACTCATCAAAGTCATAAGCACTGAATTATCTCCGCCCACGTGCGGGAACCCGGAGCATATACAAAAATACATATATATGTGTATGTAGTAGAAAAAGAGTACATAGTACGAAATAAACACACACATATACATGTATTACATAAAAAATATGCAGCCCCAAACATATCCAATAGGCTAAGAAGCCAGAATTACATGTATTTCTCTAGTATGAAAATGCCATATAAACATATAATGTAAGAGAAGGACATGTACAGTAAGAGCATTCCGCAAAAAAACCTTTTATTTTCATTAAGAAAACAGTAATGCCAGGCAATTAGCCCAAAGAAGGCTGCATAAATAAATAACATCCCTGTACAGAAAAGGAAAAACTGGCACCTCGCCTTTAAGGCCTCAGAGACTCTGAGCACTATGCCTTTAAGACCTCCAGGAGCACCCTGCTCCCATCATGCACCACAGGTGACAGTTAGGACAGTTCTTTTTTCCGGCTCCTTCTGTGAGGAACCTGGAGCTTGAGCTTAACTGATTTTGACTGTTCCAGTCAGAATTTATATTTCTAATAATATCAAACAATATTTCTTTTTACTGGTTGTAATACCAGTCTTTTTCTGACTAATTGACCATTCTTTTTAGTCAGATATGCCACCTTTATTCGATAAATGTCCTTCCTGTGGGAAGAAGATGGCCAAATCCGATCCTCATTCGGTCTGTCGTGTGTCTACCTTCTTCTCACGACACAGAGACATGCTACCACTGTCGTCAACTTTCAAGTAGAACATTGAAAGACAGAGAGAAGATCAGACTTCTAGCCTTGATGGTGAAAGGAAAGAAAAGTGGCCCAGAAAGTCATCATCCATCTGGAGGGCCCTCTTCTCCAAGGAAACGGCGAAAATCTACTTCACCAAAAGCTGGAAGTAAGAAAAAACATCATAGCATGTCGTCGACGTCGAGACCAACCAAACAAGTCAGGTCGGCGTCGAAGACAAGATCGCCGTCGAGAAGTAACTCGACGTCGAGAGCTATGACCCAAGTGAGATCGAGATCGACGTCGAAGGCAAGATCGCCGTCGAGAAGTAAGTCGACGTCGAGGGCTATGACCCAAGTGAGACCGACATCGAGATCGACGTCGAAGGCAAAAACACCGTCGTGTACGCCGTCGAAAAGTAAGTCGACGTCGAGACATGTTTCGGGCTCGAAGCATGATAGACCTCGGTCGACGTCGAAACGTCCGTCGACATTATTTCAGAGGTCGACGTCGAGATCTCCGCCCCCTTCTCGAAGGTCGGCGTCGAGTCACTACAATTCACCCTCTCCGACCCGTCAGCGGTCTACGTCGAGGGCAGGGTCGACGTCGAAGACACCGCATGAACACCAGCGGTCGTCGTCGAAGAGACCTACGTCGAGGGCTTCGTCCCATAGATCTCCACCGTCAAGAGTTTCACCTCCACGGTCGTCGTCTATGGTGGCTCATTCTGGTTCGACGTCGAGGCGTTCGACGTCGAGGGACAAGCAAGTTATTCCAGCTGAAGGTTTAGAAAAATCATCTTCAAGATCACGGTCGACGTCGAGGGAAGCTTCTTCCTCGCCTGGTATAACTATTATTCAAGTTACACCGGAGGGCTCTCCGGCGAGTGGAGACAAATCTCCTCCCATCAATATGTCACCCAGATGGTTGGAGGACATTAGGCACTGGAAGAACCAACCCAGGCCTACTGAAAGACTTCCTCCCACGGAATCCGCAAGATCTTCCGCTGGTAGGTCCCCGAGGCGTTCCAGATCTCCATTAAGACGGCGTTCACGTTCAAAAGAACGCTCAAAACCCCGCCGATCGCATACGCCAAGGAGAAGACAGAGGTCTCCTACAACGACCTCATCAACAAGGTCATCGTATAGAGACTATTCCCCTACTATATCTTCAACCCCACCATCCAGAGTTTCTCCTGTTGATGATATGGGGACATTCAACGAGGTGCTCTGTAGAGGTGCCAGCAAATTGAATATAACCATGACTGTGCCTCAGATTTCTACATCCGTTATATTTGAAACTTTGCACCATCGGGCTTCTGCAAAGCCTCTTCTACCTTTGGTACCAGGATTATTAGAGCCTGCGATGAAGACTTTTTGACACCTGCCACAGTGGGCTCGGGTCCCGCAAGAATTTCAAAAAGTATAAGGCCCCAGACCAAGATCCTTTGTTTCTGCGGTCTGACCCGCCACCGGATTCTCTTATAGTCGCCGCCGCCAGAAAAGCACATGCAAATACCTCTATGTCATCTGCTCCTCCAGAGAAGGACAGCAAAAACATGGATTCTTTGGGACGGCGAATGTGCAAAACATCAGGATCCGTTATGAGAGTGGCTAGTGCAGCCGCTCTACTGGGACGATATGACCGGTCTTTATGGGACTCTCTGACGAGATTCACAGACAAATTACCCAAAGAAGATCAAAAGGATTTTCTAGAGATTGTACAGGAAGGTGGCCTGGTTGCTAATCAGATCATTAGTACAGCGGCCGACTCTGCAGATTTGGCAGCTCATGGGTACGCACATGGCGTTTGTTCCCGAAGATCAGCCTGGCTTCGACTCACAGGTCTCTAGCCCGATGCTCAAAGAAAGATAGCCAATCTGCCCTTTAATGGAGCATCGTTGTTTGGTTCACATGCTGACGACGAAATGGCAAAAATGAAAACTGAGTTGGATACTCTCAAGGCTGTAGGCCTCGAAAAGAAGAAAGAATTTTGTCGTCGTTTTCGCCCCTATGATAAACGCTCTTTTCAACAGCGAGGTCAATCATCTAACTGGTCATCGCAGAACCAAGGTCAGACGCAACAAAGATCCCAGTTCCAGCAACGTAGACCGGGACGTGGCAGAGGTGGAAACAAACAACAGTCAACAGCACCAAAGCAGCCACAAAAGCAATGAGATGTGTCTTCCTCCAAAGCTGTTGTCCACTCCGGTGGGAGGAAGTGTTTCATTACATCTGGAGGAGTGGAGACGTATAACAAAAGACAAATGGGTCATCAACATTGTTCAGAATGGCTATCTTCTCAAATTCATAACTCCTCCTCCATCAATACCTCCGAGAGGCACTTCTCACCACAACAAACGATTGTTACAAAAGGAGATAAAATCCTTAGTGAAGAAAGGAGCTATAGAAAAAGTCCCCGCTCCTCAAAGAAATCAAGGAGTCTACTCTCGTTACTTCCTTGTAAGAAAAAGAGGCCCCGCCACAGAATACAGACCTATTCTGGACTTGAGACTGTTGAACAAATACATTCGCAGAGAAAAATTTCGAATGTTGGCACTCCATCAAATTTTCCCACAGCTTCATCAAGAGGATTGGATGTGCTCCATCGACTTGCAGGATGCATACTTCCACGTACCAATCTCAAAGAAACATCGCAAATTTCTACGCTTTCGAGTGTCTTTTCAACATTACCAGTACTCAGTTCTCCCGTTCGGGCTCAAATCAGCTCCCCGAACATTCTCCAAATGTATGACTGTGGTGGCCGCTTTTCTCCGCAAGCAGAAAATATTCATATATCCTTACCTAGACGATTGGCTCCTGAAGAGCTCATCTCCAACTCTGCTGCAGGATCAACTCACGTGCTGCCTTCAGCTTCTCCACAGCTTGGGCCTTCACGTCAATTTCAAGAAATCCATACTAAATCCAACGCAAAAGATCCATTACCTAGGATCCTTCCTGGACACCAAAAAAGCAAGCGTGTGTCCTTCGGAGGAGAGATTGTCATCAATCCAAGGAAAATGTCTGACTCTTCTTCACACGCATCTCCCAACAGTTCGACAGGTGTCTTCACTACTGGGATCGATGGCATCGTGCATCTTTATAGTACCAAACGCAAGATTACACATGCGTCCACTACAACAATGTTTGGAAGACCAGTGGATGCAAGTATCAGGGCGCTGGGAGGATCAGGTAATTCTCCATCAATCAGCCAAAGACTCCATCCGGTGGTGGATGAAGCGATCGCACCTGATGAAGGGAGTCCCTTTCCACCAGGACCCTCCAACCCAGACTTTAGTCACGGACGCTTCTCTCCAGGGTTGGGGTGCTCATATGGGCCCTCTGCAAGTACAAGGTCTATGGTCCGACTCCGAAAGAGCTAGCACATCAACCTGCTAGAGCTGAGAGCCGTACATCTAGCACTCAAGTCCCTGGTTCCGTCGTTCAAGTCTCGCTCCATTCTGATCCAAACGGACAATACAGCGACGATGTATTATTTGAACAAACAGGGAGGTACCCGATCAAGAACACTCTCCATAGAGTCTCAAACCATATGGAACTGGCTTCTAGCGAGAGACCTGTCAATAGTAGCCATTCATCTACCGGGCTCTCTCAACTCCCAGGCGGACTTCCTCAGCAGAGACTTCGTCGAAGCCCACGATTGGGTTCTCAACAACGAAGTCGCTCAAAGCATCTTTCGAGAATGGGGAACGCCAGACATCGACCTGTTTGCAGACGCGGTAAACGCAAAATGCCCCGCCTTCGCATCCAGGTTTCCCCAACAAGGATCTCGAGGGAATGCCCTTTTGATCGAATGGTCTCAGAGCTTACTGTACGCCTTTCCACCGATTCCGTTGATACCAGTTGTAATCAACAAGCTGTACAGGACCACCTCCAGGATGATCCTAATAGCCCCGGAGTGGCCTCGCCAGTGGTGGTTTCCGGACCTCCTTCAACTATCGGAAGTACCACACAAGAGGTTGCCATGCCGCCCGGATCTCCTATCCAAACAGGCAGGGAGAGTATTCCACCCCAACCTGTCCTCCCTCCGGTTGACAGCATGGCTCCTGAAGTCATACAATATGGACACCTACAATTGAATCCAGACTGTATGGCTATTCTCAAAGAAGCGAAAAGACCTTCCACGAGGAAATCATATGCCTTCAAGTGGAAGCGGTTCTTCCTATGGTGTGTGGACAATGGACATGATCCCATCCGAGGTCAGGAACAGGTGATTTTACCCTATTTGCTGCATTTGGCTAGATCTGGTCTTCAGTTCTCTTCTATCAAAGTCCACCTTGCAGCAATCACAGCCTATAGGAAGTCCCCCACCAGGCTTCTTTGTTTAGAATTCCGGTGGTAAAGGATTTCCTTGAGGGCTTAAAAAGGTTTATCCACCAGTCAGGTCTCCCTCTCCTCCATGGGAGCTTAACATTGTGTTAACAAAGTTGATGGGGTCTCCTTTCGAGCCTATTCATAAAGCTTCCTTACAGCATTTAACATGGAAAGCCGCGTTCCTGGTGGCCATTACATCTGCTCGCAGGGTCAGTGAGATCCAGGCTCTTTGCTGTAAGGAACCTTATACTGTGTTTCACGCTAACAGGGTAGTTCTCAGAACGCATCCTAGCTTTTTGCCTAAAGTGGTCACGGACTTCCATATTAACCAGACTATCACTTTACCTACCTTTTTTCCGAATCCTTCGAATCCTCCGGAAAGATCTCTTCACTCCCTAGATCTCAAGAGGGTTCTGAAGTTTTATTTGGACAAAACAAAGACACTGAGGAATTCGGAACGTTTGTTTATTAACTATGGTCCTGTTAATACAGGTTCTGCAGCTTCCAAGAGATCCATTTCTAGATGGATAGTTTCTTGTATTCTACTGTCATACCAATTGGCCAACAAATCCCTTCCGGGGAAGCCTAAGGCACATTCCACTAGGGGGAAAGCTTCTACCACGGCTCTCCTGAGGAATGTCCCCATGGCAGAGATTTGTAAAGCAGCTACATGGCGATCAGTTCATACCTTTACTCGCCACTACTGTTTAGATGCCGACACGCAGGCAGATGCTCAGGTTGGGCAGGTCTCGCTGAGAAACTTGTTTGCAAATACTGTTTAATATGTGTATGTCAATTGAGTTCTCTGTGTTTTGCTCGTCCGCACGGAAGTGGGTATGGGCTTGCTACTCTATTCAGTGCTTATGACTATTGATGAGTATCCCCTGGAAGAGAAGGATAAGTTACTTACCTGTAATCCTAGTTCTCTTCCAGGGGTATACTCATCAAAGTCATAAGCAACCCGCCCACCTCCCCGGACGAGCATTAACAGTTTACTCGATATTCTTGCATCTTTGATGCAGGTTCCTACAGGTTTCTTATACCGTACAAAAGAACTGACCTAACTGTCACCTGTGGTGCATGATGGGAGCAGGGTGCTCCTGGAGGTCTTAAAGGCATAGTGCTCAGAGTCTCTGAGGCCTTAAAGGCGAGGTGCCAGTTTTTCCTTTTCTGTACAGGGATGTTATTTATTTATGCAGCCTTCTTTGGGCTAATTGCCTGGCATTACTGTTTTCTTAATGAAAATAAAAGGTTTTTTTGCGGAATGCTCTTACTGTACATGTCCTTCTCTTACATTATATGTTTATATGGCATTTTCATACTAGAGAAATACATGTAATTCTGGCTTCTTAGCCTATTGGATATGTTTGGGGCTGCATATTTTTATGTAATACATGTATATGTGTGTGTTTATTTCGTACTATGTACTCTTTTTCTACTACATACACATATATATGTATTTTTGTATATGCTCCGGGTTCCCGCACGTGGGCGGAGATAATTCAGTGCTTATGACTTTGATGAGTATACCCCTGGAAGAGAACTAGGATTACAGGTAAGTAACTTATCCTTTTCATCTTCCCGGCAGCAGTACTTCTTCGCATCACGCCATTGAAAACGACGAGGGTTTCCGACATCACTTGACCCCTATGCACCCGGCTCCTCGGGGATAGGTAACGCGGGTACCTAGGTACTCACAAGGGTGCTGGCCTTAGAACCTTCTATGTTCCAAAGGGTTTGCTTGAAGTCCTCTCCGAAGTGTCCTTAAACTGTAATTTTCCAACCGCGACTTTCCCATAGAATTGTACGGAGCACGCGTCTGTGTTCCCACACTGCACCCGTCCTCCGGGGGCTCCCTGTGTCACTCCTTTGGGTGGTTCCTTGGGGTCCCAGCGATTCTACGTGCTCTAGGCACTGTCTAGTGAAGTCGTTGTTCTTATACCATTTTTTAGTATATGGTTCGGTCTCCCCTGGAGCCCGCTGTGTATTGTGCTATTTACTGCCGTTCTATTGATTAAGTATTGTGTGCTTTATGTTCTAATCTCACATAGAGATTAGTAGAGAGTGTTTAGTAATAAATACATATTTTTTATATAACACTTGTGTGGTTCTCCTTTCATTTGATCACTCAGGAGGTTCTGTTCTGGTAAAACAAGCTGCTTTACATTCCTTCAAGATTAAGCCTGAAGGCTGCTCTCCATTGCTACCACTAGGATAGCTTTCATAAAGGTTATCTTTGACCTCGTACATCATAAGGGTCGTTTGGACTGGTGCAAGGTGCCCAGTTTAATTAGTGGACAGCATATACCAGGCCAACTTCTCACACGCCTCACATCATGCACCGTGTTGCCTGACTTCCTCTCTGGCCGCGCTGCAATTGGCCGGCCGTCAGCTTCCTGGCCCCGCCTTGCACCAGGCAACTTGCCTGACTTCCGGGGGCGTCGCTCCGCTCCGGTGCGGTGCTTCGAAACTGCTCCACAAATGCGGGGTAGGCTCCCGCTTCGGTTTTCCTTGGATCACGGGGGTACTGGGGGGGGGGAGCACCATTTGGCCACAGCTCCTCCCTCCCTCCTGCACCGGCCTCCAAAATGCGGGGTGGGCTCCCGCTTCCCTCCAGCAGCACGGGGGAATCCCTACGCCAGGATTCCCTCTGAACACGTCGCAGCCCAGCGCTGCAGGCCACAAAAGTTCCTCCTGTCCTGGGAGAAAGATATAGCGCTCACGAGGCGCAGGGATCCCAAAGTTCCAGGGCAAAAGGCTGGGCCCAGGCAGGCCAGCTCACAGGGCCCTCCAGCAGGGAAGCAGACCCTCGTGGCGGTTCCTCCTGGGGACAACAATACTATGGTAGCGTGGAGCACACCTAACTCTGAGTTCTTTTAAAATTCTATCAAATATATTCCTGTTTAATCTGCTTGCAACAGTGGTGGACACGCTGGCTCAACATGCCCTATTATGAACCCACCATTACGCAAGTTGTGAAACTTGGCCACTGTGCACAATTGCTATAAGCAGCTGCTATTACAAATCACATAATATTTACAATGTCATCTTGTTTTTCAGTAATACTTTCAACCGAAATTTTATAAACTCCAAAATACACATATAATACAACAATGCTCTTTCATTACATTGTAGGTTTTAATCTGTTAGTTATACAGAACAAATTATGAAAATCAACTATACAATCATCTTAATAATGAAGTTTGCAGTTTTCATTCTTTTTTGCCCAATGCATTTCGGGCCGGAGTCAGGCAGCAGTGTGAACGCAATCCGGTAGACGTTTGAGGAAGAGTAGGAGTGAAGCGGAGCATTGTTAAGAGACGGCTTGAACGGCACGGTTGTTCGACAGAAACGACAAGAGCTGTTTTTTCGAGTTTCTGGGAAACCAAGGTTTGAAGAGAGAAGCAGCAGTTTTTGTTAAGATTCAAGCCCCTGAAGAAGGGCCAAGGGGCTCGAAATGCATTGGGCAAAAAAGAATGAAAACTGCAAACTTCATTATTAAGATGATTGTATAGTTGATTTTCATAATTTGTTCTGTGTAACTAACAGATTAAAACCTACAATGTAATGAAAGAGCATTGTTGTATTATATGTGTATTTTGGAGTTTATAAAATTTCGGTTGAAAGTATTACTGAAAAACAAGATGACATTGTAAATATTATGTGATTTGTAATAGCAGCTGCTTATAGCAATTGTGCACTGTGGCCAAGTTTCACAACTTGTGTAATGGTGGGTTCCTCCTGGGGCCCAGCAGCAGCAAGTATCCCCAAGTAGCACAAGGAAGCACACTATCATGGGGTCACAGCCCCAATATTTATACAGCGTTCTCCCTTTGTTCTGCCCTGGCGCAGGGCTTGGGGAACCAGTCTCTACTGGTTCCCCGGGGGTGTTGAAGCACTCTGTTTACCAGGCTTCCACCCTCCTTTGTCAGATGGGGCTCGGTGCTCGGACACACCACAGGGGGGCGGAGCCAGCATTCATCTAGGCAGGCACAGACCTATTCAGGGGACTACTACTCCCACTACTCCAAATGCAGATCTCCTATTCAGCCTAGCGCTGACTCAGCCTGCCCTCCCTGGAGCCACACACCTCACCAGTCCCTGTCACTCCAGAGCCAGACATGCAATACACATCAGGCAGGCAGACACATAGCACACAGAAATGCCAACTTCTAAAAGTGGCATTTCTAAAATAGTGATAATAAATCTGCGCACACCATTACGCAGCATTTATTATTACTATTCCAAACATACCAAACTTGACCACGCTGCTCCTCTCATATCAGGAATTACCACTGAAACACTTATCAGGGAATCCCCAATGCATTCCTTTGGAAGGGCAGCCTCACAGCAGTGAGAAACCAAAATGGCTGTTTGTCACTACCAGGACATGTCACACACTTAAGGTACATGTCCTACCTTTTACCTACAATGCACCCTGCCCATAGGGCTAGCTAGGGCCTACCTTAGGGGTGACTGACATGCAGTAAAAGGGGGGTCACAGACGTGGCACACACTTTAGGTGTCACGTCACAGCGGCAGTAACACTGTGCGCACAGGCCCTGCAATGGCAGAGGCCTGAGACAGGTTTGAAAGGCTACTTTGGTGGGTGGCGCAATCAGCGCTGCAAGCCCACCAGTAGCATTTAATTTACTGGCCCTGGGTATCTGAGATACCACTTTACAAGGGACTGACAGATAAATTAAATACGCTAAACGGGTGCAGACCAATCTTACCATGTTTACGACAGAGAGCACACGCACTTTACACTGGACAGCAGTGCTAAAGTGCCCAGAGTCCTAAAACCACCAACACCATGTCAGAAAAAAGGCTAGGAGGAAGGCAAAAAGTTCAGGGATGACCCTGCAAAAAGGGCCAAGTCCAACAGTATCCATATTTGTAGAAGCGCACCGAGCCACAAATTTGTCTCAATGGCAGGCGTATACCGTTTTGGTGGAGTGATGCTTGTCTGCCAAGATAACATTGCAGACTTAGGGCGTAAGGTCGAAAGCTGTCAACTGTCACCGCCCAAACTCCATGCATGAAGGCAGAGCGATGACAGTTTTGGGTAGATAACTCTCGCCTGATGCTGCGACAGAAGTCCTCCTTAAGAGGCAGCCTGATCGGGGGCCGATGGCCACGCTCAACAGCTTGGGATACCAAACTCTCCGAGCACAGTCTGGAGCCACACGGATGACTTGGGCCCAGTCGTTCCTGATCTTCTTGAGAACTCTGAGCAGGAGTGGTATGGGAGGAAAAGCACACAGGAGGCCTGAGCTCCACTCGAGATGAAAAGCATCTCCGAGCGGGGACAGCCTTGGAAACGTCAGCCCGCAGAACTGCTGGCATTGCGTGTTCTCGGCGGTGGTGAACTGATCTAACCAAGGCTCTCCCCACTACTGAAAGAGACCTGCATCACCTCCGGATGGAGCGGCCATTCGTGATCCTCTAGGCATAGACGGCCGAGTCAATTCTTTCTGGCGTTCAGAGAGCCCACCAGATGTTTAATCCCTAGGGAAAAGCCTTGATGTTCCAGCCATGTCCAGAGGTTAACTATGACATCCTTATTAACAGACTTAGGAATGTCAGTGTCTCTGGTGGTGTTATCACCTGGCTGCAGTCCTTCTTGGAAGGCAGGACTTTCCATCTCTTTGAAGGAGGTAACACCTCTAAGAGTATGTCACTTAGCTGCAGAGTGCCTCAGGGCTGTTCCCTGAGCCGAACATTGTTTAATGTATATATGAGACCCCTTGCAGATATTGTTCTTCCACATGGCATTAATATAGTCACGTACGCTGATGACACTCAACTAGTTGTTGCCTTAATTCACTCCGAGAACTTGCCATCCTGTTTGGTATCCTGCTTAGAAAAAGTGGCTAATTGGATGGAACTCTCCTGCCTTAAACTCAATGGAGAGAAGACGGAGCTCATGCGTAATCCTCCCATCTCTGACCTTGGATTAGCGTGGACTAATTGTCTGGGCCCTGCCCCCGTCCCTAAGACACAGATAAAAAGTCTAGGTATGTGGCTGGACAAGTCCCTCAAATTTGATCACCAGGCGGTGAAACTTGCAGCGACCTGTTATGGCATTCTCAGGATGCTTCGCAAAGTTCTTCCTCTCCTCCCCACTTTGGCAAGGAGACTCATGGTCCAGGCTTTAATTCTTTCTCACCTGGACTATGGAAATGCCCTTTACTTAGGGGCCCCTATGCCTACAACAAAGAAGCTGCAAGTCATTCAGAACTGCGCAGCACGAATGCTGCTTAAAATCCCCAACAGCCAATCTGCCAAGCCCGCAATGAATGCCTTACATTGGTTGCCAATCTTGGAGAGAATAAAATTTAATCTCTGTGCTTAGCCCACAAGTCTTTTTGGGGGAGAGGGCCCTCAATCAACCGTACCATCATTTCCTCTTACTGTCCCAAAAATGCCTACGATCAACCAACCTCTGCCTAGCCTCAGTCCCTAAAATTAAAAGGGTAAGATGTGGTGGTCGCTCTTTTTCTTATAATGTTGCTAAACTTTGGAATGCTCTTCCTCCTCATCTTCGTTCAGTGACCAATAATGTTTCTTTTCGTAAGCTTCGACAAGACCTGGCTTTTCCAAACCCCTACCCATTAACCATCTAGCCTGCCAGTCTGTTGCCGTTGCTAGCGCTGGGATGCCTTCGGGTAGCTATGCGCTCTATAAATATTTCTAATAATAATAATAGGAGACGCACAACCCCACCCCACCCTGCCCTGCTTGTTGCAATTCTACATGGTGGTGGTGTTGTCCGTGAACACCTGAACTAGCCATCTCTTAATGGAAGGAAGAATGGCTTTCAGTGCTAGTCGGATCACTCTCCGCTCCAACAGATTTATGTGGAGCTGAGACTCCGCCGGAGACCAGAGTTTTCTTATCTCCACCTCTCCCAGATGGCTGCCCCAGCCCATGAGAGGCGCATCTGTCACTACAGTCAGCTCTGGGTGGAGAAAGGAGGGGTCAGCCACTGACCCAATCATGGTTTGTCAGCCACCACTGCAGGTGTTTTGCAGTTCCCTCTGATATCTGGACCTGGTAGGATAGACTCCCCTGATGCTGTGCCCATTGAGACTTCAGGTCCCACTGCAGAGCCCACATATACCAGCGGGCATGTGTTAGCAGGATGCAGGAAGCCACGAGGTTCAACAGCCTCAGAGTCGGTCTCACCGAAATCCAGGCTAGAGGTTGTAACATCGGAATCGTAGCCCGAGTATCCCCGTCTCGCCGTTCCAGAGGACAAGCCCAAGGCTGCACTGTATCCAGAACCGCTCCAATGAAAGGGAGCATTTGAGGAGTCAGATGTGACTTCGACACATTTATAGTGAACCTCAACGAATGCAGGAGGTCTACTGTAGTCTGTTGGTGGGCGATGACTGCCTGGAGCTCGCTCGCCTTCAAACAGCCAATCGTCGAGTTAGGGGAAGACTGGAACCCCTGATCTCTGCAGTTGTGCTGCAACCACCGCCATTACCTTGGTGAACACCAGAGGAACGCTAGTGAGGCCAAAATGGGAGCACAGCGAACTGATAATCCTCATGGCCCACAAAGAGCCGCAGGTTGCGTCTGTGGGTAGGCACGACGGTAATGTGGAAGTAGGCATCCTGCAAGTTCGCTGACAATACAATTGCTCTGCCTTGTCCAGTCCGAAGTAAGTGATGAACTTGCTGTGTCTCTGCCATCTACAATAGCCTGTGACAGTATGGCTCAGGCTCCTCTGAGACCATAGGCATCACTTGCGCAGCTGATTCCCAAACTGTATGGGTGTATCGGCCCAAAAGGCACGGGGTATTTACTGACCACAGTGCAAGGCTGAAGGAAGGTGTCTTGCCTCTTGGAGTCCCTATCCAGTGGTGTGGAAGGGAGAGCACCTGGGTTGACCTTGGAGATTGAGGCCTAAACAACCAGACTGTAGGAATCCGACTCTTTATATCATATACCAAAAAGAAGCGTACCGCGTAAAGAGTCTAGGTATTCCCTTATTAGTGGACAGGGGCTTCCTCCAGGAATCCGAAGGTGCTCTTTTAGGGGTAATGTTGTCAGCAGCCTTAGGCTTATCAGGGAGGAGTGCTAGACATCTGCAAATACACACAATAGTCAATAAACGATGCACACGACTGAATAAGGAGATCCACACCAATTTATAAAAATAACATGTATCTTTATATAACTTTAGGCACCAAGATCATCAAAATGCGGTAAGTACTTTTTTTAAATAGCAGGTTTGTAGTGACCAGGTTTTTGATACTTTAAATCGTAATTGAAGCCCTTCCCAGTAATGTTAACCTAGGGAGAAAAAATATGCTGCATACAGTCACTTATCGACGACTTACGGGACCAATCTTTTGGACTTAAGGTGTGTATAGGGCAGGGTCCAAGGCAGCACCAGAGGTCATACTGGGCGGCACTGGGGTGGCTGGGTGTAGAGGTGCAATTCAGTGTCGGGTGCCCAATGTTATCCTATCAGTGCAAAACATATACTGCATTTGGGTACTTCACAGCGACTGACGGGACCATTCTCCTGGACTTAAGGTGAGTATGGGGCAGGGTCCGGGGCAGCACCGAGTCACCTCGGGCGGCACTGGGGCGACCGGGGGCAGAAGTGCTTTTCAGCATCGGGGGCCCGATGTGATCTTATGGGGATCGATCTGGTCAAAAAGAGGCTCCAGGCTTGGACTGGGAAACCAGTTGGGCTGAACTAAGAAGTGGGCTCAGCTCTCATGATGCTAAGGAACGTGGGGACACCTTTGGTCCTGTTCTCCACAGGCCAGGTGCGACTGGTGAAGAGGTGTCTTTAGGTGTCGGATTTTTGTCACTGGGAACAGTCGTGGTAGAGGGTGCCTGCAAACAGAGGCTGCAGGCAGCGGCAGAGAGTTCACAAGGGGCCAAATCAAAGTGTACTCTGTCTCTTTAGGGCTTGGGCACCAGGCTAACACAGTTGCCCACTTCAGCTTGGGCTGGAACGCGAGGGTGCAGTGGGGCTTTGCAGCGTCCGTCTTTTGTGGTTCTGGAGTCTCTCAGTCTTCTTTGGGGTGCCTGCAGGGAAGCAGTGCCACTCCTCCACAGGAGTCCTTGAGTCTTTATCGAAGGCAGGCAGTCCTCCTAGGCTTTGGAGGCATGGCAGCTTGCATGATGAGACGACTTTGGCGCAATTTGGCGGGGAGACAGCAAACAGGCCGGCAGGGCTGAGACCAAGTCTGTTGCTCTTCCTTAGTCTTTGCTTTTTGCAGCTCTTCAGTGTCCTTCATTTTCATTGGTCATCAGGATCTGATTTCCTGGTGCCAGGGCTCCCCTAAATTCTGAATTTAGGGGCGTTAGGGGAGTATACGGTAGTAGCCAATGGGCTACTTACCCTTGGGGTCACTACGTCTTCTGTATGAGGGAAACAGCGTTTATAACGCTGTCAACACCACGCGGGTAGGTAACAACGCGGACGTTACATCGTCCACGTTGTTACCACGCATGGCATTACATCGCAAGTCGTTTCTACGACTTGCGCTAGATGGCGCGCAACAACAAAGAATGTGTTGGATTTTAAATCCAACACATTCCCTACTGTTGCGCTAACTGGAGTAGGAATAGTAATTTATACTATTCCCAAGTCCAGCGCGCCATCTAGTGCAAGTCGTAGAAACGACTTGCGATGTAAAACCATGCGTGGTAACAACGCGGACAATGTAACATCCGCGTTGTAACCTTCTGCGTGGGATTGTATGTCGTAGTAACGTCATACATTCCTGTATGACCACTTCCTGGGGGAATTGGGCATAACCCTGTACCAGAGATCCTAAATTTGCCATCACAAAGATGGCCACCTGTGAAAAGTCACATCCACTTCAGGTAGCCCAGTTCAGGGGGGGGGGTCGTCTGAGGGTGGACACGCATGTCTTGCCTTGCTCGACAAGGGGGTCAGTTTCCTCTCCTGTCAGAGAAACCTGATTTGCATACCAAAGTCGGTGGGCCTCTTTGAAGCTCCCCGGCCTTGGAATGCTAATCTGCAGATCATCCTGTGGGCAGGGGTGCAAGGCACCCCCTGCTCGAGCTTGCTTGGTTTATGGCCCGTGGATAACAGAGGCCCTTATCCTTGGGTGTCAGGCACTAGTGTCTGGTGCCAGGCTGACAAAAGCCAGTCAGTCTGCACTAGGGGCTTGTAGGTTTTCAGGGGGCACCTCTAAAGTGCCAAGTGCAACACTGGCATCGGCGTGGGTTTATTAATACAAGATGTTTAATACCAAACATCCCTCTTTTCAGTGAAGCCATCATGTAGCTTGGGAACTCTTTTTCACCAGTGTCCAGCACATGTTTTAAAATGGCTTCTCTGTTCCCTTGTGCTGACAGTAATGGAACTGACCAGCACAGGGGCATATCTGCTCATGCAGATATGTCCTCACATGTAGTATAAGGCACTCTGCCTTAGGGATCTAAGGCATGCGATAGGGGTTACCAGCAAATATTACATGCAGTGTTAGGGGACATGGCGCACAGGGATGTGTCATGTCGTGTTTTCACTTTTGTCTGCACCAAGACACGCAGCCTGCAGTGGCAGTTTGCATGAGCTTGGTGAGGGGTCCTTTAAGGTGCCACAATTTGTGCTGCAGCCCTTAGGGACTATCTTTAGTGCCTCAGGCCCTAGGTGCCAGGGGTACCATTTACTAGGGACTTACATAAGGTACTAAAGGGATTGCCAATTGGGGAAAACAATTGCACAGTTTTGGGGGAAATTATCTGGTTAGCAGGAACCCATTGCCCATTCAGTCAAAATCACACCATATACCAGGCAAAAAATGGGGGTGACAATGTCAAAAAGGACACTTTCCTACACACACCCTCCGGGTTGGGATGCTGTGTGAGGAAAGCTGGGTCCCTATGAGCGGGGTGATTTTGGCAGCCGATTGTCCTGTGTACAGATGCTGCTGTGCAGGGCTTGGCCCTGGCCAGAGCAGGACATAAGTGGGAGCTTCGTTAAAACGCAGTGAAGGTTCTTGGGAGGTGGCATCCGTCAAGACATTGTCTTGTCTGCCAACGAGGGCAGCATAATGTCCAGGACCTCAGCCGCCCTTCTCACCACCATAGCAAATGAAGCCCCTTCCACCATAGGCACATTAGGCGGAGAGACCAGACCACTGGCAACCACCAGTTCCTCGTACTAGTTATCTTTGGCCTCATCAAGGGGGTTTGTGTAACCACAAGGACCTTCAGATCCTCCCCAATCACACTCCTCTCCTGGCCTGTCAAACAAGCATTTGCAATGCAATAGGTCTCGCATTTACGGGAGTTTAACCTATTGGCGTTGTAAATGACAATTCCTTTTATTTATGTTTTAAAAACCAAAACCTAAATAAAAGGCATTATTTATAATGCCAATAGCTCAAATTCGCCGAAATGCGAGACCTATTGCATTGCAAATGCTCGTTTTTTCTGTTACATTTTCTCTTTGGCCCCCATCTCCCAGACCCCGTGCACTTGTGAGAGGTTTATGGTCCAGCAGGGGTGGGTAGAAGCCCCTCAGAGCAGAGCTTGCAGCCCCATTCCTTGTAGTTTCTTGGAGGTGATGTTCGCCTTTGTCTTCCATCGGCCAATGCGAACCTTCCTCGGAGCATCTGTCACTTTTGGGGACTGGAAGATGCGTGGGTCTCAAGTGAAGTTCTGGGGGCGGGAGGAGGTGGTAGCAAATGGCCAAAATAAGAAAGGACAGGGTTGGGTGAGGGGCGGAGAGGAGAGCGGGCACTGCTGAGGTAACAGATGAGAAATTTAAGAAATGTAAGAAGTGAGGACGCGGTGAAGGAAGTACCGAAATGATTCAGGGGTCATGTTCTGAACGTTACGGAAATCCCGCTTCTCGGGTGACTGACTGGGGTGGTGTGCCTTCCTCCTGGTGAAGAGCACGCCTTTGGATTTTGACGACTGTGGTCGGGGGAAAGATTTGGAGTATACGGTGGGACCACTGATGCCAGCAAAAGAAACAGCCTTTCTAACTATCGACTGTCAGACACTCACAGACCTCTACCTGAATCGGTGAATTGTCTTGGAAACCTGTAAGTCCTGGATTTACAGTAAATTGGAGTGTATAGAACAGAGAGATGGCCATGCTGTTGAAAGTAGCTAGCAAACCTGGCAGACTTCCCGTGCTTGCACTGGTGTTTCTAGGCCCCTGGCGGAGTAGCTGGCACTCGAGAGTGATATGAAATGATGTAGCATTGCTCCATTTCTAGAAATGTGTATAATGCCTTGTTAACAAACGCACCCCTAGATAGTTCTCAGGCGCTGTGAAGCGTGCACGCAGACAGGGAGGGAGCGACGGAGCCGAGCTGTAAGCGTGCACATCTCCTGTCCTCCGGACGTGCACATCTGCTGTCTCTTCCACTAACGCCGTCAGCCGTACGCCGTGCGCATAGGTAGAGGAAGTCCGGCGGGAGCCCACCCCGCCTTCGTGAATGCTGCATGGTGCGGCCAAAGCAGGATTTTAGGCGGGGCTCCTGGGAGCAAGACGGAGCCCCGCGTGTTGCTGCAGTGACCGGCTGAACGCCGTACGCGTGCACATAGGTAGAGGAAGTCCGGCGGGAGCCCAACCCGCCTTCGTGAATGCCGCATGGTGCGGCCAAAGCAGGATTTTAGGCGGGGCTCCTGGGAGCAAGACGGAGCCCCGCGTGTTGCTGCAGTGACCGGCTGAAGACGGAGACCAGCCGAGGAGCAGCGCAGAGTCCCCACAAGAGCAGGTAAGTGGGGTGAGGCATGCTGTGCGTGTAAAGCGCGCCGCGCTTGGAGCTCGGGTGCGCATTAAAAAAAAGTGATATTGCATGAGGCTTGCGAGGACGGAAGGGGGACAGGAGATGTGCACATCGCGTGCGTGTTCACGGGCGCGTTCACATTTCCAGTCCGTCCTGCGCGTGCACAGCTCCTGTCTCCCTTCCAAAGCAAGTCAGTAACAATAGATCTCGCTAGCGACAGCGCTTTCGCGCTGCGTCGCCAGGCGAGACCTAAAAAAGGAGCCACTGTCTCAGACTCTAGTTCTGGCCGGCGTCATGCGATGCTGATCCGGCTCCGTATCAAAGTAAGGTACGATTATGAGGTCGGTGTCGCTGTGGGGCATCAGTGCACCTCAGAACAATGTCGCTGGAACAGGCTCCGAAGTAGGTCATGGTCGGAGTCCTTCTGGATACAGAACACAACGGGCACCGAGTGTGGACCTGCCATTGGAAATCCAGTGCGGGCACGATGGCTGGAATGACTCCGTGAACAGGCCGGGACCTTCCTCCAGACTGGGACCTGGAATTTCAAGAAGGCGACTTGCGTAGGGTGACTAGGGGCTTCAAGCAACGCTCCCTCAGTGCCTTGGAGTTCATGGCACGGCAGTCCTTTCAAGTGACAGGATCCACAGGGCTTACACCCCAGCTTTTTTTGGGGGAGGACTTCTTCCCCATGGGGAGAGAAAGTTTTGAAAGAAGACTCAAGAAAGTCATACAAAAATTGACTGGAGGAGGCTCTCTCTGGATCGTTGCAGATTGTTACGGAAACAAAAAGACTGATGTCAGTGTGCTGAGGTGACACCTTTTTAGGCACCGCGCACATCACTTTCTACACAGCCGATGCAGAGTCTAACGACACCAGAGGTACTGCTAAAAAAGTTTCTGAATCCAGTCTGACGCCTAGGGACTATTCTAAGGTAAGGAATCTGCGGCCAGAAGGTTCCATCAGATACTAAGTTTACCATCCGGCCCTTCTGCCCAACCTCGCCCCTCGGCGTGTTTACAAAGGTAATGGCAGTGGTTGCAGCCCATCTTTGCAGGTAGGAAGTGTACATATTCCAGTATCTCGACAAATGATGATCCTTATGTTTTGGGCTCTGTCCTGTTTGTATGGTTCTGAGACTTCTTAGTCTCTTGGCTTTGTGCATTCGGCTGGTACCCCATGCCTGTTTGCATCTAGAGGTGCTTCACGGCATGTTCACCCAGTGGTGCGTGCCTTGGTTATATCTTTTGATCACCTTTAAAAATGCACATTTTCAAGTTTCTGCCTTTTCTTTCCCAGGGATGTTCTTTTTGTCTACAGTGGGACTCCGGTCACCTTTATGCATTACTTCCTCTGCCACTACTTACCTCGGTTCTGAATAAGATCAGAAGGGACTGGGCTCAGCTCACTCTGATAGCCCCGGACTGGGTTCAGATATATGGTACTTTGACCTCCTGAGTGAGTGTATGTCCCCAGCTTCATCTATCTCATCCTGAGGACTTCATCTCCAAACAAGAGGGGAGGGTTCTACAGCCGAACCTCTATAACCTACACCTTCTTGCTGGAAATTGAATAGAATCAGCAGAGCAGTTTTGGTCTGCTAAGGAAGTAGTGGATGTCATCTTAGCTTCTTGCCAGGCATCCACAAAGTCACTGTATTCTAGACAATGGGAACAATTTGTGGCTTATGAGGACTGCCCACTACAGGCTTAAGTTTCTAAGTTTCTTCTGCTTTTCCTGTCTTTGGTCTGGGAAAGGGTTTGCAATGGGCACTGTTTGTGAGCCCTTTCAGGCTTTTTCTTTTGCTGGATCAGCCCCCTTTTCTAAGTCACAAGCTGTGATGTGTGATTTTTAAATCAGCTTACTGTGCACAGCTGTTATGAGGTTACTGACCCTGAAAACTGTCCTCATTGAGGTTACTTCTGTGCGCTGTGTGGTGAACTACAGGCACTGGCAGTGCAACCATCACCTACCACCTTCTTTTAGGGCAAGTTGGTACTTATGACTGACATAATTTCTGCCAAAGTGGTGTTACCTTACCATGTGAGGCAGTCCATCACACTTGATGCTTTCTCCCTCTGAGGAGGAGAAGCTTCACCAGTTAGATCATAACAGGGCCCTTGTCTTTTATGTTCACCGAACTAAGGAGCGCAGAGTGGATGACCACATTTTTGCAGAGTTTTCTGGTGCTTAT
The DNA here is from genome assembly GCA_963921515.1 of Calotriton arnoldi. Lineage (NCBI taxonomy): Eukaryota > Metazoa > Chordata > Amphibia > Caudata > Salamandridae > Calotriton > Calotriton arnoldi. The sequence continues at coordinate 1,532,707 of CAWUFW010003649.1, forward strand.
TTGGGAAGTGCAGTCCAAAAACTAACCTTGTCCAAATGATTTGTTCTTTGCAGAAAAATGTGCCGTGCCTTTGCCAATAAGTGGCCTTCAAGAGACCACGAAGGTCTAGAAGTGGCATGAGCCCTACATATTTTATGGGCACTAAAAAATAACAGAAGTAGCAGCCCTTCCCTTCTCTACCACTCGAACTCTCTCTAAAGCCTCTTTGGTTAGTAGCGATCAAATCTTCTGCACAAAGATAGAAGCATGATCCACTGAAGTCTGAACAAAAAAATGTGGATGTGAAGGTGGGGGGGGGAGGGGTGGTAGTATCCTCCTCTAACAAACTGCAGCACCCACTGGTCTGAATTTAAAGCACTCCAGCTGGGCAGGGGAAAAAAGTAACATCCTCTACTGGTCATGCATAACCATGGGAGGGCGAATCAAAGTTGCTTAGCTGCGGCAAGTGTGAGGGAAGAGGGCTGCTGTTCCTGGTGATGTCCACTATCTTTACCACCACTACATGAACGGGTTGTGTTAGCTGTTGTAAAGGTTGCAAAAGCTTCTTCTAGTGGCAGGTAAGTTCTCATTTGTATCTTCTGATTTTCTGCATTGTTGATGGAACTTTATGGGCTGAAGAGAGCAAACCTAAAGAGCAGACTGTAGCACGGTTGTCTTCTAAATGTTCCAGCGTAGTGGGCCTTCTTGCAAAAAGGTCTGATCTGGCAAATTACATATCGGTAAGGGATGCCTACACATCACTAGAAGAGTCTGTGGCGAGCCTGATGACGACATGGTGTAACCCACTCACTTCATCATATCCATGCTGGCCCTCAAGACATTTTGTTGCATCCTGTCCATCTTAAATTCTCTGAGCAAAATTGTTCTGCATTCATCAGAGATGGCTGGCTGCTGAAATCCCACTGCCCATATTCCAAAGTGCACGCATGTAAAATGGCAGCAGGCAGGTGACGTTCAGGGACATGCTATCATTAGAAAAGACCCCCTTGTCGAATGCATCAGTACTTTTTAAGAATACATTGGGATTCACCTTGCTATTAGAACCTCTGAGTTCTTGGGAGTCAGATGCTGATTTAAAAAAGGCCAGATCTCCAGTTGCAGCGGGCCTATGACCCCCTAGCTACTGGGTGACTTAGGGGCGAAGTTGAAAACTGCTTAGACCAAGTCACCATCAAGGTTTCTGCCAGGCCCACATTAAAAAGTATGAAGGGTTCTAAAGAAGTAGGCCCGGTTTGCAAAGACCTCTGTCAGTAGGTTTGCCTCAGTCTCTATAGTATGCAAGTGTAGGTCAAACTCCTCTGCTGCTCTATAGACTACCACAAAAGAGGCACTCTCTTCTGTGGGGGGCTATGGTATGGAGTCCAGCTCAGTCTCTGGAGAGGTATCTAGGCCACTGCCAATCTGTATAGCTAAATGTAAGTCTGCATCAGTGTAAGGAGGGATGAACAAATTGTCTGCCTCGTTATCGTTACTCTCATGATACAGAACATTTAGCAGCCTTTGAACAGCATCAGAATCCAAATAATGCTTCCAGCCTACCATAATACTGGTGGAGATGGAGTGACTGGGGTTCATCAGTTGTTTGTGGCTGCACATTTGTAATATCATAGACACACTTAGGATGGTGTGGCAGCTGTTGGAACCTATGAGGCCTCCAGTGAAGGACTGGAGGTATGTAACGGTGCCGGGTGGAGGTCCAACAGTGTCAGTTTGGGTTTGACCTACTGGAAGTGCAACTGGAGGTCCCTGTGGAACACGAAGGTGGTCCAGGGGAGCCGGCATGGCCCTAAAAATTGGCAGCATGGTCTCCCTAAAAATTCTATCTGTTGTGGGGTCGATGATATCCTGGGGAAGTTGAGGCGCACCGGTACCAGCCTTGGAACAGGCTCAAAGGCGAGACAGAGACCAGTCCCCCTTGGTTTTCTTGTGCTAGTGGCTCATTTTGTCCTTCGACTTATTCTTTGACTTACAAGAAGTCTGAGACATGGAGATGGAGCAGGACCTCGATTTGGAGAAGGTTTGCTGTTTGGAATGGGACCTACTTTGGTTTTTGTGTTCAGCACCGTATAGCTTTGCCTCGTGCTCTGTGATCACTTTTGGGCGCATCAGGGAGCATTTGTCTCATGACTTTGAGAGGCAGTCGTTGTGTAGATCTATGACCAACCTCTGCTTCCTGCAGTTGCAGCATGGTTTAAAGCTTGTGATAATGTTTGGGGGAGGGTGGGGACTGTCAGGGGTAATGGGTTGGTGGGGATAATTTCCCTAACAGACTGTCATTGAGCAAAGTGCTAGAAACACGTCAAGGAGCACAGAAAGGAACTAATGTTATTACTCAAGGGTAGCGCCTATACATGGGTCGGCGCTGCTTAGACTGAGCGAGGTAGTCACTGAGTCTGACCATGCCCTACTGCCGGTGTGCAGAGCAGTTATTATGAAACCGTTCCAGATCCAGTCTCGCATGGGGAAATTTAGAAGGCAAAGAATCTGTGTTTGGAAGTAACCATCAGAAGACACATGCTGAATGTATCTGCCCTGATGTTGAAGGACTGTGCCAGGTGAGTGTAAGGGTTATCCTGTGAAGTTTCAACCATAGCCCCAGAGCCTCCAGACAGAGGGCATGACACCCAACTCCAGCATGCTGGTTGCAGTACCACATAGCGATTCTGTTGCCTGTCAGAACGTAGCGTAGATCAAACTGCCCACAATGGAAGGCAGAAGGGTCTTGAGGACCAGATGGATGGTGTGCTGCTCTAATGAATACCAAAGTCTTCAGATCTCCACGTCGTCCAAGTGACCTTCCCAACCTCGAGTGGGCACATCTCTTGATACCGAGACCTCCACAGGAGGAAGGGAGAGTAGACAGCTACATGTCAGGTTGGTCTCTGTCATCTACGACTAAATGTCCTGGGCTGTCTTGTTGGAGATGTTAATCTGATCTGTGTGGCATCCTCAGTGCTCTGCCCAATGCAAACATAGGTTCCACAGCGGTATGCGTACAGCGCCTGGACACCCCTTTGGGGGTATGGGTGCGCTTTACAAGTACAAATTTCATTTCATTTCATTTCATTGAAGGCCTGCAAGTGCCAACCACTGTGAGGCATCAGGAAGGATGCAGGACGCAGTCTTTCTCAAAACCTTCAAGGCTCACTTGATCTATCAGGATCATAGCTTGAATGGCCTGGACCCTCTTCAGCGGTGTAAAAACCTTCAGGGTGACCATATCCAGAATGGCATCAATGAAGGGTGGCCTCTGAGATGGTAGAAGATTGGATTTGGGCATGCTGATTGAAAATACCAATACAGCAGTGGCACTGTTGCTGTAGGTCACGGGTACTCATAGTACGGGCCGCCAGCAGCCCGGCAAGCCTTCCTTGGCGGCCCGCGGACCTTGCAGACATCGTACCTGTGTTTTTTCTTTAAAAGACCATTCTTACTTGTTAATGAGGCTTTGTTGTATGTCACATCTTCTTAGCGGCCCTGCATCCCCACTCTGACTGAGTGGAGATGCAGGGGCGCTAAGAAGAGGTGACATACCACAAAGCCTCATTAACAAGTGAATGGTCTTTTAAAGACCTGTGAAGTACTCGGGTGCGGCTGTGTGTGCCCCGGAAGCAGTCTCAGCGCAGGCCGACACACAGGACAGTGTACAACTGGTGATTAGGGTATAAATCACAACGGAGGGTCGCCAAGTCATGTTTGCACAGACGCACGTCCCTCGTGATACAGCCCCAGCTTTCTTAACTCCAATGCCTGGTTTCTGTCACGCTGGCAGCTCATACATCCTCAGTCACCCTCAAGGCCCCTTCTTCCACTGTCGGTGCTCAGCGTACCTCTGTTCCTCCCAGCGCTTCGAAGTGCTCCTCAGGGTGGCTTAGACTGGACAGAGTACAGGCCACTGATATGTCCAAACAGAAAGATCCCCAATTTACTGTCTTTTTTTTTCTTTTTTTCTCACTTCTGTTATACAATAATGCTACTTTATTTTACAGAAACGTCTGCCGTTTCTTGGCGCTGTAATTAACAGATGCTTCTATTCTTAACTGATATTGTACTCCTTAGGGACGCGGAAGCTCTATTCAACCAACATGACAACTGTCAAACCCTGAACGCTACCTTTTGCCACCTGGTGAATACATAGGACAAGCAGGGAGGGAGACAGAGAGAGAGAGGGAGGGAGACAGAGAGAGGGAGGGAGAGAGACAGAGAGGGAGACAAACCGAGTGAGACAGAGGGAGAGGGAGGGAGGGAGGGAGGGAGGGGGAGGGAGGGAGAGGGAGGGAGGGAGAGAGAGGGAGGGAGGGAGAGAAAGGGAGAGAGAGAGGGAGGGAGAGAGAGAGAGAGAGAGAGAGAGAGAGGGAGAGAGAGGGAGAGAGAGGGAGGGAGAGGGAGGGAGAGAGAGGGAGAGAGAGGGAGGGAGGGAGAGGGAGAGAGAGAGGGAGAGAGAGGGAGGGAGAGGGAGGGAGAGGGAGGGAGAGGGAGAGAGAGAGAGGGAGGGAGAGAGAGGGAGAGAGAGAGAGGGAGGGAGAGAGAGGGAGAGAGAGGGAGAGAGAGAGGGAGAGAGAGGGAGGGAGGGAGAGAGAGAGAGGGAGGGAGAGAGAGGGAGGGAGAGAGAGGGAGGGAGGGAGACAGAGAGAGAGAGGGAGACAGAGAGAGAGAGGAGACAGAGAGAGAGAGGGAGACAGAGAGAGAGAGGAGACAGAGAGAGAGAGAGAGAGAGACAGAGAGAGAGAGAGAGAGAGGGAGGCAGAGAGAGAGAGAGAGAGAGAGGGAGACAGAGGGAGGGAGAGAGAGGGAGGAGGGCGACAGACACAGGGAGGGAGACAGAGGGAGGGAGGGAGGGAGAGACAGAGAGACAGAGAGAGAGGTGTGTATGCCGGGTCTGGTGGCTCAGTGGACGAAGGCGTCCGCTGCAGGGGCCTGTGTTCAACCTCATGGTCATAGTTTTTTTTTTGCTCTAGCCCCACCCCCTTCCCCCACTGACCCCGCCCCCACCGGTGCGGCCCTCGGCCACAAACCACACTGTAAATTTGGCCCCCGAGAGAAGGTTTGTGAGTACCCATGCTGTAGGTGGTCCGAAACTAAAAGAGGCGAGCCCGCCTTCAACAGCCTGTCATCAAGGTTGAGGAATATGTAGGTCCCCAGACCTATGAAGATGGGCTGTGAACATCTCTGTAACCTTAGTAAATACCTGAGATCCTGATGTCATGCCAAAGAAAGTGGATGTGGTCTGACCCCACTACAAAGCAGGAATATTTCCAGTAGGCCTCTGTGGTCAGACCATGAAACATGCACACTACCCCGGCCTCTGGGTCCAGTGCCAGCAGCAAGTGTCATCAATTTTTAATGACTATTTTTTTTGAAGAACAAGTTCAACACCCTGAGGTCAACGGTTGCTCTCAGACCCTCGTCCTTCATGGAAGAGCAACCCAATTCTGTCACCGCCTCATGTACAATTTTGATCATGGCCTCCTTGGTGAGCAACATCATTAATTCTTTGGGAAAAACAATGTCATGATCTGCTGAATTTGAGAAAAAACTGAAAGTGGTTCACAAAAATGGAAGGACATAACCTTGTTAAATAGTTTGAATGATGTATTGGTCCAATTGGTGAACAGAGAAAAGTAACACCAAGTAACAAGTGTCCTTAAAGTGTCCTGTCCTTAAAGTGTTCGAATGATAACTGTGTAGTTTCCCAACAGACTATTTAGCGCCATTAAAGTACATGTTCCTAAGCGAGGCTTTGACGACCCCGGAAAACCTGGTGGTACACAAGTGCGGCATCTGATGACAGCACTGGTGCCCAAGGCACAAGCAACAGAATCTGTGGTGTTTAGACGGACCGTAAAAATATATTTTGATGTGTCCTGGCCATCTTGCATTGTCTGGGCAAAGGAATGCCGTACACCTTCACCAACATTGGTAAAACCTCACTTTCCATTGCCAAAAGGGTGTAAGTATAGCAAACTAAGAGACAAACTGAGCGAAGCGCTAGGCTGGCCAATGGAAAGGTTTTCTTGCCTATAGCATCTACTCTTTTTGATTCTCTCTTTGATGGATCTGTATTAAAAGAGTTTGGATTAACTTTGTTGTTTGAGGAGGTCTGAAATATAAGGTTATCAGGACACAGGTCTTTCTCCCCTCACAACAGGGTGACTCACTGATGGGATGAAGCAAGTCTTTGACCAGGCAGTCATGATGGACTTAGTCAAGCAAATGAAGCTTTCTCTTCTGTTGGGGGGCCTTAAAGGACAAACTCCGTTTGTTCTATGGCAAGGTATTCAAGTCACTGGCCTTTGGAAGATCAAGATATGAGCCAGCATTAGTATAATGAGAAAGCAGGTCATCTCCCTTTTCGTTATTGTTTCCGTTACAGGGCACATGTTCTAGGCTTTGAAGACCTATGCACCATCCTCTGTAAATAGTGCATTCAGGACAAGAGGAGTCTTCCCCAGTCTGAGGATTGGTTTTGTTGGTAGTAACACAACATAGGGAGAGCTGTTGCGCAAGCTGGCTCCAGATCCGAAATCAGAAACGTACCACTGCCATCATTGAAGCTGGGGGTGGCACCAATGAAGGAAGAATTGCGAGAGCCTGTCTTAGCTGGAGTGGAGCTGCTGCCTAGGGCCAACAACAGAGCAGGCTAAATTCATATCCAATGTCAGTTTGCACCAGGATAGGGCCCACCAACAGATTTCCTAACTAGGAGCCCCAGCAGATCTGTAGGACCTGAAGGCTCATCAGCGGGAACCAAAACTATCTTGAAGAGATGCAGCATGATCTCTTAGATTGCTGCAACTATGGCTGCAGATTTGCTCATGACCTAGAAATCCGGGGAACATCGGCTCCAGATTTAGCATCTGTTCCAAGTCAGAGTTCAAAACCAGGGTAGGTTCCTTGATCACAGACTATGTGACCTCTTATGATGCGGGAGTATCTGGATATCGAAAAGAGCTTTGTTTGCTTTTTTCCTTGGGCTTTCTTTTCGACTGGTGGTTGGACGATTATTTGGATGTGCCCAAAGGTGGTGAGCGGGTTTGACCTTTTGAATTGAACAGAGCTAACCCCACTTTTTGCGCTTTGTATCTGAAAGAGACAATTAGTTATAGATTCCTTACCTTAGAATTACCTTCAGGCGTCCGACTGGATCCAGAGAATTTTTTGTCAGCAGTACCCCTGCGTGTCGAAAGGTGGTGTCGGTCGGCTCCGCGTTCGTCCTTGGTGTCGTGGTCGCCGGAATGATGTCGGGGTAGCTACTTAGACGCCGCCCTCCCGTGCTGACGTCAGTTCTTTCTTTTTCCGCGCCAGCCAGTACAGATCCGGAGAGAGCGGTACCTCCAGTCACTTTTTGACTGACTTTTTGCCGACTTTTGTCGACACCGTTTTTGAGTCTTTGACTGGATGCCCGGTCTCAAGGCTTGCGGTTCCTGCCGAAAACTGATGTCGGTGATGGATCCACACCATGTGTGCCTGTGGTGCCTGGAACGCGACCATGATCCCAAGTCGTATTCCGACTGCCGGACCATGAATCCGAAGTCTTTGCGGGAGCGGTTCCGAAAGCTTCTCGAGGCCCGGCCGTCGGCTCCGCGCCGTTCGAGGTCCCGGTCCCACCACCAGCACTCGTCTTCGAAGTCTTCGCACTCCTCAGGTAAGTCGAAGCACAAGAAGTCGAAGAAGCATCGTCGCTCTTCGACTTCTCCCCATCCGTCGGCCGACGCGATGAGGGATGCGGGTGGTGCCCCTCCCGCGGATCCGCGTACGGAGCCCGGAGGGTCGGCTCCGAGTTTTCCTCCCTTTCCGGGACCCGGAGCGACCCCTGCCCAGCTTCGATAGTTTTACAAAGTGATGCATGCCATCTTTGGGCAGTCCGACTCCGCTGGCGCGCCTTCGGGCCCCCGGACTCAGCTGGGGGCCCTGGGCCTTCGACGCCGGCGGCTTAGGCCCCGCAGGGACCTCTTGGATCCAGGCCTGGATCCGGATCGGCGCCGGTCGACCTCATCACACCTCCACCGGCGTCGATTCAACCGGCACCACACCTGCAGCCGGCGCCGGTTGTGTCCCCAACTGGCGTCGACCCCGGCCTCCATCCCGACGTGGACACGGAGTCGAACCGGCGGAGACCGACGCTGGATCTGGCGCCGACGGGTACTTTTGTCCCCCTGTTCTACCCTGGTTCTTTCAGACCAGATTGGCAACCAGAGGAGGGTGAGGAGGACTGGGAGGGGTCTGGAGACCCTTCAACTGACCAGTTGGAATATGATCCGGACTGGAGAGAGGAGTTGGGGGATGCCAGTGGTCTGGATACCTCGCCAGACCTTGGCATGTTGTCTCCTCCTACCATGGCTACGGAGGAGGGAGCTTCTTCCGCACTGGTGTGTTGTAGGGCAGCCGAGGCTCTCAATCTCGAGCTCCCTACGGTGGCGGTCAGGACTAACCTCCTGACAGAGGTGCTTCAACCGGCAGCGAGCTATTCGGAGCCCCTGCTGCTGTTTAATGAAGCCCTAACGGACATCCTTTTGGGTACCTGGTCCAGGCCCAACACAGGGGCTCCTGTGGATAGGATGATTGCCCAACGCCACCACCCGGCTCCAGGTGACCCCACTTTCCTCTCCCAACACCCCACCCCTGAGAGCTTGGTGGACCAAGCCTCGACATCCAAAGGCGCATTCCCAAACGCTCCACCTGATAGGGAATCCAAAAAGCTGGACCATCTTAGGAAGAAGATGTTTTCTTCCTACAGCTTGGGACTGCGGTAGGTAAACACTGCATGTCTATTGGGCCGTTACACCCACTCTGTGTAGGACACGGTGGCGCAGGTGCTGCCCCTGTGCCCGGAGGAGGCCCGGGCCGTGCTCTCCCGTGCAGTGGCGGAGGGGAGAGACGTAGCCAAGTTTACCATTCGATGTGGACTGGACACCGCCAACTCACTAGGCAGGACGATTTCAACGTCAGTAGCCCTTTGATGCTACGCCTGGCTGAGGTCGACTGGTTTTTCCGGGGATGTCCAAGCTACCCTGATGGACATGCCCTTTGATGGCCGTCGCCTATTCGGCGACAAGGCGCTAGAGCGCTTCAAGAACTCTTGGGCTATGGCCAAGTCCTTGGGCCTCTCCACCACCCGCCCTGCGCTGTCTGCTTTTCGCCCCTTTTGTGGCTACGGAAGGGGTGCCCCACCACGTTCCACCCAGAGCCACAGGCCGGCACAAGCTGTTCAGCCCCTGCCCGGCTGGGGACGTGGGGCCCACTGCCGTGGGTCTGGGAGCCAGAGAGCGGGCCAGTCCACCACCGCCCCCTCTGCAGCAGCCTCCAAACCCTCCTAGTCTGACCTTTCAGTGCCACCTATCGCCGGTGGGCGGCAGGATTCACCATCACCTCCCCCACTGTCGCACCAACATGTCGGACAGGTGGGTTTTGCAGATAGTCCGAAGGGGCTACTCCCTCCCCTTCGAGACTACCCCTCCATCCATGCCACCTCAGTACCATCGCATGTCGGCGGATCACTTGGCCCTTCTCCAACAGGAAGTTACGGCTCTCTTGGCCAAGGGAGCCATCGAGCGAGTTCCTGCCCCAGAATTAGGTCATGGTTGCTATTCCCACTACTTTCTGGTGCCCAAGAAGGACAAAGGCCTGCGTCCTATCTTGGATCTCAGGAACGTCAACCGCTTCCTCCGGAAGGAGAAGTTCAAAATGTTGACGCTAGCTCAGGTCCTGTCTGCCCTTGACCGTGGAGACTGGATGGTAGCGTTGGACTTGCAGGATGCTTACTTTCACATTCCCGTCCTGCCGGCCCACCGGCGTTACCTGCGGTTCACGGTAGGCCACAAGCACTTTCAGTTTACTGTGATTCCCTTCGGCCTTACCAGCGCCCCTCGGGTGTTCACGAAAGTGATGGCGGTGGTCGCAGCTCATCTGCGCAGATCAGGGGTTCCAGTCTTCCCCTATCTCGACGACTGGCTGTTGAAGGCGGGCTCACCCCAGGCAGTCGTCTCCGATCTCCAGAATACGGCGGACCTCCTGCATTCGCTGGGGTTCACTATCAACGTGCCGAAGTCACACCTGACTCCCTCATAAGCTCCTTTTCATCGGAGCAGTTCTGGACACAACGCAGTTTCGGGTTTATCCTCCCGAGCAGCGAGTCCGGGATATTCGGGCTATAATACCGATCTTTCAGCCCCTATCCCGGGTTTCGGTCAGACTGACCCTGAGGCTGCTGGGCCTCATTGGCCTCCTGCATCCTGCTGGTGGATCATGCCAGGTGGCATATGCGGGCTCTGCAGTGGGACCTGAAGTTCCAGTGGGCACAGTATCAGGGGAATCTGTCCGATTGCGTTCAGATCTCGGAGGGCACTACACGACAATTGCAGTGGTGGCTAACGAACTAGGATTTGGTCAGCAGCAGATCCCTCTCCCTTCCCCAACCGGAGTACACGGTGGTGACGGATGCATCACTTCTAGGGTGGGACGGCCAAATGGGAGAGGCGGAGATCAGAGGCCTCTGGTCTCCGGCAGAGTCCGGGCTCCACATCAACCTTCTGGAGCTTCGGGCGATCCGTCTTGCACTAAAAGCATTCCTTCCCTCTGTCCGGGGAAGAGTGGTGCAGGTGTTCACGGACAACACCACCGCCATGTGGTACTGCAACAAAAAGGGTGGGGTGGGGTCGTGGACCCTATGTCAAGAGGCTCTCTGTCTCTGGACATGGCTGGAACATCAGGGCATATCCCTGGTGGTTCAACACCTGGCAGGTTCACTGAACGCCAGGGCGGACAAACTCAGCCCCAGGTGCATGATGGATCACGAATGGCGTCTTCACTCAGAGGTGGGGCAAGGTCTCTTTCAGCAGTGGGGAGAGCCTTGGTTAGATCTATTCGCCACCGAAGAGAACGCGCAATGTCAGCAATTTTGCGCGTTGGAATTTCCAAGGCGGAACACTCGCTTGGCGATGCTTTTCATCGCTAGTGGCGTTGCGGTCTTCTATACGCCTTTCCGCCTATACCACTTCTGCCCAGAGTGCTGAAGAAGATCAAGCGCGACCGGGCCCAAGTCATCCTTGTGGCTCCGCATTGGGCATGAAGAGTCTGGTATCCCGAGCTGTTACACATGGCCATCGATCCTCCGATCCGACTGCCTCTTCGGGAGGATCTTCTGTCGCAGCAGCAGGGGGCGGTCCTCCAACCGAGCCTGTCTAGCCTCCACCTCCTTGCGTGGAGATTGAGTGGCGACAGTTGACAGCCTTCGACCTTCCTCCCGAAGTCTGTGATGTTATCTTGGCAGCCAGGCGTCCCTCCACTAAGACGGTATACGCCTGCAGATGGAACAAATTTGTGGCATGGTGCACAGCAAAGGCTGTGGATCCCCTTTCCGCCCCTCTTACTGAGGTTCTCTTGTTCCTCCTGTCTTTGGCCCAGCAGGGCTCTGCTCTGGGCACTCTGAAGGGCTACCTCTCAGCCATTTCAGCCTTTCTTAGGCTTCCTGATCAGCCTTCTCTTTTCAAATCCCCTGTTGTAAATCGCTTCCTTAAGGGCATTACTCCTCTTTTTCCTCCTGTTCCCTTCGTAATGCCTCAGTGGGACTTGAACTTGGTGCTTACTTACCTAATGTGCGCTCCCTTTGAGCCGCTTCATAACTGTCCTCTCAGACTTCTTACCTTAAAGACTGCTTTTCTGGTTGCCATCACCTCTGCTCGCAGGGTGAGTGAGCTACAAGCTCTTTCTTCAAAGCCTCCTTTTCTGGCTGTTCATCCGGACAAGGTCGTCCTCAGACCAGACCTTCTTTTCTTCCCAAGGAGGTTACTTCTTTCCACATTGGTCAAACTATCACTTTGCCCACCTTCTTTCCGCCTCCGCATCCTTCTAAGGAGGAAGAGAGGCTCCACCCTCTTGATCCAAAACGTGCGCTTTCATTTTATTTGGATCGCACCAAGCAATTCCGGGTGGATGACCAGCACTTTGTTGGCTACGTGGGTTCCAAAAAAGGTTGGGCCGTGCACAAACGGACCGTCTCTAGGTGGGTCGTTTTGTGCATTAAAGCTTGCTACTCTTTGGCAAAGAAGGAGCCTCCAGTGGGACTGCGTGCCCATTCCACCAGGGTGACGGCAGCGACTACTGCTTTGGGACGGAGAGACCCCTCAATTACATCTACCAGGCAGCTAGGTGGGCTTCATTGCACACATTTACCAAACACTACTGCCTGGACAGCCAAGTCCGGAGAGACGGCTTCTTTGGCCGTTCTGTTCTCCAGGACTTTCTGGTGTGAACTTAGTTCGCAGACCCACCTCCGGGGTTGGTATTGCTGGGGTATCTATTCTAAGGTAAGGAATCTATAACTAATTGTCTCTTTCAGATGAACAAGTTACTTTCCTTCGGTAACGATATATCTGTAAGAGACATAGATTAGTTATAGATTCCTTACCGCCCCACCCATCCTCCCCCATTCTGCAAACTGACTTCTAGGGTCAGGGAATCCCTTTTAGGGCCCTAGTTTTTGTGCATTAGTGGTCAGTGTCTTGCATGGCTCTGCGCTTCTGACGTGAAATGTCGTGTAAAAGAACTGACGTCAGCATGCGAGGGTGGCGTCTAAGTAGCTACCACGACGTCATCCCGGTGACCACGACGCCAACGACGAACGCGGAGCCGACCGACGCCACCTTTCGACGCGCAGGGGTACTGCTGACGAAAAATTCTCCGGTTCCAGTCTGACGCCTGGGGGTAATTCTAAAGTAAGGAATCTATAACTAATATATGTCTCTTACAGATATATCGTTACCGAAGGTAAGTAACTTGTTCGACAGTTGGACTTCCTGATGGCGTTTGCATGCATCGGGGAGCATTTGGCTTAGGAATTAGTCAGTATTGCAAAGACTGATGTTGTGCGGGTCTGTGACTAACATCTGCTTACAGCACAGGTCTAAACTTGCCATTTTCGGTTGCGAAATCCATGTACACTGCCAAAGAAGTCTAGAACAAGCTTTGGTTAAAAATCGTTGGGAGCAGAGCTCCAGAATGGATATTATCATGTTGGGCTTGCACCTATATTGAGCTCTGTGTCATCATGTGTGGAGGTTGGATCAAGTCTTGACTGAGGCTGTTGGCATCAGCTAAGAGCGTACAGTAGTTACTGCAAGAGTTTTCAGATCCAGTCTAGCGCCTGGGGACAATCGCAAGGTGAGGAATCTGCAGCTAGAGGCATCTATCAGAATAAGAGTTGTATTTATTTATTCAATATATAGTTAATAGAAATTAGTAAATGAGAGAAGTTAAAATAAATAGAATTATTAAGATTCATTTAAGACATCGATTCTTAGGTGTAAATCTTTTTATTGGTTTTGGCACTGAAAAGAACAATACAAAAACATCTCACCTACATCCACTGCCCGGTGAGTAACAAGTGAAAAAGGAATGAAACTAGAGAGACTAGGCAAAGAGAAGGGGATAGTAGGAGTGGAGGAGAGGGAATTACGCATCTGGTTGAAATGATGTTCTTGAAGGTGTAAACAAAGCATACCATTTGTCTAGAGACTGAAAGTGGGTGCAATATCAGTGTAGTCAGTCAGTCGATAATTTGGTCTGTGGGTATAAGGTGGAGGATGCGTATGTAGGCTAGGCATGTCAATTCTAGGAACTCTAGTGGCAGGATTTTCATCTCTGAGACTGTTAGCTTCTCCATGCCAAGGAGTTCCCAGATGATTTTGTAGAGCCAATCTAAGTGAGTGGGTATGTTGGCTGTACCCCAACGTACCAGCAACACTTGTTTAGCAGTTCATAGGGCCAGAGTGATGGCTCATCCCCGCATGGATTTCAAGGGATAGGTCAGGGCATTCAGGAGACCCAGCAGAATGTAGCTCGGGAATCTGGGGAGTTCTGTGTTATACATTCAGTCAGTGGCGGCGAGGACCTCAGTCCAGTACTGCTGAAGCTTCGGGCACTGCCAAAGAGGATGGGTTAAAGTCCCCAGTTGGTTGCAGCCCCTCCAGCAGCTTGTGTCCATATCCCATTCCATTGAGCTGTTCACGCAGGGGTATAGTACCAATAGTGGATGATTTTGAGGAGTGTTTCTTTGCCTGATGTGCTCCGCGCTGAGAAATGTGCTCACTTTTGAATGTCTGTCTACTGCTTAAAGGTGAAGGGATGTTCGCACTCTTTCTCACAGCACAGCTGTGCCGAGGATTTGATGGGGGTCTGTGAAGCGCTGTGAAAGACATATATGTCGGAGAGGAGATGTCTATCAGTATTTCTAGTGAAAAGCCATTTCTCAAATTGTAAGAGTGGACAGCTAGCATGAGGGTGGATGGAGGGCTGAGTGACCCAGTGCTGAATGGCTAATACTGTCAGTGAGCAGTGGATGGAATATTATAATGACGCTGTATCTTAGAAATGTCCAGTGGTCCCGTGTGGTCAAACAAATCACCTATTCTTTTGCAGTTGGCTTTATTGCCATTGTGTGTAGCTGGAGTTCTGGTATGCTGGGGGAAAGTCTGGATTTCCACTGATTGGTGTTAGTGGGGAGATGCGAGTGGGTAACTGTTTTGAGTTCTGCACCCTGTCCCAGGTCCCTGTTGTAGCCCTAAGAACAGGCGAGATATTTGCCTCTGATGGTCTGTGGGTAGCCAGGGCACCTTCCAGTATATGAACGGTGGTGACAGCATGGTCAATAAAGCACCAATGCTTCTCCCAGTGGAGCCTGTTCCAGTCCACTATATATAGAAGTTGTGCAGCTTGATAATACCTCGCGTGGTGGTGAAACACCGAGGCCACCCTCTGCCGGGGATAAGTAGGCCTGATGTTTGGCTATGCTTGCTTTCTTACCCGCCCAAATGTAGTCTTCTATAAGATGTTGCAATTTATTCAACACTTGTTGGGGGGGGGGGGGGGTTGCAAAATAATCTCTGCAAAACATATAAAATCTTAGGCTGTAGGGTCATCTTAACAGCCGGAGGTCGCCCAAGCCATGAGAGCATGTGGCCTTTCCAAGTCTGTAAGTCTGATCGTGTTTTTGATAGAAGGGTGCCATAATTGCTCTCTGTGGTCTGCGTCTGTGTAGAGGGGATTTGGAGTCCTAAATATAATACCCCCCGTTTAGCCCATGGGAAGAGGAAGAGGTGTTTAAGGGCGACTTGATCAGTGACTGGGACTGTCAAGCTGAGAATCTGGGACTTCTGGAGATTGACTTTAAACCTAGAGGCTTTCCAAAAAGCTTCTAGTTCCTCCATTAACGGGGCAAGGACTTGAGGGTGTGTGATAGGGCTACCATGATGTTGTCCGCATAAAGAGCGAGCTTATGGTCCCTCCCACCCATGGTGATACTGGTTATTGTAGGATTCCTACAAATACGCTTCGCAAGGGTTTCTATATATAGGGTGAAAAGTAGCGAAGATAGAGGACAGCCTTGTCTGGTGCCACGGGTAATGTCGAAGGGAGAGGACATCAAGCCATTAACCTGTACAGTCGCTTGGGGACCCGTATAGCTACATCCAACCCAGCGTCGAAACTGCTCACTAAGGGCTCACCTTCTGAAGCACCAAGAACCAGTAAGGCTAATGTAGCCAGTCAAACGCTTTCTAAACGTCCGCTGACAGTAGTAGCGCAGGAATCCGGATGCAGTGAGTTTTATCTAAGAGGTGACACAGGCGTTTAGTATTGTCACTACAGTTCCTCTTGGGGATGAACCCTGCTTGATCAGGGTCTAAAAGGCCCTGCATGTATGGGGCAGTCAGTTCACCAATATGGTGGTAAAACTCCTAGCATCAACGTTTAATTAAGAAATTGGCCAGTATGATGAGCAATGCACTGTTATGGTAGCTAGCTTCATAGTGTCTGTTAGAGAGCTAATGGTGCTAAAGGAGTTATATAATTGGGTGAGTATGGGAGCGGGAAGTCGCAAACAATTTATAAATATCAGAGGTGTAACCATCCTGTCCCGGAGCCTTTCCTGAATGCAAATGAGAAATCGCCGCCTGCACCTAGTCTATTCGTTTGTCATGATCTAAATGGGAGGCATCTTGCTGTGTCAAGTGCTCCAGATTGACCTGTTCTAAGTACAAGGAACTGTCTTCCTCCTTCAGTTCCTCGGTTGAATGTAGTGTCATAAAAGCGCTTAACTGACTGGGCGATTTGCTCATCTTGAAGTAGCCGATCGCTTTGGGTCCCCTCTATTTCAGTCACCCGTTGTCTAACAGCTTGGGCCCGTAAACAGTGTGCCAGAAGGCGTCCTTTTGTTGCCTCCTTCATAGTATTTCTGTTTGGTGTGTAAGAGGGCATATTCTGCCCTATCCATGTCTTGAGCCTTGAGCTGTTTGCGTACTGCAGTGAGTTGGTGGAGTGTCTTACATGAGCCCGATTGTTTGTGTGCTTCTTTTAGCTCCTTCACCTACCCCTCAAGTGTGTTCCTCTTAACTCTTCTGTCCTGGTTTAGGCGTGCTGCCAATGTGATCAGCTGACGGCGCAGCACTGCTTTCAGAGTGTCCCTCAATAGTGCTATGGGTGTGCCAGGATTATCATTGGTATCCAGAAAGTCACTAATCAATTATTTCATCTCTGTGATATGAGCCTAATATGTTAAGAGCCTATGGTTAAGGTGACAAGTACGGTGTTGAGGAGTTAACCCTGGCAAGTGTATGGTGATATTAAGGGGGGCGTGGTCTGACAGTGCTGCTTGTTTCCGGTCCAGGGAGGACCTGGCTTGGCAGTTCGGGCTGGACTGTTCCCATGAGGCACTGGGTCAAAACTGATTTGCATTTGGCCAGGTCTAAACTGGGGTGGCATGGTGAGCAAAAGAAAGATGGATTTAACCCAGATCTCTTGACTGGGGGTGAATGTTTTGATTTGTTCTGCATTCTGTCCATCAATTGTGTGTCTTTTGCACCAATATCGATAGCGGTGGTGGAAGCCAGTAAAGGGGGGGGTCGTAAGGTAGAGACGTAACCTGACCTACGTCTGGTGTGTGGCTGAGAAGAATGTATAATCCCTCTCTGTGGGATGATGTTTGCGCCATACGTCTGTGAGCCAAATATGTGGATAGTTGCTCTAGACCCTGTGTGGAAAACATATCTGTTTGTCCCACCCGTTGTATGGACCTATCCAGACCGGCTTCAGAGACGAGGTTGGAATCCCCCCCCAATCAGAACATCAGTATCTGTAGTGGCCATCACCTGACCCAGTGCGTCAAAAATTAAAGTTTCTTGGTGGTCATTTGGTGCATATAAAGTGGCAAGTGTAAATGTATTTGTGTGCATGGCAATGTGAAGAGGTAAAAGTCTACCAGGGACCTCAGGTTGCGTCTGAACAGCTCTGCTTGGGAAATGAGAGGCTAAGAGAATAGCTACTCCTGCCCTTTTCCCTGTGCCAGAGGAGAAATATTGGCTAACCATTGGAAGCATAAGCTTTTCGAATGAGCCTGAAGGAGATGCGTCTCCTGGATAAGACAGATGTCACACCTGGACTCCCGTTACATTGACAGTAACGTCAAGCGCTTCGCAGACACGTTGAGGCCTCGGACATTATAGCTAATTATGTGAACCATCGATCACTGAATGGGAGGGTGTGAGTGAAAATCCCAAACAAGGAATAGTGATGGTAAGTCTGAATAGCGGGCCATGGGATGGGAATGTGTGAAGGCCATGTCGCATCCTGAGCGATGGATAGGTAGAGAGAGGTGGGAAAGGAAAGAAATAACTAAAATGGCATCAATAAACAACTTAACCAAGATGATCTCCCTCAGAGATCGCCATAGGCAATGCAAGTGGGGTCTATGTTGCAGCAACCAGGGCCGGTGGTACATCGATCCGCAGGGCAGGGAACCCCACCACCAGCACAAATTATTTGTGTACAATGGAATTGAATTCCCAGTTGGTTGCACCTTGCTACAGGAGAGTGGACAACTGTGGGAGCACCAAGAGGGGGGCTCCTGCACCCACCCTGCAGGTATGACGTCGGTCAATCATTTTCAGGGTCAGAGTCTCTAGGAATGCTCAGGTGACCAGTTCATCTCCACTGGCCGATTCAGAGTAGGTGCTGTCCGCTGCAGGCGATACTAAGGGGGAGGTCTCCTCGTGGCGGTCTGGCTTTTTGCCCGTGGGCTTGTTGAGGAGGTCTTTTATAGAGGCATCTTTTTTAGCATTACTTGGGCCAGCCATGATAATATCAGTACCAAGGACGGGATGGCTTCAGTACCGCACAAGAAGAGCAGCTTGGCCAAGTAAGTGTCAGTGGCAAATGTTCAGTGACTAATACATTTCCTACCAGATCCACCCAAAGAGGTCACAGTGGGGGTATATGCTGCTGAGAATCTAATTTCCTGCCAGTGTAATGTGGGGAGGGTTGTACCACTAGGCTCGGTCAGCCAAATATTCAGGCTGGCGTAGTGTGATTTAGCTTCAGTAGCCCTAAAGAAGTGAATGCTACATCCAATTAAGGCTCCACTCACAAAAGTGCCATACAGGGGGCCCTCTTGTGTAGAGGGTGGTTCGGGGCACCTCTAGATTGAGGGTCAACAAGTGTCCAGTGTCTGAGGCATCGCCTATGGCAGCTATAAATAGTGGGGGCAACCTTAGTGGAGCAACGCACCGCTAGTGGAAATAACAGGGGTGCCCTCCTCTCACCTTCAGATCTTGGTCGGCAGAACTTGACTGCCTTTCAGCAGGGCGCCACCAGCCATGCAGGTAAGCCACTCCACGGGGTGCCATCCAGGCCCCGGTATCGATCCACCCCAATCTTCCCTCCAGGCCAGGGTTGGATTAAGATCAAAAATCGGCCCGGGCACACCAAAAAAAAGTGGCCCACATTTGCGTATTACCTTTCCGCACAACACTGCTTCAGCGAAGTTTTATGAAAAGAAAGGGGGTGGGGGGCATATTTTATTACCTTCACTTAGATAAAAAAAAATGCACAGATTAATTCACACTGCTGAGCCACACATGAATGCAAGTGAGACCACTTCTGCTCAGGCCCCCTGCCCCCGCTCAATCAGCATACATTAATGGGCCGGCCCAGCGAGAGAAAGGGAGTGATACCTCCCCCATCTGCCTCTAGAAAGGCCACTCAGGCACCATCTGGGCCGCTGGCGGCATCCTAACAGCACAGACAGACCCCAGGCTGCCCAAAAAAGCAGCCCACAGCTGGAACTTGGCTACCTGCCCTTCGGCCATTTTCCGAGCGCCCGCCTTACCAATCCGACCCTGCCCCAGGCTGCGCTTACTCCGGCACCGTAGGCTCAACCCTGGTATGCTGTGTGTGGTGATTGCTCCCCTGACATTAAGAGCCACGCTCTGGACGCCAAGCAGGCCCCGCAGCACTCAGCCGGCCCAAACTCGATCGCCGGGGACACCTTGTGCTCCTCTGCTGTCTTCCAGGCTAGATGCTCCGCCAGCTCGCAACCGGCCAGCCGCACCCACTCTGTGCGTTGCTGCCGACCCCCTCCTGCAGCGTACCTCGAATGCAGTCTTCAGTGGGGCAGTTGGTCCGACGGGGGGGGGTACCCGGTGATGTAGCTGTGCACCGCGCATTGCTCCGCGGTGCAGAACAAGCCTCCCCTTCAATCCGCCTGGAACGGCTGCCATGTTGGATTTGGGCAGGCCGGGTTGCTGGGCAACAGGGTTGCGATATCTTTTTTTTTTCTTCTTTTTTTTATTAACTTTTTCAGTATACATTATAGTCACAGTTCGCATTTATACATTTAGGCACAATATAAGCAGGCACTGTTACATTTCTATTGTTCCATTGTAACGCATCCGCATGTGTAATTAATTGCTATACATTCTGTCCAGGTAGCTTTTCACAGGTAGTCTTTCCATTCAAGGAAGTACATAATATGGTGAGTTCCTCTGGTACCACTTTTTCACTGCGGGCACAATATTCTAACATGCACATTTTATCTATTACCTGTTGATCTGGGAATGCCAGGTTGAAACAACAATTCGTGGTGAATGCATTTAGAGCGATGTTAGTCTTTACCTGATGTGTGTGCAGTTGTCCTGCAGTATGGCCTCAGCACTACCAGGTGTCGCCGTCTCAGGTTCAGTGTCTAGAGTGTCCTGTGATTGGGCAATGAGGTAGCTGGTAAGGGGTCCCCATATGTCCCTAGGCTGTGAAGTGTGTGGAAGCAGTTCTGCATATGTAATCATTTGCTCCTGACAATATACCAGGTCATTTAGCCATTCCTTAAATTTGGGTGCCCGTCCTCTGCCCCATCGGCATGCCACCCGTCTTTTCGCCATCAAAAGTGCAACCGCAATAAATCGTCTGTGCAATGCAGGGAGCAATTTGGTATAACCCAACAGAGCCAGCAGCGGTGTGCGGTCAAGGTTAGGCGCTGTCATTGACTCTATAGCGTCAAATACTTGCCCCCAGTATTCGTGCACCATCGAGCATTCCCACGCCAAGTGTAGGAAGTCGGCCCCTGGGGCCTTGCATCTATCGCATCTGTCGGAATCCTTAAGTTTATATTTGTGCATCCTAACTGGGGTGTAATACAGCCTGTGAAGGAATTTAAAATGAATTATGCGTAGCCTGCTGCTAGCAGAGATACTCTCAGTTTGTGTACAGCAGTAGCCCCACTGGTCATCCGTCAATTCATGGCCTAGTTCCAAGTTCCAATGCGCCCGTGACCTGGTCGGCGGCATTTCTCTTAGTGTGTGTACAGTGTGGTAGATAATGGAAACTATATGTCCCGGAGACGTGGCGCTTAACATCCTCTGCAGGGGTGCAAGAGTCTGGGGCTCCCTGGGAAATTCCGGGGTAATAGAGCGCATACCCTGTCGCAGTCGTATGTATAAGAAAACCTCCAGTGGGGTTGGCTGAAGCCCAAGAAACATCTGCTCAGATGTGCGAAAGGTGCCGTTATGATAAAGGTCCCCCACGTAGTGAGCTTGGCCCGTTCCTTAAGTTTGTGGAATGCCGTTTCCTGAAGGAGGGGCATGCTGGGGTGATAAGTGAGCGGGAGCAGTGGTGAATAGAGCATTGGGCTTTGTAGCAAGTGTGCTATACGCTGCCATGCGTATGTTGTACATGTTATGGTAGTCGGATTTTTATCTCTGGGGGAAGGTGTGGCGCACAACATGCCATCTATAGGTATGGGGTCGGCCAACCAATGTTCAGCTGCTACTTGCGGCATATATCTCGGAGGATGGACCCAATAGTAGGCATAGTGAGCCTGTGCACTCCAGTAGTATAATTCAAAGTTCGGGATGTCGAAGCCTCCCTCCGAGTACGGCCGGGTAAGTATGTTCCATTGCAATCTCGGTTGTTTGCCCCCCCACACCAGTCTGATCATTTCCGATCTGAGTGTTTTGAAGAAATACCCGCCTGGGTGATAAGGGATGTTTAAAAAGAGGTATAGCAGTTGTGGAAGTATCACCATTTTAATTAACGATGCCCTTCCCACCAGTGATATTGGCAATGAGATCCATCTAGTTACACAACCAGTTATGCGATGCAGGGCGGTGCCATAATTTAGGCGCATCATCTCCTCCCTATCCCTAGTGATGTGGATACCTAGATATCGCAGGTCAGAGTCACACCACTCCAGTGGATAATCCAGGGGGAAGCGCGCCGTTGCCTCCGTTAGGGGGAGGACGTGGGATTTCCCCCAGTTCATTTGTATTCCAGACAGTCTTCCAAACACTAGAAACTCCCTAAGAACAGGGTTCAAATTGTGCTGTGGGTCTTTAATATATAAGGTGATATCGTCCGCGTAGAGAGATACCAGAATCCGGCGCTGGTAGCAGCGTAGTGCTTTGTCTTGGTGATGTTGTCTTAGTTTGGCCGCCAGGGGCTCAATCGCTAACGCGAATAGTAGGGGGGATAGTGGACACCCTTGCCTGGTGCCCCTTGTGATCGAGAAAGCCTGTGATAGGTGACCATTCACCAGAACCTTGGCAGTCGGTAGTTGGTACAACAGCAGGATCCAGGATAAAAAAGTGGGGGAAGCCCATGCGGCGCATTACCCCAAAAATATAGTCCCATTCAACCGAGTCGAATGCCTTAGTGGCATCCAGAAATATTGCCGCAAAGGTAGTTCCGGTGCCACATTATTTAGTATAGTGAAAAGAGTACGTAAATTATGTGACGTAGCCCTACCGGGCACAAACCCCGCTTGGTCCGGCAAGACCAGTTTTTCCATCAGTAGGCTTAGTCGGTTCGCTATTAATTTGGCCAAAATTTTTGTGTCGCAGTTGAGCAGGGATAGTGGTCTATAGGAGTCACAATGCAGGGGTGGTTTCCCAGGCTTGAGTAGCGACATGATGAGGGCTTCCCTCATGGATGGTGGAGGGTTGCGATATCTATATAGCTTTTCTGCAGCTGTGCAGGAGCTGTACATCAATCGGGACTCCCGGATTTCGCCAAATGAAACAAGACGGGCGGCGGAGCTCTGCAGACACACTACCGTTCGGGCGCCATCTTGCATGATAGCGATTCTTAAACTGTGATCTAAGGACCCCTGAGGGTCCACAACACCTACTCAGGGGGTGTGCTTCTGGTTAGAAAATTAAATAATATTAACAGATTAATAAACTGTATATGAATAAAGAAGCAAAATGCAAAGTTAAAGTTGTTATCCTCAGATTGATTTGTGGGCGCAATGCAAGTGCATCAAACAGAATATAGTATGCACAATGGATAGCCTAAACGGAGTTTAGAAAAGCTCCAACCCTCCCACTAAAATGTACATTTGGACTTTTTATATTTGTGAATTACATTTTGTGGTTCAAATCCTCGTAATTGCTTAGTCTGAGGTCCCCGTATTCCAATAATGACTCACTGGGGGTCCCCTATTCCAATAATGATTCACTGGGGCGGACCCCAGATTCATATAATGATTAAAGATTGGGGAGGCGGGGGGGGGGGGCACAGAAGTCCAAAGGCTAAGAATCACTGACTTAAGAGGATATGCTGAGTAACTAGGATAGGTCAAGAAAAGGTGCATTTTGGTGACATATAACTTAAGTTCAGATCAGATAGCAAACTATGTTCTTGAGGACAAAAATTGAAAAGCAATTTATATGATGTAGCAGAGTGAGGGATGAGGCCTGAGACAGAATATGCGAGGCAGAGTGAAAACCTCTAGCTTATACAGAGATCGGCAAGAGAAGAAAGACAGTAGTTGATGAAGCTGAAACTGGCATGCTTGGTTGGACAGTTTGAGAAAACTGGAAAAGGAATACCAATGAAAAAAGGCAAGACGTTGTTAAGGGAAATTTGGGATAGTTCCAGGTCGTAGGCTACTTCTAAAATCAGGTTAAGCCCAGTGACAACTTTACACTCTCTATGGTGAAATCCTAGACGAGATAAATTAGCGTTTCAAAAATCGAAAATGTTGATTTAGATAAATCTACCTGACCTCACAGTTGGGCTGGACTGCTCCACTTAGAGCAGAACGAAGGCGGATTTTAATATGTCTGGTCCCTGTATGGAGTATAATACTGGACAAAAAAACAATGGAGTGCAATGCAGACTTGAGCAATTGCCACGAGGATGATACTTTTGCAAGCATTCCACCTATTACATTTTTTGTATTTCAGGCTTTATTATTGCACATGGAAAGAAAGGTAGCCCTTGCTAATGGAGAAATGTCACTGCATTTTATGGATATGTATATAGCACTTTCCATATGCCTTGTGAGGCCTAAAGTATTTTATTTGTGGCACGGCCAGAATTG
This sequence comes from Calotriton arnoldi, assembly GCA_963921515.1. Lineage (NCBI taxonomy): Eukaryota > Metazoa > Chordata > Amphibia > Caudata > Salamandridae > Calotriton > Calotriton arnoldi. Next base: position 1,556,351 of record CAWUFW010003649.1, read on the forward strand.
ACTTTGATGTCGTGTATGCAGCTCTGGAAGCCTTTTCTCAATGCAGTTTTGTTACTTTCTATCTACTTTGTTTCTTGTTGTTCCTTTTCTCATTTTGTATACCTAACCTGTTGCTATATGTACAGGATTTACTATATGCATGTCCACTTGTTAAACATGTCTCCTCTGTACAGCGCCCTGATACCTGGACGGGTCATGTTCGCGCTATATAAAACTTCCCAAATAAAATATGCTTCACATGCTTTATTATACGAGTTTGCATTGTTGATGTAGAAGCATTGGATTACCTGCCTTTTTCCCTTTCCGTCTGCAGTGAAACCAGTGATTCCCCAATGCAGTGTACCCAAAGCCGTTCCCGTAGGCAAGTCTGCCATTCTTCACTGTCGAGAGAATGAAGGCTTCCCGGATCCCACGTACCGCTGGTACTGGAATGGCGAGCCACTTCCGGAGGACTCGCGCACCAATCCTAAATATGTGAACTCTTCGTTCACAGTGGATCCCAAGACAGGCACTCTGGTAAATATCCATCTTCAACTACAACCCCTAAAGTGTTATCTGTGCATTTGGTGGCTCCTCATTGGTTATCCTGCCCTCTGATCACTCTCTCCTTCTTGTTCAGGTTTTTGGAGCTGTTGCAAAGGGAGACACAGGGGTTTATTACTGTATTGCCACCAATGAAGCAGGATCAGCCAAGTGTGACGGGCAGACTATGGAAGTCTGTGAGTTTGCATTTTATTATATCATTTATTGACTTTGCATGTTCATGGTTGTGGATTTAGGTGCTGACCGATAAATATTGATAAATGTGTTAACGGCTGTTTAGGTTTTTGTCGCATTGTTATGGATTAACTGTAAATGCACAAAACAGTCTGCATGGAGGGGCATCAACATTGTCTGAAGCATAATATCAGGAATGTTGATTCTGCATCAAAGGACTTTAATTGATAATCAAAAATGCTTGAATAGATCCCTGGTGCTTCCGCCGACCTTGGAGCATCTTTCTACATAGTCATTCTTCCATGGTTCAAATTGTAGAATGTCTTTAAACTGAGAATTTGGTAAAAATGTCCAATGGAAGTCTATCAGAGATGTAATTTTTTCCTGAATATTGAATATGTTGGAATGAGATGTTTAATTTTCTAGAGTTACATCATCTGTCATGTAGAGCTCCTTTCAACATTGTGTGCAGGAAAGTAAAAATGTAGCCTTGATAGGCTTACATTAAGTGAAGACAAAAATAGAGCTGGGAGGCACCCATTCCCACAATGCCTTTTATTGGCAATTGGCCAGAGCGAGTGTTTTTTTCCAGCTTGCTTCAGCAGGATCTCGCATGTGAGGTTTCACACCTCTGAAAAATCCTTTTTTCTAGTCAGAATTTTTTTTAAACTGGTTTCCCTCAGTCTTTTGTATCTCCCCTATTGAGGAAACTTTTTTTGCTCTCTGACATTTCTTCTGTGCGAATGCCATCTTTATTTGCCAACTGCCCTTCCTGTGGAAGGAAGAATGAATGATCACTTTATATAGTGCGATAGCTGCCCCAGAAGAGCTATTCCAGTTCTAAAGTGAAGGTGCAGAACTGACAGCCTAACCCTAATGGAAAATGAAGGTTTTCAACGTTTTCTGAAATTGCATTCCAACAGATTTTTTCTTTGCAAAATGGTATGTTCTTTCCAGAGTTTTGCAGACGAAAAGGAGAAGGGGCGTCCTCCCCTTTTAGCTCCGCACACACTCGCCACCTACTGAAGTTCTAGATTGGCAGATCTAAGTGATCTTGCCAGCGGATATGCAGTGATTGCTTTTTCCCTCTGGAATTTTGTTATAGACATGAAAGCTATCCCTAGGGTAGATAGTGATCGTAATGCCCTGCACTGAATAATATATTCAGACATTTTGTAAGCATTTCCTTTTCACGTATAGTGGATTTAATCCCTTCTAATAATGGGCGAAGAGTGAAATGGCCGATTGTTGCTGCTAAACCCGTTCTAATAGGCAAAATGACTATGGCCAGGGATAGCGCTCTTACGGATCTTACCCACTCCATTTGCTCACAACAGGCTAACTATGATGCCCTAGCATTGGTCCATGAAAATTTATAGGATATCTTGAGGGAATGCTTTACTCAGCAGACCACTAATAGACATAGGAAAATCAAACATGGTTTAACAAGGACTGTAGTATGGCAAAATCCAATCTAAGGCAGGCCCTAATGGGTGGTGAGGCGGTCAACATTAGAGCTTGTAGAAAACAGTATAGAGTGGCTCAGTTTAAGGCCCAGCAAGATTGGGATATTAAGATTTGGGATGATATATATGGGGCCGCAACCCTAAAAGATACTATAATGTTTTGGCAGCTTGTAGCCAATAAGGGGCATAGTGCCACTGAACGTCTAGCTGATAATATCCACCCTGATGTGTGGCACTAGCATTTCTCAGACCTTTACACAACTACCCAGCTAGGTAGCCTGGATCATAGTGTTCGCCTTGGAACAAATATATTAAAAACTTTAGATCAGACACCACAATGCGATTTAATTATTGAACTTAAGGATACCCTGCGGGCCATAAAGGCTGTGGCCGTAGGTAAAGCCTTTGGGCCCAGTGGGGTACTTGGTGATCTCTTTCTTTCTGATCCAAACAACTGGGCGCCTATATGAACATGCTAAGTAACTTAATTGTAAAAGGGATGGCCATCCCCCCAGTTGGAAAGCTTCTGAGATTGTTCTTGTACTCAAAAAAGGCCCAAGGGATTCCCCTCTTAATTTTAGACCTATTAGTCTGATTGATGTGACCCAAAAGATCTTTTGCTGACAGATTGTTATATTCCATATAGGTACTCTATATAGGCGCAGGTAACATCGCAACCTTTCACCTACATCCTTCCCTACATTGCATACATAACGGTTCTTAGGTACTGACCTTTTACCTAGATATGACACTGCACTCAGAACGCGGGTTTTTCCCTGGTTCGATTCTCATACATTATGCATGAGGCTTCTTGGAAGCACAGCAGGACTAACAGTAGGATTACCATCTCCTGTATAATATCTCTGTATAAGGTTCAGGTCCAACGTCATCCTTTAGGCCGACACAGTAACACAGCAAGGTAGGACCCCTGGGGAGACCTATGGGTATATATACAACACATCTTGCTTAGGAAGATAGAGGAGACCGTGACTTCCCGACTGACACACTGACCAGAGACGCTGAGGTTCCTGCATGCAGACCCTCCAGCTAGCAGTGGTCTAACATCCCTCGCGGGGTGTCCAACTCGAGACCAGGACGGGGTCCCATATTCTCTAAACTCTCAGGTAATGGGGTGGACTAGATCCTAGAGGGATTCTTGGCATAACACCTACATAGATGCTAGGTACATTTAGGTACATCTAGTTAGGGAGGCATCGTAGGAGTACGCACTTTTATCATGTGTTTTATGTACTTGTATATATTCATGATTTCTGCAAGATGGTAGAGCTATACCATCCCTTTACTTTCGTAGTATTGCTAATCATATATCTCTGCTACTGTCTAATGGTTGTTGCAGCTCATCTATTATACACTCGAATAACAACTGTTCAATAAATACTTATTGAAACGCCCAGACTGTTTATTCTGTGTATCTGTCTGAGACAAACTAAGTGAGCACAAGTGTCTGAGCGAAAGGTAGTATATTGTTTCCACGATCCTGGGGGATCAGGGTTGTCATGTTCTGAGGTTGCCAAGAACTATCCTCTCCCCGAGAAGAGGAGACTATAGTGGCACTGTGAGCTAGCTAATACAGACAGGTTAACGTATCCGGTGGGGGTGCGCCGAATCCGTCCGCCACCAAACCCACAGTTTGTTATCCAAACGCGCAGATCCTGTATAGGTAATATAGGAACTACACGACAATATTAAATCATCTCGACCATTGTATAGAGGAATAGAATGCTTTGTCGCACCTTCAAGCAGGCTTCACAAGCCAGGTTTGTACAGTGGATCAGATTTTCTGGTTTATGACCATCTACTGGAAAACTGTTCTACTTGAAAAATCACACTTGTACCTGGTGTTTGTGGACCTCAAATCCGCTTTCGACGTAGTCCCCATTCTAAACTATTGGCGACATTGGAGAACAGTAAGATCCCGTTAGTCTTGTTGGAGATACGTATTGGACTTGATAAGGATACGTACGCCAACGTCCGGTGGGAAGCTGGGGGCGAACTAGCTGAGAAGATTGATGTCCACAAAGGTGTCCGCTAGGGATGTGTTCTAGCGCCCACATTGTTTTCTTTATTGCTAAACGATGTGGTTGCACACCTTGAAAACTGCAAAAATAACTCTTCTAGGCTGACTGGTTGTAAGATACCCTTGTTATTGTTTGCAGAATACACTTTACTTATATCTAAGACCCCGGCAGGCCTACAAATCTTGGTAGATAGATTTCGGTCTTTCTGCAGTGACCGTGGGTTGGTAATCAATCAGCAAAAAATTTAATTTATGGCCATTAGCCCACATAGGTCTCATAGGGGTTCCATCATGTAAGAGGGAAAACCCTTGCATAGGGTAAATGAGTTCAACTACTCGGGTTTAACATTATGCAAAGATATGCCTTGGTCTTGCCAGGTGGACAGCAGCTATTTGAAATTTACACAACAAGCCGCAGCAATCATAAGGCTTTACAAATCCTCTAATTGTAGGCGCTTTTCCCCTGCCCTAAAAATCTATAGAGCGAAGGCTGAGGGTAGCGCACTATATGGGGTGGAGCTCTGGGGCCACACATGACTAACTAAGCTTAGCTCGGTGGAAAATAACTTCCTTAGAGCACTGGTGGATCGCCCTAAGAGTACATCTTTGCTAGCCCCACAACATGATTTGGGAGTTTTACCCATAGCTACCAAGGATCTGCTAAGGCCATTTTGGTATTGGCTAAGACTTAATACAACCCCGGCCCTTTGTAGCCACAACAAAGCCTTCTTAGAGATTGTGAAATTAGACAAATTCCTCAAGATTAGGTAGATAAATTATATAAAACATACACTTAGCGAGCTAGGTCTGGGGGAGTCCTTGGACAGTTAACCTCATTCAACCCATCTCACGAGGGGTGTCCTTAAAGAAACCTTCATGGGGAAAAAATGGAAACCGGAAATAAGAAACATTAATTATGGCTCCCTTTCCAGTATTTTTATAGACATCAAGCCTCAGGTGGAATTTGAACCCTTTCTTGATTACCCGATTGTCCCAGCTCCCAGAAGGTTTTTTCTAAAGTTAGGATACGGCACTCTACCTCTGCTTTCCTTTTGTTATGTAACGTTATGGCCATTTGTAAAGTGCACATATCACCCCAGGGGGTCTCATGGCGCTGTAGCGGGGCCATCCAAGGAGTGGTTCGTATAACATGGGAAAATGGATTTAGAATAATGAGGTTTTCAGCTGCTTTTTAAACTGTTTAAGGTCTGCGATAGCACGAATATGTGTTGGAAGCTCATTCCATTGTTGAGGGGCCAGGTGGGGCAAAGATCTACCACCATTTCTGGCGGTTCGAACTCTCAAACGGGTCAGAAGGTATTTTCCTCCAGACCTAAGGTTCTTTCTTGGTAAGTACAACTTGAGTTTCTTTGATAGATAACTTGGCCCAACTCCGTATAGGGACTTGTGTGCGATACAGATAAGTTTGAAACAGGTACGCTTCCTGATTGGGAGCCAGTGCAGTGATCTCAGGGTAGGTACAGAAGGGGACAGGGTTGGAAGATTTAGGACTAGTCTGGCAGCGGTGTTCTGCATTACCTGGAGTCTGGTATATAGGTCTTCATTAATGGAGGCCATAAGTGCATTGCCACAGTCTAGACGGCTAATTATTAGACCCTGAACCAGCGTTTTCCTAGCTTCCAATGGTATCCATTGGAAGATCTTTCGTAGCAATCGCATAGTGCCATAGCGTGTGGCCAGGGTCTGATTTACATGGTCCTTCATGGATAACTTGTCATCTATTATTATCCCGAGATTTCGCACCATGGATTTCGGTGTTGGACAGGGGACCTATGGGATATCATTCAGTTGACCAGAGTAGCTGTGCTTTGCCAAATAAAATCACTTCAGTCTTACATGCATTGAGTTGTAGATAGTTTTTTTGCATCCAGTTGGATATGTGAGACATAATAAATCTGGTTCTTGTGTCGTCAGGGTTTGGTCCCAGGGTGACAATTAACTGGGTATCATCTGCATATGAGATTACTTCAAAACCATATGTTCTGATTACCCTAGCTAGGGGTGCTACATAAACGTTAAATAGGATAGGGCTAAGCGCTGATCCCTGGGGAACCCCTTTGTCAAACCCTTTTGTGCCAAATGGACGATCAATGCTATCAGCAGCACCATCTGTCCGGTATGCCAGTTGGCAGAAGAGACCCTTTCACATTTTATTTTCATGTGCCTTGGTTATGCCTGGCCTAGGCGTTCCTGGATCATCCCGATATGTAGACAGCTTGGCGATGGACATTTTCTCCAGGTGCTCAGACTTTTATGGACGGAGACAAGGGAAGTGGTAGTTTGTGCTGTTGCTAAATATCTTTATCAGAGCTGGGTCATAAAAGCTAAGTCCATGTCCACCCTCTGGCTTGATGTCTGGAAATAGTGAGGCATAAGTTTGTTTTTTTGTTTTTTAGTCCAGCTGTAAATGAAACTCTGTGGGTTATTTAGATGGGATTATGCTGGATGTACTTATTGGATAAAGTGATTTTTATTTGTCCTTTTTTTTTTTTTTTTAACCATAATGCTTTATTGTATATTATGTTATATTTTTTAACTTAGTGGATTTTATATGTAGTGCACATCTTTGTATATTTTTACATATATTTATTTTATATTATGTATTGTCTTGTACTTTTATGGTTGGAAAAATCGAATAAAGCTGATGTATATATTGTTCCACAGGCAGTCAGTGCAACCTTTTCAAGTGGGTGTAGATCGATTTAACAGTGTGGAACTTTAAGGATCAGTCTGCTGCCATTTTTGAATTTGCTGTAGCTTTCGTAATATATACCTAGATACAGAATATTAGCATAATTCAGTCTTGATGTCACTAAAAAGGGTACAGTCGCCCTTCTAAACTGACCTGGGACCAGATGAAACATTTTTTTCAGAGACCCAAGTATGGCAAAACAAGAAGAGGTCACTATCAGGGTTAAGGCGAGATCTGTATCTAATTTGAAGCCCAAATTCTGTGAACAGGAGTAGGGCTTGGAGGCATGCCCAGTTCCGATGGCCACCAGCTGTTTACAGTGGGGACAATCTGCCACCAAAGTACAGAGTTTCAGATTTATTTGAATTTATCTTTATATAGGTTTTCTGCCGCTGCTACAAGGCAATCTTTGAAAGTGTCTAAAATCTATTCATTGGTCCCTTGAAAAGACAATATTAACTGTGTATCATCAGCATAGGATACCAGCCTGAGACCCCATGATTCTACCAGCTTTACCAAGGGCTCCATAAAGATGATAAATAATGTAGGGCTTAGAACTGAGCCCTGCGGGATCCTGTGTCTCAGAGGCTTGCATGCTAAGGTAAGTGGGCAGCCTGAGTTCTGTCTAGCCAGAAAAGACTGCATCCGGGATAGTGCTAGTCCTTTAACCCCCATTATCCCTAACCGTTCAAGCAGGATGGAGTGTGTCATGGTGTTGAAAGCTGCTGACAAATCAAAAAGGACCACTACTGCTGAGTGGCCCAGATCCAAATTGATCTCAATATAATCTGCAACTTCCAGGAGGCCGGACTTTGTGCTTAAACCCGGGCGAAAACCGGATTGGGTGTTGTGAAACAAGTTGTTTCATTACGGAAATTGTGACTATTTAGCGTTTATTATCTTCTCTGGCAGTTTAGAAGCTGCTGGGAGGAGATTAATATGTCTAAAATTACACTGCTGGATCCGTGTTTTTTAATTTTAAAAAAGGGTAGAAGTTGTGCCAGTTTCCACCTTAAAGGGGCCACAGCAGTTTCAAGAGAATTGTTAAAAAAAAGTGATTAAAAAAAGGATTGATAATTGCAGGACCAATTTTTAGGTTATGCGGCGGGTAGAGATCTAACGGCGAAATTGACCTGCAATTAGAAAGCAACCTCTGATGCTGACAGTCTGGGCTGTTTGCTTACTGCTATTCTATTCAGTGAAAGAGTGTAACATTTGTAAAAAAAAAAATCAAAAAGGACACTGAAATCCAGAGACTGTGTCAGACAGAGTCTTGATGCAGGATATGAAAGCAAATGAAGAAAAAGGAGGAGGCTGGAAAGATCCACCTCTGAGTCGGTCTCTGGGCCTCTGTCTATCTGAGAAAGATTCCCATAGAAAGAGACCTTTACATTTAAAAAAAAAAAAAAAAAACTTCCAGCAGATATAGATAAAGACATCATTCTCATTGAGGGGCTCAGCCCTGACTTGTCATCACAAGATGGATCAGTGATATCTCATCGACGTCAATGACACAAGATCTTCGCCATCAAGACATTGATGGTCAAGTTAAAGAAAATCACTGTGGCTCACAGCATCTATGGCACAAGACAGATCGACGTTGACTCATTCTCCACCGCTAAGTAGAACACGATTGATGTCAGTGCATTACTCTTTGATGTTGAAAAGACCTAGGTCACCAGCGTCTCAACCGACATCAAACAAACCTCGAACAATGCCAGACCCTTCTCCTCCACTGTTGAGAAGATCTCAGATAATATTAACATCCTCCCCAGAGTGGTCTGCATCACCTTCAATCCATTCTGGAGCTTCTCCTTCAGAAACTGCAGTTTTAGGAAGACAGCAATTTACTGTGACTCAAAAACTCTGACACAACTCCTTTGCCACTTTGATCACCGAGCCTATCCAATAAGCCTATTCGAGGAACTGGTTCAGACACCTATGGAGGCCTTGAACCTTTCACCTATTAAAAAGGTTTCGGAAGTCACATCCATGTCTCCTAAAAGGAAGTAGGAAACTCCATCACATATTTCTTCCTTTTCAAAGACACCCAGCAAGAGAAGACAAACATGATATTTTCATTCTCTATATCTCACAATACGGATTCCACTGATCTTTCCTATACTTGTACCTCTCCAGCACACTCTTCTTCTAGAGTGTCGCCCACTGATGACATTTTGACATTTTTGGATGTTCTCGCTAGGGGAGCAGCAAAATTAAACATCCCATTGGAGGCTGCTCAACTGTCTGTTTCTGTTATATTGGAAACCCTTCAAACTAGAGCTGCTCTTGACCTCTTCCACCGCTGGTACTGGTTCTACCGGATTTAACAGAAAAACATTTCTTAACCCTGCAGCAGTAAAGGCGGCAACACCTTCTCTACAGAGGAAATATAAGCCTCCACAGCAAGACCCTGAGTTTCTCAAAGCTAATCCAAAACCTGACTCAGTCATCGTCCTACCAGTCAGGAGAAAACAAGCCAGTCCGCTTCGCCACCAGAGACAGAAAGCAAAAGAAGAGATGCAACAGGAAGGAAGATATGTGTGTGTGGTACTGCTTTCACACACTTGAAGAATGCTAATGCTACAGCTTTCCTTGGTAGATACCACAGGGAAATTTGGGATGGCAAAGTCTTATGTCTCCAATTAACTGTCACATAGACAAAAACATTTCTTGGAAATGAAATGAAATGAATGAAATGAAATTTGTACTTGTAAAGCGCACCCATACCCCCAAAGGGGTGTCCAGGCGCTGTACGCATACCGCTGTGGAACCCTTCCTGGCTTTTCCCTGTGAAATGTCCACTCCTGGGCACCCCCAGGGTGAAGCCAGGCATCCCAGCGTTGTTGGGGCCGTTGTGGAGATTAAGCAAGCTATTGCCCAGAGTTGCAGAGTGGGACCCATGATTAGAATAGGCACCGAGGCGAGAATTATCAGGTCCGAGGAAATTGAGCCCAAGACTCGCCGAGGCGGGAATTGAACCCTGGTCCCGGGCCAGATCTCTGCATCAGGGTCTGCCGCTCTAACCATTGAGCCACACTTCTCCCAAATGGCCAAAGAAGGTACTCTGGTGTTGATCCAGATACTACGCGCTGCTGTGGACTCATTTATATTTTAATCAGCTGCCTACTATCACAGAATCTCATTAATAAAATCATCCTGGCTCCATTTATCCTCATTGAAATCGAAGGCACAGCTAAAAATTGATTATTTGCCTTTTTCTGGATCCACACTTTCCGGCCACCTCACAGAAGGAGAAATGCTGAGAATGAAAAACAAGACAAACTTTGAAAGCCGTAGACCTGGAGGAACAGAATAAGTTTTTCAAACAGCAATATAGACCAAAGACAGGAGGGAATTGCTATGAGATATTTCAAACTCCGAGATTGCCGTACCAACCTCAAAAACAACCTGCAAAAGCAGACTATCAAAGGAGATACTAGAAACAGAAGATAACTCCACCTAAAAAAAAATCTCACTGCAGAGGGAGAAACACTTCAGGCAATAGGCAATGATGCAATAACACCCCTGTAAGAAATTGGGTTACTGGCTGAGTGTGATGTTCAGCCTGCTGAAACAACAGCCACAATCTCGGTCAGGGTGAACCACAAATTTTTTGTTTTACTTTCCAAACAAGGTCGGAACACACGGCACTCTAAGTCTTATCAAGGACTATATATATCCGGGTGGCTGCTCATTATCGTCATAAATCTTGACACAAGTAATTTGGCAGCTTCCTATTTGGTCTGGTATCCACGGGCTGCATACCATGAAGGGAACAAAATACGTGTACACGCTCGCTACTGGTGGAAATAACGCTTGCACATTTTTGGGCTCAGCTGCATTGTTTCCTCAAAATTGCTCATAGTTTGAGTGATTTGTATGATCCTGTTGACTGATAAGAAGACTTAAAATCTTGCGCTTATCAATCTACTTTCTCACTTATTATCTTTGGAAATAGGCTAGAAAAAGTCCCAAGCAGGGACAAAACACGTCAGCTTAAACCATCTATGAAGCATTTCTACCAACATCTCTGTAGTTACTGTTGAAAAAAAGATTTTTAGTCACAGTTATGTCATTGTGTGCTTCTCTATAATATCAGGATCAAGTAAAACTATCAGTAATCTCAATATTTGAAGCGTTGATGAAAATTATTTTGAGTATTTGTGTGGTCATCAAAATAGGTTTTATGTATTTGAAACATATAAATAATTGCACTAATTGACCTAGACCAGCACAATCAATTTAGGATAAAAGTGAGGAGTGCTCCGCTATTCTGTTTTGAACCACTAAAGTAACCTGTGCTTAACCTTCTTGTAGCGTGCCACAACAGCAGTCTGGTTTAACTTGGAGGCAATGTGTGAAGTATTTATGCATCACACAAACAGCAATAAAGTGAAAACACAGCACAGGAAAAATCACACACCAATTTAGAAAAATAGAGAACATTTTAATAAATTATTTGACACCAAAATGGCAAAAATCCTATTAGTAGAATCTGAGTTATGAATTTTTAACGATTAAGGTAAAATAAACTAGCGCCTAAAAGATCAAATCCCGGGTCAAAGTCAAAAAATAAGGCCGACCGCGATAGAGTGCGGGTCGGATACAAAAAGTGGATTGGGCACCGTCAGTGCATACCTTCGGATTTAGAAGAGATTTAAACAAAAATGTCTGAGAAGGTAGAAGTTCAGCCGGGCAAAGCTGTAGGTGGTGTCCGAGGAGGAGGAGGCGGCGGCATCATCAGGGAGCTGCTGGACGAAGTCTTAGTGAAGATTTCCACGTTCGAACTTAGTCTCTTTTTTGGAAGTCGAAAATTTCTAGTGGCACAAGGTTGTAGCTGACGAGGGCTCCATGAGGCTGGATACCCCTTCTGCGATGGACCGCTGAACAGGATTTGCTACTGTGGAGATATGTAGCTGGAGCTGCCACGAAGGCAGGCCAACTGGCAATGCACCTTGGGCAGATAGACTAGCATCTTAGTCCTAGTTCCCCCTGTTCTCAGAAATCTTTTGACTAAAAACTGCTCCAAGTCTCAAAATTTGGATTTTGGCTATCTGGGTACCTTTTAGCACCACGCCAAGGATCCAGGACTGGAGAGGCAAGACTTGGAGGGTCAGGACTCAGGCTGGGTCCAGGTGGAGGTTCAATATGGAGGGAGCCTTTTCTGTCCCGAGGCTCTAATAAGGAGGCCAGCCAACTGGCCCTTGGAGTCTCTGATAGTTTTGGGTTCAAGAAGTGGAACAGAGCTCAAGCAGCAGGGTAGGCCTGTAAGGGTTCAAGGCAGGCTTTAGGCAGTAGAGCAGTCCTTCCAGGTACATCAAAGTACTCTTCTGAAGTACACAGCAGGAAGTCCTCTGAGACTACTTCCACAGGTCCAGAAAGTGAACTGAAGCATGGGTCTGAGGGTCCTATTTTTATACCTGGTACCTTCTTTGAAGTAGAAGTGTCTAGAGAATTCCCTTTGAAGTGCTTGGAATGTTCTGCTTCCCCTGCCATGGTTCTAACCTGGCTGCAGGCATAATGCACTGGTATCAAGTCCTTTGCATAAAGTAAGGGCATTGCCTATTAAATTTGAAGTGGGGCTGTGCCCAGCTCCACCTCTATCCTGCCAGTGATGGCCCATCCAGGCACACTGAATCCCTCTATTTTGTGGCTGTCTGGAAGGAATAGACAAAGTCCTACTACACACAGTCATGTGACCCAGGAATAGGATGCAGGCATCAAATAGGGGGTAAGAAAATGCCAAGTTTCCAATAGTTCTCACTGCCCAGGGGATGGGCCTTAATAACTTCAGTAAGGCTAGGCCATCTTAAATATATTCCCAACACAATTTGCCAGTACTGAAAAATTCTTTACCGCACCTATTTTTTTCTGAGCACCCTTTTTAATATCAGTGATCAGTAAATGCAATTTTTTCATTTTTAAGATATTGTTTGAAAAAAAGTCAGGCGCGCCTAATCCAAACGGGCGAGGAGACGAGCAAAGCAATGGAGGTTGGAAATGCGAAGAGTAACAACACTTGCACTACCGAGTGACGGTGTGAAATAGAGAAACTGGATGCGTAACGATTGATTAGAGATTGGAGCAAATTGGCAAAGTGAAGGTCACATTTTCAGGCATACAACCGATGGATTTAGAGTACATATCAGTTCTGAGTCCTGAGGAGAACCCAAGAAATATAAATACGGGTTCGAAACGCATCGACTATCACAATGCAACCATGCAAGCATGAAAATAGAACGTGTTGGGCGGGTGTCCACCTCATGTGTACACCAGGTAGTCTGACTTGGAGTCAGTGAAAACATGTGTCTGTACTGATTGAGGACCTTCCTACAATCAGTCTGTTGCTGTTCAGTGAGGCTGCCGGCCAAGGCTACACCATCAATTGGACCATCATCAGGGTTCTGTGAGAGGAGGTCAGGGAGTGGATCACTCTCTTCCTCCTGACCCTCACCAGTAGCCATGAGCAAGCCAATGTCTGCCCTGTCCACCTATGGCTTGAGCCTGTTCACATGGAGCACCCTGTGGGGCCTCCTGGGAGTTCCTAGGTCCACCAGGTAGGTAACCTCTCCCTTCTGCTCAAGAATGGTATGGGGCCCACTCCACTTGTCTTGGAGAGCTGCTGGGGCCACAGGCTCCAACACCCACACCTTCTGTCCTGGCTGATACACAGTCAAAACAGCCTTTTGGTCATGCCAGGCTGTCTGTAATTCCTGGCTAGCCTCAAGGTTTTTGGATGCCGTCTTCATATACTCAGCCATCCTGGAGCGGAAACCAAGTACATAGTCCACTATGTCCTGTTTAGTTGGTTTGAGAGGTACTCCCATCCCTCAACCAAACATAAGGGACCCCTAACTGGATGTCCAAACAGAATTTCAAAAGGGCTGTAGCCAACCCCCTTATGAGGAACCTCTCTGTAGGCAAAGAGAAGGCAGAGCAAAAGGATATTCCATCTACGCCTGAGCTCGTCACGGAGACCTTTTATCATGCCCTTGAGGGTTTTGTTGAATCTCTCAACTAACCCATTGCATTGTGGGTGATAAGGTGTGGTGAATTTGTAATTCACTCCACACTCCTTCCACATAGCAGTAAGATAACCAGACATAAAGTTTGCACCTCGGTCTGATGCCACCTCCTTAGGGAAACCCACTCTGGAAAAGATTCCCAGGAGGGCCCTGGCCACAGCAGGAGCTGTGGTGGTCCTAAGATCCACCACCACTAGTATGAATCTGTGCCCAGATGCAGTTGGAGGATCCATGGGACCAACAATGTCAATCCCAACCCTCTCAAAGGGAACCCCCACCACAGGTAGTGGTATCAGGGGGGCCTTTGTAGTACCACCTGCCTTACCACTGGCTTGGCAAGTGATATAGGAGCAACAAAACTCCTTTGTGTCTTCTGACATGTGAGGCCAGTGAAAGTGAGGGACAAGCCTGTCCCAGGTCTTTCTTTGGCCTAAGTGTCCTGCTAATGGGATGTCATGTGCCAGTGTTAATAGGAAACCTCTAAACTTCAGAGGTATGACCAACCTCCTGGTAGCACCAGGCTTGGGGTCTCTAAATGTAAATGTAAAATGTAAGTCCGTTTTTATATAGCGCAGCTACTCACCCTTATGGGTCTCAAGGCGCTGAGGGCCGTAGTGGAAATTAAGTGAGCTATTGCCCAGAGTCACATGGTGCTGAGCTGAGCTGCCGCCGGAGCCGGGGATCGAACCGTGAACCCTGTGCTCCGAAGTCAGCTGCCCTGGCCGCTGCACCACACCTCTCCACTCTCTACCCTCTGAATATAGAAGTCCATCATCCCAGTAGATCCTGTGGGACCCACTGGCACTCCCAGCAGCCTCAGCAGCAGCTTGCTGTCTGAGGGGTTCAAGAGAGGGGCAGTTCAGCTGCTCCTGGCTCAGTTCTGCCCTGGAAGGGCCCCCTGGGATGTGGAAGAGGTCACTCATATCCCAGCGATCTTGTCAGATCATTCTGCAGTAGTCATGTCACTGAAGTTACATCAAAAAGAGGGACAGAGAAGGTGGACACTGGCTAGGACGATATTACTGGATGAGGATGTGGTTCGTGACTTAGGGGAATAATCCGCTAATTACTTTCAAGCCAACATGGGATCGGCAAAAGGGCAAACAGTCTGGGATGCTTTTAAAGCATATTTAAGGGGGGTCTTAAGGTCCATAATGGTGGGAAAGAGACGGGTGGCGAAGCAAGAAGATGAGAACAGAATTAGAGAGATTAAGGAAAAAGAAGGAGATTTACAGAAGGCTTCGATGGATGGTTTGGATAGTGTGCGGGTACTTAGTAAAGATCTGGAGAGGTTACAGGCAGAATTCCAGGCACAGCTAGATAAAAAGCTACTCGACAGATGGAAAGTGAGTAAGCTTCAACACTTTGCTTATGGAGAAAAATTTAGTTAGTTACTAGCCTGGAAGGTTAAAGCAGATAGGGCAGAAACACAATACGAGACCTAATTAGTAGGGAGTCAGGGGAAGTACTATATGCTAACGCAGATATATGTGGAGAAGCCCGAAGTTTTATGAGTGCTCTCTATAGGGAAGATATACAACCGGGCCGGGAGGGCATAAAGGATTGGTTAAGAATGACGACGCTTCCACACTTAACCAATGAACAAAAGAAAGCCTTAGAGGGAGAGATTACAGAGGAAGAGATTGGAGCACAATGTAGGAAAATGGCAAGGGGAAAGGCAGCTGGACCAGACGGTCTCCCAGTTGAGGCCTTTTCATGTATTATGGATATAGTAGTTCCAGTCTTAAAAGTCCTATTTAATGAGATATATATTGGGGGGGAAATGGTCCCCAGTTCTTGGTCAGAGGCTACGGTTACTTTAATTTTAAAACCGAATAAGGACCCGCAGAAAGTGGATTCTTATAGACAGATATCTCTCCTAAATAGGGACTACAAGATTTTTCTGGAATTATAGCATCACGTGTAGCCAAGGTTATAAAAGAGGTTATCCATCCCGATCAAAGGGAGGCAGCTAAATGAACTAACATTCCAGTTGATGGGGGTTGTGGATATGGCGGAGGCACGGAATTTACCTCTAACTATAGTAGCAGTAGATGCAGCTGAAGCTTTCGACCATGTGCATTGGGCATATCTGTGGGAGACATTATGTAGCTTTGGTTTTCCGCAGAATGTGGTAAGGGCTGTGCAAAATTTGTATTACTGCCCTAAGGCCAAGGTGCTGGTAAACGGAGAATTGTCGAGTTGGTTCAGCATTTCAAGAGGAACAAGACAATGCTGTCCCCTGTCTCAGCTTCTTTTTAATCTGTATATAGAGCCTTTAGCTAATTTGATAAGGGCTGATTCCACCATTTTCCCTTTCAAATCTTATGAGTTTGAAGTTGAATTGTCACTATATGCAGACGATTTGATCCTGTTCACTAGTAATCCGCAAGATGCAAGTCCTACTTTGATGAGGAAGGCGGAGAATTTTGGCCTAATCTTGGGGTACAAAGTAAATACAGGAAAAACTGAGATAATGGAATGGAACCAGAGTATGATGAGTCAGGGGTCCAAAACACAAATACGTTATCTTGGGGTATTGATTACCCAGAAACTGGAGGATATTACTAAAACAAATTGGAGGAAAGTTAGTCAGGAGATAGCGAGTCTGGTGCTAAAATGGGCGAACCTACCTTTAAATATCTATGGTCGGGTAAATCTTATCAAAATGATCATTCTCCCAAAAATTACTTTTCTCTTTAATTCTATTCCTTTAACTTTTCAGAAGGAGGATATAGCTAAACTCCAGGGGAAAATAGGGAGTTTTATCTGGGCGTCAAAGGGCCCCAGGTTAGCCTGGAAAAAGTTGAGAAGGAGGCTAGCGGTAGGAGGATTGGTGTTACCAGACCTGCTTGCTCATTGCTATGCTTTTCACTTTAAGAATGTTCGCATGCTTGCAAACAAGACAGATAAGAGATCTGTGGGCTTACTTTTTGAGGCTATGCTGGTGGATGTCTTGCAAGGCCAGCATCACTTTATTTTTAAATATGGAAACCCAAAAGTTTTTAAAAAGGTGAGGCTCAAGATTCTGAGGTCCGTGTTAAGAACTTGGATGTATGTGCGGAAAAGATTGGGAGTTCCATACTTTTCATCAAGGGCTCCGATTTGGGAATCTCCGGGTACCCCAGAATGCCTGAGTGATCAACTCAGCCAGCCCCTAAAATCGGGGGGCATTTGTTATTGGGCAGATCTTAAAATGGGCTCGAATTTAGTGAGCTGGGAAGTGCTAAGCAATTGCACCAAGGGACAATTAACGAGATTTAAGTACTATCAATTATGTTCCTGGTGGGCAACACAAGATTGGGCACAAGAGGAGGAGGAGTCGAAATTTGATCAGGTGATGAGAACTGATCAGTGGAAAAAGGAAATCTCCTTTTGGTATTGGGCCTTCCTGGAGACAGATGAGAAGATCAAAACTGAAATTTTAAATCTATGGGGTAAAGAGTTCGGTGATGAAGAATTGAAGCAAATGTGGCACGATTCATATGGTATGTCACGAACGGTGGAAGAGCCTGCATCGCTTAAACGTAATCATTTGTTTACCACCTATAGAGTCTATTGGTCCCCAGCGAAGCTGTCTAAGGTTACTGGCAATACCTATAACTGCCCAAGATGTATGCTCGTAGCAGCGGATGACGTACATTTGTTTATGCAATGCCCAAAAATTGCACTTTACTGGACCTCTGTGTGTGACTTTATTGGGGAAATTCTTGGGAAACAGATCAAGGTAAGCCCTTGCCTCATATTCTTCGGGCTAAACCCGGAGGAAGAAGTACAGATTAATACGGTCAGTTCCAAGTTTTTGTTCTATGTAATCTTGTTGGCAAGGCGTGAGATCTGTAGGCTATGGAAATCTGAAAGTACCCCATCCTTCACAGAGTGTCTTAAGAATATTATATACACAAGTGAGTCCGATATGGCTTGCGACCCAAGAAGTAATGAAAAAATCTGGGATCCATTGGTAGAGTGGAAAGAGAAGGCAAGTGAGTCCAATGATTAAGCCAAACATGCTGTCGGCCATGGTATCTCCTATTCTCTTGTGGTCCTAGTACGTGAAGGAGATGGAAGTGGAAACAGCAGTATGCTTGTGGGGTACTATTCTCCCTCCCTCTTTTGGTTTCTGTTTCTCCCCCAGTTGGCTCCAGAGGGACTAGAGTAAAACCTAGCAAGAGAGTTGAAGAAATGAGGACAAAAAAAAAGGAAGGGCCCCTGTCCCCAAGAACTCAACCTGGTCAGGTTCAAGTTCCTCTGAGACAGTTCCTTCACAGGGACTGAGATCATCTCCCTCAGGAGACTGATCCTCACTCGGAGGCAGGGGGGAAGACACTGCCTTACCCCTACTGCTCCTTCTCTTGGAAGGCACCTGGTCCATCATTTCAGGATCCAGGGCCTGTTCAGTGGAAGACATTTTTGCCTGTGACGTAGTCATGGCAAACACATCTGCAGGGATGCCCAACATTTCTGCATGTGTCCTGAGTTCCACTTCAGCCTAGGCTGAAGTTTCTAAATCATTGCCCAACAAGCATTCCACAGGGAGGTCTGAGCTAACCACAACCTTCTTAGGGCCAGTTACCCCTCCCCAGGTGAAATTCACAACTGCCAAGGAATGGTCTGTCCTGACATTGCTAGTATTGGTCACTTGGTACATCTCACCAAGTATGATCTGGTCAGGGCCCACAAGATCTTTTGTCACCGTTGTGACATTTGCTACTGTGTCCATGTATGCCATGGCCTCCTTACCATTGATTAAAGGCTGTTGTCTGTACTTGCCCAGGTTACTTGGACTGACAAGTAAGGAGGCACTATGCATGCTTCCATCACAGACCAAAACAGCCTGAGTTGGAATTCTGACTAGGTGAGAATCCATCTCAGAACCCAAGGTTAAACCCTACTATTCCCTTGTTCTGTGTACCACCACTTGAGACTGTGCTAGGTGGGGCAGTTGCCTTAGGGGCAGTGGTGGTAGGAGTAGAATCCTTGGCCCTTGGATTGGCATCCTTTGTCCAATGGGTCTTCTCTTTACAGATATGACACCAAGGTTTCTTTTTGCCTTTTCCCTTGTTAGATTGCGACTCCCCCTCCCCCCCCCCCGCACCCTGATGCAGGTTTTTGGGGCCCTTTTGAAGACTTCTGGTCTTTACCCTTCTCCCCACCCTTATCTGGAGTTTTAGCATCTTGCTTCTTTTGGTCACCACCTTGATTCTGATTTTTTCCTTCACCCTGGTTCTGACCCATTCGTCTGCCTTCTTTCCCAATTCTTGGGGAGAGGTCAGATCAGAATCAACCAAGTACTGATGCAACAACTGGTTTTGGCAATTATTAAGGATCTGCTCCCTCATAATTAAATTGTACAATCCTTTAAAATCATTCACTTTACTGCCAAGTAACCAGCCTTCCAGAGCCTTAGTAGCACAATCTACAAAGTCTACCCAGTCCTAAGTCTGTCTCTTCTGGGTGTCTCTGAACTTAATCTTGTACTGTTCAGTGGTTAAGCCAAACCCATCAATGAGAGCACTCTTCAGGACTGAATAATTGTCAGCATCCTCTTCTCTAACAGTGAGGAGCTTATCTCTACCTTTGTCAGCAAAGGAGAGCCACAAGATAGCTGCCCACTGCTCTTGAGGGACCCTCTGTACCTTACAGGCCCTCTCTTGTGCAGTTATCCATTTGTGGATGTCATCCCCACTCTGGTAGGGAGGGACTATCTTGTTCAGGTTCCTATGATCATGAGTATACTCCTTAACCCTAGGGACACTGTTGCTTCCACCATGGGACTCTAGTCCCAATCTCTTTGTAGCTCTCTGGAGCTCTAGGGATTCCCTGTCTAGGGCCAACTGCTCCTTCTTGAGCCTAAGCTTGATTTTCTCAAGCTCCAGAAGTTGGCACTGTCTCTCATAAGAGGATTCCCTCTTATTTGATATGGAAGTCCCTACAGAAGTTCCTGAGTGTCGAGATTCTACAGAGGGAGATCTAGATCTCCTAGGTAAACTCTGTACTCTTCCTGGTGTAGTAAAGAGAGGGCCACTGGGGCCTTCTCCCCCACCTGAAGGAACCTCTATGTTGTCCAGGTTAGAATCATTTTGATCCTCCTGGCCAGGGTTTGAGTCCAGGTCAAAGAAGGTTTCACTTCCTGGCCTTTCCTCATTCCCTGCCCCACTATCTACCTCATCAGACCCTGGGGTCTTCCTAAGGTCATCCAAGAGCAAAATCTCAATGAGACGTTGGGTGTTTGCACCTCTCCCTGTCCTCAACTTCCTAGACACACACATGGCTTTCAATTCCTGGAATGAGAGACCATTGTACCTAGTTGGCAGAGAGCCACTGGCTTCTCCTCTGGAAGACATACTAGTGTTATGTGGTGTAGGCACCTATCTAACCTAGTGGAGACTAAACTCTCTTGAGTTGGAGAAAGGGTGTGCTAGACCCTTGACTTACCCAACTCCAAGTTCAGTAGAACTTACTTATTCAAATCTTGATGTATTATATGTGCCTAATACTTAGTGGTTTTCAGTTAATCACTCAATGAGATTTATCTAGTAAAACAATAGCAAGCGTGAATCCCAACCGCTGCACACCAATGTGAGAAGGTGGCCTGGTATATGCGATCCACTAATTAAAGTGGGCACCTTGTACCTGTCCACACAACCCTTATGATGTATGAGGTCAAAGATAACCTTTAGAAAGCAATCCTAGTGGTAGCTGTGGAGAGCAGCCTTCAGGCTTAATCTTGAAGGAATGAAAAGCAGCTTGTTTTACCAGAATATCACCTCCTGAATGACTAAATGAAAGGAGAACCACACAGTAGTTATATAAAAATATGTATTTATTAATATAACACTCTCTACTAATCTCTACACGAGATTAGAACACAAAGCACACAATACT
This sequence comes from Calotriton arnoldi, assembly GCA_963921515.1. NCBI lineage: Eukaryota > Metazoa > Chordata > Amphibia > Caudata > Salamandridae > Calotriton > Calotriton arnoldi. The sequence goes on from CAWUFW010003649.1 coordinate 1,577,198, forward strand.
GAATCAATAGAACATTCGTAAGTAGAACAATACACAGCGGGCTCCAGGGGGAGACCGAGCCATATACTAAATAAATGGTATAACAATCACGACTTGACTAGACACAGTGCCTAGAGCACGTAGAATCGCTGGGACCCCTAGGAACCACCCAAGGTAGTGACACAGGGAGCCTACGGAGGACGGGTGCAGTGAGGAAACACGACCGCGTGCTCCGTACAACTCTATGGGAAAGTCGCGGTTGAAAAGTTATAGTTTAAGGACTCTTCCAGGAGGACTTCAAGCAAACCCTTTGGAACATAGGAGGTTCTAGAGCCAACCCACCAGTGAGTACCGAGGTACCCGTGTTACCTATCCCAGAGGAGCCGGGTGCATAGGGGTCAAGTGGTGTCGGAAACTTTCGTCGTTTTCAATGGAGAGTTGCGAAGAAGTGCTGCTGCCAGGAAGGCAAAGAGTGTCCGGTGGAATCCAAGCCTGGATCCTAGGTGAGAGGAAGCTGAAAGCAGAGGGGACAGAGTCTGGGTCACTTAAGGTGACCAGGGGCTCAGTAGTCGAATGCCCACCGATGTCGGGTGCTTCAGGTGCGAAGAAGGGATGCTTGACTCTGCAGCCACGGGGACCAGGAGACGTCAAGAACGACCAGGATCTGGAGGTGAGCTGTCCCACGAAGGATGTTGAGTGCTGAGGGGTCGATGTCCGGCTGGAGCACCAACAAGCCTTGGCAAATGCAACCCACGCAGGAAGGACAAACCGGTTACGGTGTGGACCAGCAAGGTCCAGGGGACTCTCCAAGCAATGGGGAGTCAGGGCACGTCTGGAGCAACCAGGGAAGCCCAAGAACCAACAAGGTGACCCTCGCCAGGACCCACAGGCCAACGGACCAGGGATCGCGAGGAGACCTCGAGCGAATTTACAAAGCACCAGCCCACAGAGCACTCGGTGAGTGGAGGCCGGATATCTTCGATGCAAATGCTGCTTGGGGTCAGGACTACACGGAGTCCAATGCACAAGCTCGGGGATCACCAACAAGCATATGCACTTGCAAATGTACGCGGTGCACAGGGGTTCGGGTTGCATGGTCCCCACGAGGGATACTGGTCTCAGAATCGCTGAGAGGTCAGATCAACCTCAGGGACCTTCGGGAACCCACCTCCTGTGTTGCTGAAATCTTGGGAGTCCGCAGAAGTTCTGGAGAAGCAAGCCGGTCAGATGCGCTTAGGTGCCTGCTACTGCAGGGGAGTAACTCCTTTACTCCAAGGGAGATTCTTCAGTCGTGCAATCGTTGTGCAGGCAGTCAAAGTACCTGGTTTCTTCTTAGCAGAATCTTGTCCAGGTAAAATCTAAAGTCCTGTAGCCAGGTAACCCACGTTATACCCACGCGAAAGGGTTGGACAGATTCAGGGGACCCTCCTAGGGGAGGGGCAGGACAGAGGGGTGGCTACACCCATGTCCTTTGTCCAGTTTCGCGCCAGAGCAGGAGCCAATGGCTCCCAGAACTGGTTTGAGCTGGACTATGCACAGGGACACCAAATGTGCCCCCAATGCAGACTTTCTGGCACTGAGACAGTGCACCCACCCAGCCCCAATACACTAAACCCTGTCTGGGAGGTGATCACACCTCCCTGTGACAGGATGTCTATTGTCATGCCTTCCTCTGCTCGAGCTTGGCTCAGCAGCAGGAGAGCAGAATCGTGTCTGTGGCTGGCAGCGTCCATTTTGTGCTGCCTGGGTCGAGAAAGCTGGTACCTGGTAGACCGGTGACCCACAGTAGTGGTTTCAGAAGGGTGGAATCATCCCTCCCACACCAGTTACTGGTATGGAGGTATGATTCCAAGGTGTTTGACACCAAACACAACATGTTTCTAAGCAGCCGTTTTAAAGTTAGCATTTACCCCGAGGTTTTAATGCAACTTAACCTATATGTCTGGCTGCATCACAGACATCCCCGGAGAATGGTCTCCGAAGGCTGCAGAGGGGCTCTGCTCATGCAGGGGCACCCTCTCACGTAAAACCCAGCACCCTGCCTTCAGGATTGGTAAGGCCTGCCATAGGGGTGACTGATAGGTTTTTAAGTGTAGTGATTTAGATAGATATAGTGAACCTATATCTAAGTAAGTGGTGCAAGCACCAGCTTACCTAGGCTGCTGTAGCAGACCTGGTGTGTCATTTTGAATGGCCTCTAATGGGTGGCATAATACATGCTTCAGCCCATGGGAGGCCTCTGGGGTACCTATGCCCTGGGTACATGGTGTACCATGTACTAGGGACTGATAAGGGTACCCCAGTATCCAATCTGGAGTGTACCTAAAGTACATACATAGCAATTTAAGGGAGAAAGCAGATAGACTGGGGTCCTGGATAGCAGGATCCCAGTCAGACTAGTCCAAAAACAGTGAGACATCAGCAAAAAGTGGGGGTAACCATAAGAAGCAGATACTACTTTCCTACAATAATAATAAAAAATCGATGGAATAGATTACCTGTCCACTAGGATCATTGGCTTTACATGGTTGTGTAGCCCATTTATGGAGAAAATTTTACAAATGGTGAAAGAATACATTACATTGTCTTCCTTGTTGGGCATGAAAAGGCAGAACTGTCAAGGCTGTGATTCTTTATAATATGTTTCAAATAATTGATTGTTAAAATATCTATATGTTGTTGTGTATAGTTCGTGTGTATGAATGTTGGGTGGGTACCATAACGAGTTTGTTGTAAAAAATTGTGCATTTACGTTTGTCCTCATTATGTCTCTGTATGTGACTTTTTTTCAAACAATATCTTAAAAACAAAAAAATGACATTTACTGATCACTGATATTAAAATGGGTGCTCAGAAAAAAATAGGTGTGGTAAAGAATTTTTAGTACTGGCAAATTGTGTTGGGAGTAACTTTCCAATAGTGGCATTTTCAAAATTGTAACGTAAAATCTGACTTTGCCTTTAAAGAGAATTTTAAATTGTAATTTTTCAGACACCAAACATGAAAATGCCATTTGTTCCCAGTCAGAAGTTAGCACTTATTAAATGTAATAAGGCCACCTAATGTTATCCTATGAGAGAGTTAGGCCTCAGTGAAAAACTCCTAAATTAGCTTTTTACTACTATCAGGACATATAAAACTTAAAAGTATTTGTCTTACTTTTTAATTACAATGCACCCTACCGTATGGACTGTCTAGGGCCTACATTATGGGTGAAATGTATGTTAAAAAAAAAAGGGGGTAGGGGGTTTAAGGCTTGGCAAGCGGGTTAATTTGCCAAGTCGAATTGACAGTTTAAAACTGCAGTCAGGCTGCAATGGCAGACCTGGGACATGTTTTACAGTGCTACATAAGTGGGTAGCACAATAAGTGCTGCAGGTCCACTAGTAGCATTTAATTTACAGGCCCTGGGTATTTGGTATACCACTTTACTAGGGTCTTATAAATAAATGAAATATGCCAATTAGGTGCAAGCCAATTTTACCATATATTCGGGAGTGAGCAAAATCACTTGAGCACTAGTTAGCAGTGATAAAGTCCACCAAGTCCTAATTCCAACAAAAATGAATTCAGTAAAATAGGAGAGTGAAAGCAAAAAGTATGGAAGAAGACCACCCTAAGGCTGACGGGTCTAACCACTCCTCCCACACCCCCCCCCCCCACACCCCCTTTCAGTTTTCCAATCCTGTAAGGGCAGTTGTGACATCATTTTTTGAAGAGTGGAAATTTATACCAACAGACAGATGGATGTTAAGGGGAAACTGCGTTTTATTCAAAAGTAGCCCACCACCCCCTCCTCCAAACCCATAATCAAAATGTCATCCATCCGATCTGCAAAACGAAACAGGTCGCTTAACACAAAAAGGGCACTAAAACACATTCCATCAAACCAACACAACAAAGGAAAATATTCCAGATACTTTCTCGTACTAAAGAAAAGACCACTCAAACAATTTTGACCGATTTCAGATCTATGGTTCGTGAACATATTTTTCACCATGAAAAGTTCAGAATGTTGACTCTTCATCAAATCTACCCGCACATTTTCAGTTTCATGTCTCCACAGAAAGTACCTTTCATTCCTAGAAGAAGACATAAATTATTAGTATGCTGTACTACCTTTCGGTCTAAAATCAGCCCCTCATTCCATCCCAAAATAAATGGAAGTAGTTGCGCCTCATCTAACAAAGAACATCTTTGTTTATCCACACCTTGATGATTTATTGATAAAAGCAGATTGTCAGTTGAAGGCAGCACAGCACTTTAGAACCATAGCAAAGTTATTGACCAAGCTGGGCCTCCGGATCAGTTATAAAAAATCCACAGCAACAGCAGTGCAGTGTCTGGTATATCTAGAAGCAATAATAGATCCTGTAAAATAAAATGTGTATCCATCAGAAGAGAGAATATTATCCATCCTAAAGAAATGTTCAGATATGGAACGTGCCAACAACTCTACGGTTCACCAAATGGCATCATTTCTAGGATCCATGGTATCGTGCATATTCATAACCCCAAACGCAAGGCTTTTTAGGAGATTTCTTTAATAGTGTTCTTGAAGACCAGTGGTCTCAAGAAGCAGGCAATTGGTAAGACCAAATTCACTTGGCAATTGCTGCTCAAAATTCTCTTACATGGTGGTGCAAAATTACTAATCTGAGTTCCATTTCAGAAGAAGAATTCTATCCAACCCAGTCACAAATTCCTCTCTGACAGGATGGAGAGCACATATGGACCATTTGTCAATTCAGGGCATGTGGTCAGTGAAAGAGAGAACTTACCACATAAATGTTCTCAAGCTGAAGACAGTGCATGTAGCCCCCAAAGCCATTTTACCATCTCTCTCAATGAAGGAAGTGATGCTTTATAGAGAACACCACCACAATGTATTATTTCAACAAACAGTGCAGCAAAGTGGAGACAAATGTCTTTGCAAGGTCGAATGATGCGGCATTGGGTTCGAGAGAGGTCTTACATTCATGACCTTTCATATCCTAGGGGTGCAAAAACGTATAAGTATATTTTCTCAGTCAACATCACGAAGAAAATCACAGATGGGTTCTCAATTACGATGTTGTAGAAGATATTTTCGTAGAATTGGCTATTTGAACATTAGGTTTACTCACGACAGCTCAAAACTAAAAATACCAAAACTTCGCATCCAGAGTACTAGAACCCAACTTGGTGAGTAGTTCTCTATTGATCAGGTGCTCAACTCCATTTGTTTGCTCCTTTCAATGATATCAACATATCAATAGTGATACTAAAACTACTGAATTCAAAAACAAAAATAATTATAACCGCACCAAATTGGCTGAGACAATGGTGGTACCCGGACCTTCTACAAATGTCCCTGATATATGACAAATGATTACCATCCAGAACAGATCTTTTGACCAGACTTCAAGGTCAAATACAACATGCAACCCTCCAATCTTTGAATTGGGCTGCATAGCTTCTGAAATCAGATAGTATGGGCATTTAAATCTACACCTGGACTGCATGAATATTTTGAAAGTCCCCCACTAATAATCAATCAATCCACTTTATTCGATTAATTAAAATCATAAAAGTACAAGACATAAAATACATAAACACACACATACCTATACAACATTTTGGGAATAAAAGGTTGGGCACAATCCTATTTGTGTAATTCAGCAGCATCAAAAAATTACAAAAGTTAAAAAATTATTTCATTAAAGTATCAGCATAATACAATATATAGCATAAGAATCCATACAATAGCAGCAATAGAACTAGAAATATTAAAATAATCCACAGAATACTCAGCTTCAGCAAATGAGGTTAATCGGCTCGTTAAAGTGCGTAACAATGTGCTTATTTTTTTAATTTCTTCCTGATCCTAATAGCAGCAACCAAAAAACAAGCAATATTAAAAATGTCCCATGTATTACTTAACATTTGCAGGTAAAGCAGTGCAGGTCTAACCTGTAGGAAACCCTTTTTATTTAATAGAGGGACTAGAAACTTCCTATGTATATCCAAATAGAGGTCACAGAACATTACAAAATGTAGGGTATCTTGTGTGGAAAAATTATCGCAAGAACACGGTCCTGCATCCTCTGGCTTACACCACCCCTCATAGTCGCCCAAATTAAAATGAATCAAGTTAAAACGGAACCTAGTCAGGAGCCAGCGATGGAACGGTTTAGTAACGGTTATCAAATACGGCTCAATTAATAACGACGTTTTTGTCAGAAAGTGAGCCCTAACTAAAGGTTTCTGTAGCTCCTGTTCTTCCCGTTCCAACATCAACATATTTATAAAGTTCGTTCTAACCCCTTTCAAATCTTCCTTCCTAATCCTCTCCGGGAATTCAAATAGTTCTAGCCGCCCTATTTTGGATAACATAGATCTAACATATGCAAGCCAATTAATGTTACTTACTTTATCCAATTTGACACAATCCCGCAATATCAAATGATTCAGGGTTAAAACTGGGTTAAGCCATACTTTGAGCCAGCAGAGTAACAGCGCTGTACGCAAAGTATCTGAGACATAACCCAGCCCCAATTCCTGGTGTATGGCAAAGGTTGAAGTAGATTGAGGAACAGACAGGAGACTACGTAAAAATCTGTTTTCCACTGTCTGTAGTCCTGCCTGTTGCTTGTATCCCCAAATAGATGAGCCATATGCTGCAATAGCCAAACACTTAGATCTATATAATTTTATAATGGCCTCCACAGGTCTAGCTCCCAACCGCTGAGCAAACCCTAGTATGGCAGAGGTTGATCTAATTACTGCATTTTAAAAAAAAATTTGTTGGGGAACCCAAGAGCCTCTTTCATCAAACACTACTCCTAAATATGTAAATGAGGATACAGTAGTCACAACCCCCCCATTACAATAAAAAGTTTTTGCTTTAGGAGCTCTATGACTCGTGGTCATAATATGTGATTTCCCGATATTAACTACCAAGTCTAAAGACTGCATATAGGCTCCAAACGCATCCAGAAGCCGCTGGAGACCTACTGCAGTTCGTGCCAAAAGAACGGCATCATCCGCGTATAGGAGAACCGGGATTGGACAGTCTCCTACACGCGGTATATCCAAGCTCGCCTCCACCAGAGATCTATCCAGGGCGTTAGTATATAGTGTAAAAAGCAGGGGTGCCAATATGCACCCCTGTCTTACGCCTCTTCCTGATTTAAAAGACTTTGAGCACTTGCCATCTTGTGAAAGCCTAATTGATGCAGATAGGTCACGATGAAGATCAGCTAGGAAATAAACCAGACCCGGATCCAATCCCATTTCTAATAAAATACTCCACAGCTTCGACCTGTTAACCAGGTCGAAAGCTGAGGACAAATCCATAAAAGCCATTTTAAGCGAACCCTCTTTAGCCATGGTATATTTACTGATTAATAAATTCAGGTTGAGACATTGGTCCATAGTACTTCGTCCTTTTCTAAAACCGTACTGTAAATTAGAAACAATCTTGTTATCATTGGCCCAGTCTAAAATCTTTTCTAAAATCACTTTGCCCAAAATTTTAACCGTCGAGTCAATTAAAGATATCGGTCTATAGCACCTCGGGTCCCCTCTCTGACCCTTTTTAAAAACTGGTATAATAATCGACTGAGACCAGGAAGCGGGAAACCCGCTCGTACTCACAGCATTAAATACATTTGCAAGTATCTTAGCCCAAATTTGGGGTTACACTTAAAAAGATCTGCCGGAACACGGTCTGGACCTGGTGCTTTATTACTAGATGTATCTTTTATTGCTCTCTCAACGTCTTCCTCATTAAAAATAAGGGATGCTGTAACTTGGTGGGTTGATGCCTTAAAATAAGTTTCCATCGTCTCATCAGAACCATAAATTCCCTCAAAATGAGCCAACCACTGTGCCTCTGTGATATTACTTTCCTGAATGTTGTTTTCCTGACCTGTAAAAGTGGGGAGTTAACAATAGACCAAAATCTAGAGCTATCTTTTAACACATCGACAGAAACGAGATCATTCCAAGCCTCTGCCTTAATCTCTGATTTCCGCCTATGAACTGCAATCTTGTATTGTTTCCGTAACCACACTATCAAGTCCCTATCTCGAGGAGAACATTTCAAGGCTAAAATAAGGGCACGGTGTGCTCGTGAGCAATTTTCATCAAACCATTTTTCACTTAATTTAATTTTCATTTTAGAGTTGATGGTCAAATCCACTGATATCTGTCTACAGATGCCAACAAAGGCTCCGAGGACCACATTCTCGGGACTTAAAGGGTCAGCACATATTGCAATATGTCCACTAATTTTTAGGCAAAGATCTTTAAAAAGGAATCTGGTACCACATTCGACCACTTGAGCCTCCGCCCTTGATCACGGGTTACCATACTATTAACACCCAAATTTTCCCCACCGTTTCCCAGAAACCCACAGCTATTATCCAGTTCCAATATGACGGGGTTATGGTCACTGAAGGATGAAACTATAGCGTTATAAAAAACTACCTTGTCAAGTAAAGTAGAGGACAAAAATATATAATCTATAATAGTGTCTCTAGCCTTGGATTTAAATGTAGGACAACGATCAAATTGATTAAAAAAAGCTGGTTCAAAAAGATCGGCCCCCGACAAAAGGTTCTCTAGACCCTCCCCCGGGGCGAGTGCTCAAAATGAGGGCTCACCGAATGAGTGTGAGCTAAGTGATCTTCGATAAGACAATGCCGATCGCACAAATGTATATTAAAATCACCCATAATTAATATATGATAAAAAGTGGATTGATTAGCCTTATAGTCTTCTAAAAGGAGTTCAACTTAATCAAATGTTGATTTAAAAAATCATTTTCCCCAGAATTATAGAAATTAATGAGTAATAACTTAAAATTATTTGCCCGGGTTACTTCTATTACCAGGGCATTAAATGAGTCTACCTCTAATCTACATAAAGAGCCCGCTAGCTTAATGGAGAGGAGGAACATCAAACCACCCTTTGCTCTACCAGCCGTAGCCGGGCGGCGGGTAGAACATAGGATCTAAAACCATCCACCCAAAAACTATCCCCCTATCCCAGGTTTCTTGAAGCGCAATTATGTCGTAAGATCTTATAACCTTCAACCAAAGTGGATCATCCCTTTTAGCTTTAAGGCCCGCAATATTCCAACTAATAATTCTACAACTTGGGAGAATTACCACGCCTACATCATCTGAACCTGGATTTATAGGGGATGGTTGTAAACTACCAACCACTGGTTCCACCAGTCAATCATTCTGATCCATCAAAGTGAGTGGAGAAAATCTATTTGAGACAGATAAGCCTCCCTCCCTAGACCTTGGTATCAAGGCTACCACTTTTTTATGTTACTTCTCCCACTTTAGTTTTACTAGGGTAAAATCCACTACCGTGACTATGGAGCAGCCCCAGGTCAGGGAGGGAGGAACCAGTGAAAGTAGCCCCACTGGCCCTCTCAAAAGGCCGCCGAGCATTTACCGGAGAGTAAAAGTAACCTAAAGGTAAAGCCCTAATTTCCCCCCCATATAGTTCTGTAGCATCCCAGAACAGCCTGTCAGCTATATCCCGTTTATTAAAATTAATTATAATACAGTCTCCTGGTACGCATTTGGGGCCATTTCCCACCCAGGCCACCCGTCTAGTCATTATAATATGGTCTGATATCCCAGGTTGACCTGATGAATAATGATCACACCAATTTCTTGTCTTGCGCATCAGTGCCTCCGTTGGTTCGTTTTCATGAACACTTAAAGGGGGAACCCCTACAAGAATCGCAACCAGGGGAGTGGCAGCTATGGGAAGGTCAATTCTACATTCTTTTGGGCTTCTCTTACTGTCTTTAAGTCCCCCACTAGATCCTGTCGCTCCTAAAGAGGGAAAGAGTTTGCATCTAGGGTCAAAGTAATGGTCATGATCCAATTTCTGGTCAGGTAAAGGTCATATTGCCATACTTGCTTTATCCCCCGCAATCTGAGTTACAAATTTCATCAATAAAGGTTCATTTGGGGTGCCAGAGAGCTGGCTAGCAAAATGGCCACACTGTAGTGAGGATCCTGCCGCCCGGGGCCTACATCTGACTGTAAGAAAGTGCCATCTTTTTGCATAGTTGCCCCCACGTTTTGCTAAACTGCTGATGTACTTTGACTAAGTGTGCCCTGGGCTCCTGCCAAACAGGTACCCAGGCCTATGTTCTTTCCCTAAAACAGCATTGAAAACAAAACCCAATTGGCACTCTCTGGCCACAGGTCAGCCCCTTGTAAATGGTACCACAGGTACCAAGGGCACTGTGACCAGGGAAGGCCTCTGAGGGCTGTAGCACTTATTGTGCCACCCTTAAAGGCCCTGTACCTTTACACACTCACACTGCCTTTGCAGGCTGCGTGTTTTGGTGCAGAACAAAGTGAAGAGTCGACTTGGCACACATCCCTGTGTGCCATGCCTACAACCCACTGCCCTGGCATAGATCAGCCACCCCTCTAGCTGGGTGCACTATACCAGTGGTGAGGGTACAGGTACATGAGCCCTGTACCCCTACAGTGTCTAAGCCCATTCTTAGACATTGTAAGTGCAGTAATGCCATTAAGAGTATATGGTGCTGGGAGTTTGTCATTACGAACTCCACAGTACCATAATGGCTTTACTGAAAACTGGGAAGTTTGGTATCAAACATCTCAGCACATTAAACCCACACTGATGCCAGTGTGGGATTTGATGAAAAATGCATACAGAGGGCATCTTAGAGATGACCCCTGAAAAACAACCCACCACTAGTGTGCAGGCTGAGTGGCTGCTCACCAGCTGCCACCACCAGACATGTTTCTGGACCCCTGGGTCGAGAGCCTGCTGATCTCTGGGGTCTGAAAAAAATGCACATCCTGGGACAAGGTGCCAAGTCTCCTCCCCCAGGATGGGCAGGGTCCATGAAGGGGAAGCTTCAAAGGCTTGCCGCCTTTGTGAGCTACCCCAGGCCTTTTGCTGCTTCCAGCAACTGGCCCCTACCGGTTCTGACCCCCACTTTGGGCGGGAGAATTGGCAGGAAAACCAAGTGAGTAAGGGAGGTGTGCCCACCTTTGCCAACCCCACCCCTCAGGTGGGGGAGGTGAGGTGAAGCACAACTCCTAGTCCCTGCCATCTTGCTGTTGGGGGGACCCAGCCAACCAGAGAGAGGCATATGCCCCCCTCCCACTGGAGGGTGGCATAATAGGGGTGTACCCACCCCAAGGAAGGGATCCATTGGTCCCAACCTTTACTTATCTGTATCACCCCTAAATCTAGTATTTAGGGGCACCCCTTAACATTGCTTTGTTAGACAAGAAACGACCAAGAAGAAAAGAAGGACCGAACAACCGTGCTGAAGCTAACAAGAGGAGGACGCCCACTGACTTGGCCCCAGCCCTACCGGCCTGTCTCCACCTCGAACCTGCAGAAGCGAAACTCCGGTGTGTCATGCAGTCAGCAACCTCAAGAACCCCGTGGACCTGCCCTGCCTTCCACAGAAAGGACTTTGTCTCCCGTGAACACCAGATTTGTTCACCCACAGACATTGGCTCCGGCCAAATCCTCGAGTCTGCACCACTCTGCACCCACGGCCCGAGTTAGAGTGGCCCAACACCACGAGGTGGTCTCTCCGGCAATCCTGACCTGAGATCTGGTGATCTCTGACCTGCCTCAAATCTCCCAGCGAAGCCTGCATCCTCTTTCTGGAGGACCCCCCCCCCGACCGCGACCGGAGCTGGTAAGAGAAACCCGACACTTAGACACCCCTGCACCCAAAGTCCCACGGCCTTGGGTGGCCCAACCGATGGTGTACCAGCATCCCAAGGCATCCCAACTTACCTTTCCAACCGGTGGTCACCTCCAGAAGATCTTCGTCCCTGAGCCTACAGTCTTTGTTGAAACCGGAGAATCCCCATTGAAACCAACAGGGCACCCAATGCCAAAACAGCACCCTGCACCCAGCCGCCGCTGCAGGTGTACTTTGGGTGCTAACTCGGATCCTCCTTTGCCCTGAGCATAACACCAGGAGCTTTGCTCCGACAGCCCAGTGGCCTGCTCGTAAGCAGCCACCAACCGGAGGCCCCCTATCCCCCATTGGATAACATTGGGCCTCAGCACTCTGCACCCAGCCGCCCTAGTGCCGCTGAGGGTGTTTTGAGTGTGCATCCTTGACCCTGGGGGAACCCTTGTTCTAATCCCGGAAACTCAACCCCAAAGACCGAGTACTTACCTGGTAACCGATCACTTCATTTCTCTCCATAGGAATATATTGACTGTTTTTCTCTGAAAAATGTTTTAAGTGTGGAGTTGATTTGTATGGAAACCTAAAAAACTACAACTGTGCAAAACTGATTTTACTTACCATTTCTCTAGGAAATGTCCCATTATGATATCTAGGTATATCACACTGAGTAGAAAAATGAACTTAAAAATTTTATTAGACGGTTTCCTAGAGTTCTGTAGGGATAGGAGTCTAGAACTTAACACCTCCAAGACTAAGTATATGGTGTTTGGGAAAGTACAGGGTGGCCTGCGGGAGATTAAGGTTCTACAGGAACCCCTGGAACGGGTAAACATTTTTGACTATCTGGGCATAGGTTTAAGTGAGTGTCTCAAATGGGATTATCAGATAAATAAAAGCTATTTAACCCTATGCCAAAGATCCAAATCCATAATAAGATTTCACAAACAATCATATACCCAACCCCTTTCCCCAGCGCTGGAAATCTATCGTGCAAAAGCCCAAAGCGGAGCTTTGTACGGAGCGGAGATTTGGGGCTATACTTCCGTCAATAAGTTAGTGATATGTGAAAATATCTTTGCTAGGTCTCTTGTCTCGGTCCCAATTATGACTCCTCTAATTCCCCTTTTCTGTGATCTTGGGCTGAAGAGAATTGGCGATTTGGCTGCCTTGAAACCTTTAACTTACTGGCTGCGCCTATGGACCACCCCCCAACTTGTTGATTATAGAGATTCTCTTCGGGACGTCATAAGGATCAATGGCGCAGTAAAATTTCCATGGTTTAGGCATGTTGCAGACTGGTGCAGGTTAATGAACATGATGGATCTATGGAAACATCCTGAGAGGGCGACTGGAGACGACTTACTGAGATTAAAAAGCAGGTATTGGGAGGTGGTGGGTGATCGCTATGTGAATAATTCGACTTGCGGACAGCTAACATGCAATTTTTTAGCCATAAAATTCTGTCCACAATTCGAACCTTTCTTGGATCAGATTTTTCCCCCCCTTGCTAAAAGCTTGTACATCATATTTAGATATGGTAATTTGCTTTTAAAATACCTGGGCAAGGAGGTGGTGGGTTTACAATTAGGTTCATGTTCTGCCTGTTCTTCAGCTATTGAATCTGAAGAACATGTTTTATTTTTTGCCCTGGATATCATGAGTTGCGCAGAAGGTGGATAAGACCCATCTGCCTTAATGCAGGTGTTAGGCAGTATCAGATTGCTTATAGAATTTTAAAGGCAGACGTTTCTGAACCAATAGTTTTTGCTGTCAGTCGTTTTTTATTTGCCTTCTGGATAATGCGGCAGAAGTTTATATTACAGACTGTACAATAATATTAATTGTTTATGATATTTGTATATTACCTGTGCTGTGTATTTTACAAATTGTCCCTTTTGTCCCATTGAGGCTTTGTATGTTGTAAGGGAAAGGCGTATTTCGTAGTTATCAAATGCACTTTTCTTCTTGCTCTGGTGGTCTTTTTTAAATCTTTCCTTTTTTAAATACCCAAATGAATTGTTTTAAATATTTTAATTGTAAATAGGAAAAGTTTTTTTATTGTATACTTTGGTTTGTACAGAAACCGAATAAAGTAAAGTATTGATATTGATATTGAACTTAAAAAGTAATCTAAAAAGTAACTGAAAAGTAATCTGTACAGTAATTTCGAATCCTTGACTTACATGTATTTCAAACAACTGCATTTGAACTGGCATTCAATTGTAAACACTGCATAATATTTTGCAAAGCATTTATTTCACTTACCTGTGCCAGGCGTGGCTTGGTTCTAGAAATAAAATAACTTAATATTTTTATACAAACAAAATTGGTCTGAGTTCAGTCTGAGTGTGTGACATCATTTGCTGATTGAGTGTGTACAACAAATACTTAACACTACCCTGTGATAAAGCCTTACTGCTCGCCCACACTACCACAAATAGAGAGTAAGGTGCGATCTACTTTTACCTCTGCCTAGCTTTGGGGTTCCACTGGACTTTGTGCACACTATACCTCATTTTGGTATAGTATATACAGAGCCAGCTTCCTACACTGACGGAATCCTGCCCCAAATGGCTGCAACATACGGATTTTCCTGCCTGCATGACTCCCATTTATGTGGCGAGATATCCTGTGTGAAAGGACTGGGGGCTGCTGTGGTGCTGATCCTGGAAGTCTGACTGGCAGGGCGGTGAACACAACGGATTCATAGAGCCCGGACCCGCCCCTGCACCTGCGTTATGCTCCGGAGCTGTGAACTCTGGCGGCTACGTCCTGGCGGCTGACTGCGGAGGGATTACGGCTAGCGGGCGGGGCTTAGCTGGGCGATCCGTGCTGGGTGCGCCCACTGAGACCCGAAGGCTGGAGGCGGCCGACCTGCTGCACTGTTTTGAGGTCCGCAGGAACGTGGTGAGTGCAGGTGAGAATGTGGGGACAGGCACGGCTGAGTAGACTAGTGCGGCCGATCCTGCTGCTCCCAACAGAAGTGTGATAAGCTGGAGGAGCACTGTTCAAGTGAAATGAAGAACCACATCAGACTTAATAAACCCCCACTACATGGCATAAGCCCCTTGCACAATTGGGTAAAAAAAAAACAGCATTGGGCAGACAATTATAATTGGATGGAGGAGCTTGCTCATAACTAGAACTGGGCGCTATATGGGACTATATTAAATAGCTTAAAAAGGAACACTTCTCATACCACTTAATCCCATAGTTTTTTTTGTGTTTTTTAAAAACTTTGTTTATCGTTTTGGCTGTAAGCAAGGCAGTTCAGGAGTACAAATTCACTGTCGGTGACATTACATCAGAAAGAGTAATGAGAAGGAACATAATAACATTACAAAACAGACATGACATAGGTTGCGTGATATCAACGATGTAGTGACTTATTAAAAAGAAAACAAAGTCCCACAGGCCAACCCCCTTCCTACATATCGTGGCCGCTATCACCTGGTGGCCCAATTCTAATCCCATGTAGAGTCCACAGACATAATGAGCCATAGAGTCAGTAAGAGCCACCCACTTTGAGGAGTAAGAAGAATATGTAGTACAAGTATTATGAGGAGAGGAGCCCTTCACCCCACGCCTTCCGGGACTATGCCCTGCTCCAATTGAGAGATAGAGGCCTGCCGAATGGTTTCAACATATGATCTGTAGGGACCCCAAATGTCTTTAGGGCGGGAAGAGCTTGGCAGAATACTGGCATAAACCTCGCAGTTGGTATTACAGTAAGCCAGGATGCGCAGCCAGCCCTGTAAGGTAGGAGCTGACTTGCGGCCCCATAATAGAGCAATTTCTCGCTTTGCTAGCAGCAGACTGAGGGATGCAAAGCGTCTGATATTTTTGGGGAAGTTCAACGTGTATCCCAATAGAGCCACTTCCGGTATGGGGCAAGGGTCAGCTTTGCCATGGCCCCTAGTGTGCTGTGTACTTCTTCCCAGTATGTGTGGAGTCTTGGACAGGTCCATGTGAGGTGTGCAAAATCAGCATGTGGGGCAGCGCACTTGCGACAAGTATGTGGTCTGGTCGGGTCTAGTCTGTGTGCTTTTGCAGGGGTTATATAAATTCTACGTAAGAACTTAAAATGAAGCAGTTTATGTCTGCTGTTGAGAGAGACTTCCTTTGTTACTGAGCAGCACGTTGCCCACTGATCGTCCGTGATGGGGTGGCCTAAGTCTACCTCCCAGTCTGTGCGAACCTTGTCGTCATTAACAGGCCTCAACGAAGCGCAAGCTTTATATAGTTTAGAAATTAGATGAGCCCCGCTCGTGCTCTCAATTATCAGTGTGAGAGGTGTAAACGAGTCTGGTTCTAGGGGGAAACCGGGCAGCGCAGCGCGCAGAGCCGAGCGGATTCGACTCAGCACGAAGCTGTCCATAAAGGTGACTGTTATATTGAAGAAAAGTCCCCACACTGGTAAGTTGAAGTCTTCTTTATTCTAGTCACCCACTCTCCTAAAGGCTCAACAGTAAACTGTCAACTGACACATGTGAACATTCTATGGTAGGCTTCTGCGGAACGTTCCAAGGGAGGAGGGGTGAGGGAGGGACGGAGGAAACCACAGAGAGGGAAGAGAAGTACAGTTAGCTATGAAAATTACAACACATCTCCCTACACAGGGGAGGAAGAAAAAGTTACGTTAACAAATATCACCACTGGGAAAATTATGTTGCATTAAGAAGTCTATACCCACTCCACGTCTGTCCATTTTCCAGGCGGACCACATTCCTGCTTGCCTTTGCCACTCGTTGGGGAGGTTGATACTTGCTCTGCCCCGTTTGTACATGGGTGGGTTTCCTCACCAGAACAGGCGTGTCAGCCTTGAGGTTGTGCTCCTTAACACCATGTTTCTGGTCGTACCAACTCTTATATCTCCTGTGATGTTGTTGGATTTTCTTTTGACCCTTCCTCTGGTCGGGAGAAACCCTCTTACCTCCCTCTAACCACAGGGAGTTCATTTTGGTGCTGGGTTCCCTTCCTCTTAAGGCTACGAAGGGAGATATCCCTGTGATGAGATTAGGTGTAGTGTGGTATGCCCAGATGCATTCTTTGAGTGAGTCTTCTATCTTGTGGCCATTGGTGATGGCTAGTTGAATGTGTTCTTTTACCATGCGATTTAGCTCTTTCCACCATCCCATTGGCTTTTGGACAATAGAGTGCAGTTTTCTCATGTTTGATATTAGATTCTTCTAGAAACTCTCATCTCCTCGGACGTGAACTGCACCCCATTATCCGTCACTAAAATCGCTGGTATGCCTTCATAGAAAATTATGTTCTTTATGAAAGAGATGAGGTTGCTTGTAGTGGTGGAAGGTGTAAATTTGAAATTGATCCAATGGGAAGTATAGTCTATAAGGACAAACATGAATTTCTTCTGAGGGCCCAAAACTTCCATGGGTCCAATTATGTCAATGGCTAATTTAGTCCACGGCACCTCAGGAACTTCGACAGGGGATAGGGGAACTTTCCTTAGTGTCTTGCTTTTGTCACTTTTGGCACAGCTGGTGCATTCTTTTACTTTCAGCTCTACCATTGAGTCCATCTTAGGAAACCAAAAGCAACTCCTGACTTTATTTTTTGTGAGGCTCCTGCCTAAGTGCCCTTCATGGGCCAGATCAATTATTTTATTCCTGAGGACCTTGGGTGGGACAATTTTTACATTACGATATATTCTATCAGACATGAGAGTTAGTTCATATCTAACTTCCCAAAAGTCTTTGATGGCTTTAGGGACATCATGACGGTTCTCTGGCCAGCCACTGACTATCAATTCTTTGAGAACATACATGTCACTGTCTTTTCTCATGTTTTCCTCCCACTCTTCCTTGGTAAGGGAAGGAAGATGTATAGCTAGGATGGGAACATCCAACTGGTCTTCACTGGGACTGATGTTGAGAGGAGATCTCGACAAGTAATCAGCAACCACATTCTCTGGTCCCGGTAAGAATTCCACCCTGAAGCAAAAGTTCTCCAACCCTAGCACCCATTTGGTTATACGTGGAGAGTTGTTTTGAATGTTTTTGGGTGAGAACATGAATGTCAATGGCTTATGATCTGTTCGTATAGTGAATTTTATTCCCCATAAGAAAAACTTGAAATGATTCACAGCCCAGAAGCATGCTAACGCTTCTCTCTCTATGACCGAGTAGTTGCGCTCCGAGGGGCTAAGGGACCGGGAAGCAAAAGCTATAATGGTTTCCCCATTCTCATTTTTTTGGGATAACGTCGCTCCTAGACCTTTATTAGATGCATCTGTGGTTAACACAGTTTTCTTTTTGGGGTCCTAAGGCTGGCGACTCCAGAATTTCTTTTTTAACAGTGTCCAACATTTTGTTGTGTTCCTCTTCCCATACATATTCCTTTTTTTTTTTTTTTAACAGATCTCGTAGGCCATCACACAAATCAGAAACGTTCTTTACAAACTTGGCCATGTACTCTACCAACCCTAAGAAGGACTTGAGTTCCTCCTTGTTGGTAGGGTATAGAGCATCCTTGACTGCTTGCATAAGACTGTACTTGGGTCTGAAACCTTCTTGGGAAATAGTGTGCCCCAGGTAGTCTACCGAGACAACCTTGATCTTACACTTATCTAATTTCACTGTTAATCCTGCATCAGAGAGTCTCTGGCACACTGAGTTAAGGATGTCATCATGTTCTTCAACGGATGATCCATACATAAGTATATCATCCTGTTAGAAATGGGATCTCTAGTTGGCAAGTGCTTGCACCTTTGTCCAAGTAGGGACCCTTCTTCCTAGTCAGGGTAAGGGTTATTACACTCGTGAAGTAACCCCTGCTCACCCTCGTGGTAGCTTGGCACGAGCAGTCAGGCTTAATTCAGAGGCAGTGTGTAAAGCATTTGCACATAACCAACAGTAATACAGTGTAAACACTACAAACGGACACCACACCAGTTTAGAAAATTAACCAATATTTTATATACTCAAGACAAGACCAATTACGACAAAAATCCACAATACGAGACTTTAAGAATGAATACTTGATACGTTAACTTCTTCTTTGCAGGAATAGCACAAAAGCAAAGTTCGTACGAGTCGGTAGCTCCGTCCGAGCCTACCGTGATGCTGAAAACCACAGAGTCTAACAGTTCCAGCCGACCGCGTCGATACGGGCCAGCAGAGTCATGAACAGACTCGGTTACAGTACCTTTCTCGTTGTGGCTGGTACGGAGTGTACGAGCCGGTCGGCGTTCGTCTCGGTTGCGGTGCAAGACGGAGCGATGCAAGGTGCGGTGTCCCTCGATGCGGTGCAGGCAGCGGCTCGATGAGCGTCGTGCAGACTGAGTTGGTGAGTCCAAGGCGTGCGGTGCAGGGTGAGACGATGCTCGATGCGGTGCTGACAGGTTGCGATGCAGGCGACCTAGCCGGAGTGCGGGAGCTGGCGTCGGACAGCGGTGCGAGTCGGAGCGGTGCGTCGCAGACGTGCGAGCGGTGCCCCAAATGCGGTGCGGTCTCGACTCTTGAGCCAGTTGCAGCGACAGTGTCGGTCTGGTCCGGCTGGCCCAGTGAAGCGATGCGATGCGAACTGCGGTGCCCACAGGTCACGGTGCAAGCAGCGGCTCGATGTTGGCGGCGTTGGACGTCGCCCACGGTGAGACCAGGGTTGCGATGCGAAGCGGGGCGATGCGGTCTGCGGTGCAAACAGGTCACCGGCCAGGGATGGATTCGGTTGACGGAGTCGGTTGCGGTTCCCTTCCTCTGTGGCAACTGAAACAGCGTTCCAGAAGCGGTACCCAGAGGCTTGTGAAGTCTTTGCAGTCCCTGAGACTTCTTAACAGGAGGCCAGCTCGGTTCCTGGCCCTTGGAGATACTCCGCACAAGATTGTAGAAAGTTCAGTCCAGTCCTTTCACTGCCCAAGACAGAAGCAGCAACTGCAGGCCAACCCAACAAAGCAACAACACAGCAAAGGGGCAGTACTCCTCCTGGCAGCTCTTCGTCTTGGCAGGTTCCTTGATTCCAGCGAGATCTAAATTCATGGGGTCAGGGCCCCAATATTTATATCCCAAATTCCTTTGTTCTCTGAAGGCAGAGAGGCCTTTGCCTAGTCCAAACCAGTTCTGGAGCACTTTGTTGACAAGTCTCCGTCCCTTCTTTCAGTGAGTGGGCCAGGGACATCAGACGCACCACAGGAGGTGGAGCCAGCATTGTGGAGGGAAGGCACTGTCCTATTCAGGGCCCAGGTGCGACCCTCCCACCCATCTACAGGTCGATCTGGCTATTCAGCCCTGCGCTGACTCACCCTGTCTCCTGGCATCCCCCAGCCCCGGTCACTCACATTCCAGACACGGAATACACAACCTCGCAGAGGCAGGCTGGGATGGTTAGGCAAGAAAATACCCACTTTCTAAAAGTGGTATTTTCAAACACAGAATGTTAAAACCAACCTTACTAAAAGCTGCATTTTATCATTCTGAGTCCAGGCATACTAAACTCGAATTTCTACCATGTTCCCGGGGTCAGTTAGGATTATAAGCTGTAATAATCAAAACCGCCCGTTCTGGCCTAGGGGAACAGGTAGCCTTGCAATAGTGAACAACGAACTAGGCTGTAATTCACTATCAGGACATGCCGCACACACCCGGGCATGTCCTACCTTTCGCGTACAACGCACCCTGCCCACAGGGGTACCTTGGGCCTACCTTAGGGGTGACTAACATGCAGCAAAAGGGAAGGTTTAGGGACTTGCAAGTGTGTGCACTTGCCAAGTCGACATGGCAGCCCCAGGCTGCGCACGGGCTCTGCGATGGCAGGCCCGAGTTACACTTTACGGGCTGTTTGCGTGGGTGGCACAATCCAGTGCTGCAGCCCACCAACAGCATTTGGTCTATAGGCCCTGGCACTCGCAGTGCACTTTACAAGGGACTGACAGATAAACCAAATAGGCCAATCATGGAAACACCAATCCATAACACATTTTATACAGGAGCACTTGCACTTTCCCACTGGACCGCAGTGAGGAAAGTGCGCAGAATCATCACACCAGCAAAAACAGAGTCAAAACCGGGAGGTCAGAAAGCAAAAGTCAGGGAAACACGCCAAAAGATGCCAAGTCTAACACATGTCCCCTCCAGCTGAAAGTAGGGAGAACTACCCAACCCCATTGGAGTTCTCTTCACTAAGGCGGAAGAACCTGGACAGACCATCTGCGTTGGCGTGTTCTGTACCAGGACGGTGTTCCACCGTAAAGTCCATTCCCTGTAGGGAGATGGACCACCTCAGCAGTTTTGGATTCTCACCCCTCATTTGCATCAACCATCTGAGGGGCCTGTGGTCTGTCTGAACCCGGAAGTGAGTCCCAAACAGGTATGGTCTCAACTTCTTCAGCGCCCAGACCACAGCAAAAGCTTCCCTTTCTATGGCACTCCACCTCTGTTCCCTGGGAAGTAGTCTCCTGCTAAGGAAGACTACAGGCTGATCCAGGCCCTCTTCGTTCAGTTGTGAGAGCACCGCTCCCACACCATGCTCTGAAGCGTCAGTCTGCACGACAAATTCTTTGGAGAAGTCAGGTGCCTTGAGCACGGGCGCCGTGCACATGGCTGCCTTCAGGGCATCAAAAGCTTTCTGGCAGGACTCAGTCCAGATCACTTTCCTGGGCTGCCTCTTAGAGGTCAGCTCTGTTAAGGGGGCAACGATGGTGCCATAGCCCTTAACAAATCTCCTATAATAACCGGTGAGACCTAAGAAGGCTCTCACCTCTGTCTGGGTCTTGGGGGCTCCCAAGCCAGAATGGTGTCAATCTTGGGTTGTAGGGGCGCCACCTGGCCGCTTCCTACCTGGTGTCCCAAGTACACCACAGAACCCTGCCCGATCTGGCACTTACTGGCCTTGATCGTGAGGCCTGCACCTTGCAGAGCCCTCAACACTTTCTCAAGGTGCTGTAAATGTTCTTCCCAGCTGGAACTGAACACAGCAATGTCATCCAGGTAGGCGGCACTGAAATCCTCCAGCCCAGCCAACACCTGATTGACCAACCTCTGAAAGGTGGCAGGGGCATTCTTCAACCCAAAGGGCATCACCCGGAATTGGTAATGACCTTCTGGGGTTGAGAATGCTGATCTCTCCTTGGCCCCATCGGTTAAGGCAATCTGCCAGTACCCAGACGTTAAATCAAACGTGCTGAGGAACCGGGCAGCTCCCAACCGATCAATGAGCTCATCAGCTCTGGGGATGGGGTGCGCGTCAGTCCTGGTGACGGCATTGAGCCCACGGTAGTCCACACAAAACCGGAGTTCTGGAGTGGCACCGGGCGCCGCAGCCTTTGGGACCAAGACCACTGGGCTGGCCCAAGGACTGTGGGAGGGCTCAATCACCCCTAACGCCAACATCTTAGAGACCTCCTCCTTGATGCTGGCTCTGACCCGGTCAGTCAACCTGTAAATCTTGTGCTTCACAGGATGGCTGTCACCGGTGTCCATGTCATGGGTACACCAGTGAGTAACACCGGGAGTCAGAGAGAACAGTGGGGCGAACTGTCCCAACAACTGGCGACAGTCCCCCTGCTGCTCTTGAGTCAGAGTAGGGGAGAGGATCACACCCTCTACTGACCCATCATGCTCCTTGGTAGACAGGAGGTCCGGGAGAGGCTCACTCTCCTCTTCCACCCCATCATCTGTCGCCAAGAGCATACTCACTTCGGACCTCTCGAAGTGGGGCTTGAGGCGGTTCACGTGAAGGACCCTCAACGGGTTCCTTGGAGCCTGCAAATCCACCAGGTAGGTGACGTCACTTTTGCGCTCCTTTACCTCATATGGCCCAGTCCACTTGTCCTGCAAGGCACAAGGTGCCACTGGGGCCATTACCCACACTTTCTGCCCAGGTTGAAATTCGACCAGAGTGGCGTTCTGGTCATACCATCTCTTCATTTCTTCCTGGCTTGCTTCTAGGTTCGCCTGAGCGAGTTTCCTGAAGCGGGCAGTTTGGTTTCTAAAGGCCAGCATGTAGCTAAATACATCCTGGGGAGTTTTCCTGGGAGCCGCCTCCCAGCCTTCCTTCACCAAACTCAGAGGTCCTCTGACAGGGTGGCCATACAGGAGCTCAAAGGGGCTGTACCCAAGAGACTTCTGAGGCACCTCCCTGTACGCAAAGAGTAGGCATGGCAAGAGGACGTCCCACTTACGCCTCATGGGTTCTGTTAGACCCTTGATCATGCCTTTCAAGGTCTGGTTGAATCTCTCCACCAGACCGTTTCCTTGTGGGTGGTAAGGAGTGGTGAACTTGTAGGTTACACCACACTCCTTCCACAGGGATGTCATATACTTCGATATGAAATTGGTCCCCCTATCGGAAACCACCTCTCTGGGGAATCCCACACGGGAAAAGATCCCCATTAACGCCCGGCCCACCACTGGCGCCGTCGTTGTCCTGAGAGGGATTGCCTCCGGGTACCGGGTGGCATGGTCCACCAAGACCAGGATGTACCTGTTGCCCATGGCTGTCTTGGGATCCAGTGGCCCCACTATATCCATCCCTACCCTTTCAAGGGTGTTCCAACAACCGGAAAAGGTTGGAGAGGAGCTTTGACCTTCCTCCCACTCTTACCACTTGCCTGGCAAGTTTGGCAAGACCTACAGTGTGCATCTGACTGCCTTCGCATTTGGGGCCAAAGAAGTGGGTGACAAGCCTGTCAAAGGTCTTGTCCTGCCCCAAATGTCCTGCCAAAGGCACGTCATGAGCCAGACCCAGTAGGAAGGTCCTGAAGCGCTGGGGTACCACCAGCACACGGGCTGACCCAGGCTCAGCAACCTTAGGCTCACTGTATAGGAGACCGCTCTCCCAGTAGATCAGATGTGACCCGGACTGATTACCAGCTGCCTGCCGCCGCAGACCCTCCAGAGTAGGGCACTCGTTCTGCTCCTTGCAGAACTCCTCCCTGGTGGGACCCCCTTCTTGCTGCCAATGGGTCAGCTCAGAGATGTCTCCCAGTTCGGCTACCTGCTCCCCCGTAGGCACCGGGCGTCCCCCTCGAGGTCCGCCTCCTCCCGGTCCGTGGGAACTTCGGGGGCCGGTTTCCCGCGCCCCCTGCCCTTTCTCTTGGCAGGGACTTGGGCCACTGTTTCAGGCTCCAAGTCCTCTTGATCACCCTTTCTGGCCGCCATTGACCGAGTAGACACGCATGCCCACTCTGGCAACCCAAGCATCTCCAAGTGAGACCTGAGCTCAACCTCCTTCCATGAGGACTGCTCCAGGTCGTTTCCTAGCAGACAATCGACAGGCATGGTAGGGCTCACAACCACCCTCAAGGGACCTGAGACCCCCCCATTCAAAGGGAACCTGCGCCACCATACACTGGCGCTCAGAGTTGTCGACAGCAACTACTTGGTGGAATGCTCCTGGGACTACTTGCTTCTCAGACACCAGGTGACACCGGACTGAGGTCACACTGGCTCCAGTATCTCTGAGAGCCTCTACCCTGTTCCCATTAATGGTCACCCAGGTGCTATATTTCTTTGTGTTAGGGGGCACCTGGTTTCCTGGGACCATCTCACTGTCCCCGAGTGAGACAAGGGTCATTTCTGCGGGATCCCCACCCTCCTGTGGGCACCCCTCCTCCCCAAGCGCTACACTAGCCAACACTTTGGATTGTCCACCGGCGGGTGGCTGTGTCCCCTTCGGGCACTTGGGGTCCCCCTTAAAGTGACCTACCTGGTCACATGCATAACACTTGCGGGGGCCGGTCTCAACAGGCTTCCCTGTAGAGACCCCTTTCTTCTTATCACCGGGGGCTGGGAACCTTTACCCTGGGTACTAGTTTGGGGCCCTTTAGAGAACTCCTGTGCTTTACCCTTGTCCCCCCACCTTTCTGCTGGGGACCCTGCCCACCTTTGGCTGAGTCTCCCCCAAACGCTTTCTTGTGGACCCTGGTACTCACCCAGCGGTCCGCTTCCATAGCAAGCTTCCTGGGGTCAGTTAGCTTACTATCCACTAGGTGCTGGCGCAGATCTGCAAAACATAGACTAGACAAGTGCTCCCATGCAATCAAGTTGTAGAGCCCCTGAAAATCTGTTACACTACTGCCCTTCACCCAACCATCCAGAGACCTGCAGAACACATCCACACATTCCAACCAAGTGTTGGCATCAGACTTCTTACTGGACCTGAACTGATCCCTGTACTTTTCAGGAGTAAGACCATACTTCGTGAGAAGGGCATCCTTCATGTCAGCATAGGTGAGGTGATACCCCTTACCCAAAGCTATCAGAGCATCCCTTGCTTCTTCCGGGAAAAGTGGCCACAATCCTGCTCCCCAATTCTCCTCAGGGACCCCATTCATGTGTATGGCTGCCTCATAACCCTGGAACCACCTTCTTGAACTCCTTGCCTACGTTCTTGGGAATGTGCACAATCCTGTCTGCCTTTCTGGACGAATTGCTGCCACCATCTGAGCCTGACTTACTCCTAAGTTCTAGCTCCTTCAGTTCTCTCTCATGCTCTAAGAGCATCTTCCTCTCCTCTATGTCCAATCTCTTCTCCTCCCGCTCACTCTCCAGCCTGAGCTTCTGCAGCTCGAACTGCCTTGCCTCCCGCCTGTCCTCCAGCTCCTCTGGGGACAGACTGCTGCTGCCTGACCTGGCGGGTTCCCCCTACCCAAAAGCACATCTACCCTGGAAATAGGCTCCTCCACCTCCTCCCTGAGATCACCAGGCTGCCCATTGGCATGTCTGGCTGCTACCAGGCCCTCAGCGCCTTCTGTAGCTCCTCCTTCCTTGTGAGGCCTTTAATTTGGACTTTCAAGTTTTTACAAATCGCTTGTAACTCCTTTACGGCGTAGGATTCCAACCTGTCCTCCTCAAAGATAACTTCCAGAGATGCAACGGATGATGCAATTGATTCAGGCATGACAAAAGTCGTGAGTTGAAAACTGGCAAGATCAAAAATAGGCCAAAGAAAAAGAACCAGTATGTGGTACGTAATGGTCTGCGATATGGTAGTAGTGCACACCAATCACTGTAAGTCAAGTGCAAACGCAAGTCCTATCCTCACCGCTGACAACCAATGTTAGAAATGGGATCTCTAGTTGGCAAGGGCTTGCACCTTTGTCCAAGTAGGGACCCTTCTTCCTAGTCAGGGTAAGGGTTGTTACACTCGTGAAGTAACCCCTGCTCACCCTCGTGGTAGCTTGGCACGAGCAGTCAGGCTTAATTCAGAGGCAGTGTGTAAAGCATTTGCACATAACCAACAGTAATACAGTGTAAACACTACAAACGGACACCACACCAGTTTAGAAAATTAACCAATATTTTATATACTCAAGACAAGACCAATTACGACAAAAATCCACAATACGAGACTTTAAGAATGAATACTTGATACGTTAACTTCTTCTTTGCAGGAATAGCACAAAAGCAAAGTTCGTACGAGTCGGTAGCTCCGTCCGAGCCTACCGTGATGCTGAAAACCACAGAGTCTAACAGTTCCAGCCGACCGCGTCGATACGGGCCAGCAGAGTCATGAACAGACTCGGTTACAGTACCTTTCTCGTTGTGGCTGGTACGGAGTGTACGAGCC
This sequence comes from Calotriton arnoldi, assembly GCA_963921515.1. Lineage (NCBI taxonomy): Eukaryota > Metazoa > Chordata > Amphibia > Caudata > Salamandridae > Calotriton > Calotriton arnoldi. Next base: position 1,603,419 of record CAWUFW010003649.1, read on the forward strand.
GGTCGGCGTTCGTCGCGGTTGCGGTGCAAGACGGAGCGATGCAAGGTGCGGTGTCCCTCGATGCGGTGCAGGCAGCGGCTCGATGAGCGTCGTGCAGACGGAGTCGGTGAGTCCAAGGCGTGCGGTGCAGGGTGAGACGATGCTCGATGCGGTGCTGACAGGTTGCGATGCAGGCGACCTAGCCGGAGTGCGGGAGCTGGCGTCGGACAGCGGTGCGAGTCGGAGCGGTGCGTCGCAGGCGTGCGAGCGGTGCCCCAAATGCGGTGCGGTCTCGACTCTTGAGCCAGTTGCAGCGACAGTGTCGGTCTGGTCCGGCTGGCCCAGTGAAGCGATGCGATGCGAACTGCGGTGCCCACAGGTCACGGTGCAAGCAGCGGCTCGATGTTGGCGGCGTTGGACGTCGCCCACGGTGAGACCAGGGTTGCGATGCGAAGCGGGGCGATGCGGTCTGCGGTGCAAACAGGTCACCGGCCAGGGATGGATTCGGTTGACGGAGTCGGTTGCGGTTCCCTTCCTCTGTGGCAACTGAAACAGCGTTCCAGAAGCGGTACCCAGAGGCTTGTGAAGTCTTTGCAGTCCCTGAGACTTCTTAACAGGAGGCCAGCTCGGTTCCTGGCCCTTGGAGATACTCCGCACAAGATTGTAGAAAGTTCAGTCCAGTCCTTTCACTGCCCAAGACAGAAGCAGCAACTGCAGGCCAACCCAACAAAGCAACAACACAGCAAAGGGGCAGTACTCCTCCTGGCAGCTCTTCCAGCTCTTCGTCTTGGCAGGTTCCTTGATTCCAGCGAGATCTAAATTCATGGGGTCAGGGCCCCAATATTTATATCCCAAATTCCTTTGTTCTCTGAAGGCAGAGAGGCCTTTGCCTAGTCCAAACCAGTTCTGGAGCACTTTGTTGACAAGTCTCCGTCCCTTCTTTCAGTGAGTGGGCCAGGGACATCAGACGCACCACAGGAGGTGGAGCCAGCATTGTGGAGGGAAGGCACTGTCCTATTCAGGGCCCAGTTGCGACCCCTCCCACCCATCTACAGGTCGATCTGGCTATTCAGCCCTGCGCTGACTCACCCTGTCTCCTGGCATCCCCCAGCCCCGGTCACTCACATTCCAGACACGGAATACACAACCTCGCAGAGGCAGGCTGGGATGGTTAGGCAAGAAAATACCCACTTTCTAAAAGTGGTATTTTCAAACACAGAATGTTAAAACCAACCTTACTAAAAGCTGCATTTTATCATTCTGAGTCCAGGCATACTAAACTCGAATTTCTACCATGTTCCCGGGGTCAGTTAGGATTATAAGCTGTAATAATCAAAACCGCCCGTTCTGGCCTAGGGGAACAGGTAGCCTTGCAATAGTGAACAACGAACTAGGCTGTAATTCACTATCAGGACATGCCGCACACACCCGGGCATGTCCTACCTTTCAGCGTACAACGCACCCTGCCCACAGGGGTACCTTGGGCCTACCTTAGGGGTGACTAACATGCAGCAAAAGGGAAGGTTTAGGGACTTGCAAGTGTGTGCACTTGCCAAGTCGACATGGCAGCCCCAGGCTGCGCACGGGCTCTGCGATGGCAGGCCCGAGTTACACTTTACGGGCTGTTTGCGTGGGTGGCACAATCCAGTGCTGCAGCCCACCAACAGCATTTGGTCTATAGGCCCTGGCACTCGCAGTGCACTTTACAAGGGACTGACAGATAAACCAAATAGGCCAATCATGGAAACACCAATCCATAACACATTTTATACAGGAGCACTTGCACTTTCCCACTGGACCGCAGTGAGGAAAGTGCGCAGAATCATCACACCAGCAAAAACAGAGTCAAAACCGGGAGGTCAGAAAGCAAAAAGTCAGGGGAAACACGCCAAAAGATGCCAAGTCTAACACATCCTGAAAGCATAGGGTGTTAGTGATGCCGCTGAGGATTTGTTGCATTATTTTTGGGAAAATTGCCGCCGCAGAGGCAAGACCAAATGGCATCCTGACAAACATGTACGCACCAAATGGAGAAGTGAATGCTGTCAATGGTCTCGACTCTGGGTGCAACTCCACTTGGTGATAAGCCCCTTGAAAGATCAATGACCGAAAAGAACTTGGCCCTTCCCATAGTGCTCAACATCTCATTTATATTGGGAAGGGGAAACCTCTCTACCCATATATTTTTGTTGAGACTGCGTAAGTCAACACAGAGGCGTATACCTTGACCATTAGCCTTGGACGCTATGACTAAAGGCGCCAACCACTCTGAGGAATCTATGGGTTGTATGACCCCCATCTCACATAGTTTATCTAACTCCTTCTTGAGGGTTTCTCTCAAGAGGAGAGGAACTGGGCGGGTTTTGTGGACAACCGGTTTGGCTCCTTGTCTGACTTTAATCTTATGTTGAAAATCCCTCAACCTTCCTAGTTTGTCTGCAAAAAGATCAGGAAAGGCTTCAAGAAGAAAACTGTTGCTGTTGGGAGTGTCCACCAAAATAACTTGGTCCTTGTTGTTAGGGTCAAGTATAATTCCTAACTCCTTCTGGTGTTGCCAACCCAGTACATTAGCTCCACTCTCAACTATATACACCTTACCCACTGTTGATCTACCCTTGAAATCTATGTGTGCCTTTACCATACCTACAAAGGGAATGGGGTCTTTAGTGTACCCTTCAGGTGAAATATCAGGCTTGCTTAGCTCTAACCTTGTACCTCTAAGGGATTCCTCAAAGTCCATAAGATTTATTAGCGTGAATGGGGAGCAGGAGTCAGCGTACATCTCTACAGGCTTGTTGTCAATATGAACTATGCACTTGGGGTAGCTAGGCTTGGAAGACCCATCATCGTTTTTTGTTTGAAAGACACATTTTTCAGGTTGTTCATTTTCCTCATTGACCATTTTTACAGTAATGTTTTCCCCATCTCTACAAACTCTGGCGAAGTGTCCTCTTCTGTTGCACTTCTTACATGTGACACCCGGGCAGAACAAAAGGACTATTGGCTAAATGGTTACTGCTGCCACACCTAAAACATTTAAGGCCTTGCCCTTCTCTGGTAGTTTTAGTGACAGGTGCATCTTTTGTAACTTCTTTACTTCTTACTTTAAGTACTTCACTCTTTGAGATTTCTCCTTGGACAGAAGCAACTACTTCTTCTGTAACTTTCATTTCTTTTATGCACTTAGCTGTATGTTCAATGGATTGCACTATAGAAATTGCCTCTCTCAGTGTGGGATTTTTTGCCAGTAGTTTCTCCTGTACTCTGGTACTGTTCGTGCACCTAACTAGTTGATCTCTTATGAGGGAATCATTTAGATCATCGAACTCACATAGTTTAGAGAGACCTCTTAGAACAGCAATGTAGTTGTTGATAGACTCATTTTTTCCTTGCACTCTGCTAAAAAAAAAACTTGTGGCGTTCAAGGACTACGTTGACTTTGTCCCCAAAATGTGCCTCTAGTTTCATGAGTGACATCATATGCATCTGAGTCATCGTCATCTTCCAACTCGGGTTCTGGTAATGTTTCATACACTTTGCGCCCATGGACTCCTAAGTTGTGCAACAAGATGTGTTGTTTGCGCATTGCCGAAAATGTTTCCCCCCCCCATGGCAATTAAATAGGATTCGAATAATTTAGTCCAATCCTTCCAGTGAATCTCTGGGTCTCCACTTTCATTTAGGAAAGATGGTGGTTGACTTATGCCAGGGGTACCCATGTTGTGAAGAGAGAAAAAAAAATATATATATATATACAATGACACAAGCTCTGAGGAACCTATGAACAGGAAATTGTGCACACGTAGATAGGAGAGAGTCGCCGTGGAAGGATGACACTTAGAACAAGAAGTTTTAGAAAGGCACAGTCTTTGTAAATAGCGCGATGGTAACTGAAGGTGTATAAGTGACCGAAGATTGAAATGTGCACAAAAGAAAATGGTGTGCGTATCACCGCAGTTGGTTGACACACAGGGATGAACAAGTGTACTGCAAAAGTGGTCTGACCACTTAAAGGTGAGTGTGTCACCGATAACAAAATTGCCTAAACGATGCAGAAGAATGCAGAGGATCCAGGGGGAACAGGGCACACGAGAGAACTAAAGCAACTATGAGACTAGGAAAGAAATGGTAACACGCTGAAAGGTGTGCATGTCACCGTGGAGGAAACCAGCAAAAAGATAATTGCCACACGACAGGAAGGAAATGGTAACACGCTGAAAGGTGTGCGTGTCACCGTGGAGGAATCCAGCAAGTAGGTAATTGACATGCGAGAGAAAAGGAAAGGATCTCTTACTTGAGTACTTGCCCAACAACGCACTCCGTAAACTGAATCACAGGTAACAGCAATTGAGGCAGCTGTGGTGTCGAAAACACACCGATGATGGAAGGAACACCATATGTAGGGACCAGCTGAGGAGCGCTGGTGCGTAAGGGGCTCAACTACGCCACAACTGGTGCGCTGACTGAAACAAGGGAGGAGTTGATGACCGGAAACGTCGTAGCGGGGTGGGCGGAGGTTGAAATGCCGGGGGCTCAACTGGATGCAGGAACCAGCTAAGAGGAGGATGGTGCGTCGAAGGCTAAACTGCGCAACCACAGGCGCACTGACTGGAACTGAGGAGGAGGCGATAACAGAAACTCTGTCCCGTAGGTGCCGGCTGGGATGCCGAGGGCTCAACTGTCGGCTAAATTGCTCACGCTGGCGGCCGGATCAAGTGACTGGTGTCTTTATAATAACCTGTAGGAACCGAGGCAGTCCAGCCCAGGCTCTGTCAATGTGGACTCGGTACCTTCAGCAGGCTCCTTCAGCTGTGAAGCGTTGTGCTGACAACCTTGTCATCTAGACCACCAGAATTTATGAGAAGAAGAGTCTTTACAGCAACGCCAGAAGAAAAGTACGGCAGCGCCAGAGAAATGCAAATGGAGAGAGTACTGAAAGGGGAGGTGACTAGCTGCCCCCTGCGCAGGATCGTTGCCAGTGTTATATTGAAGAAAAGTCCCCACACTGGTAAGTTGAAGTCTTCTTTATTCTAGTCACCCACTCTCCTAAAGGCTCAACAGTAAACTGTCAACTGACACATGTGAACATTGTATGGTAGGCTTCTGCGGAACGTTCCAAGGGAGGAGGGGAGAGGGAGGGACGGACGGAGGAAACCACAGAGAGGGAAGAGAAGTACAGTTAGCTATGAAAATTACAACAGTGACGTCATGGAAACGGGTATCTTCCGACGAGGAGAAGATATTCCCCTCTGGGTATAAGTCCCCTAGTGTGGAGATATCAAATTTGGTTAAGGTGCACTGTATCAACCTTTCGCTGGTTATTGGCAGCCAGCGGGCTTTTTCGGACAGGCAGGGCAGAAGAGTACATTATGGCGGCACCGGTGACCCGTCTCAGCTTATCCCAGGCCCAGCTGGTCGTGGAAACTGTATGTCATTAGGGTCTCTGGGAACTCCCTTGGGTGGGACCAGGAAGACCGTCACCCAGGCACTCGTCACCAGCCGACTGGACTATGGGAACACCCTCTACGCCGGAACCACAGCCAAACTTCAAAAGAGACTCCAGCGCATCCAGAACGCCTCCGCACGACTCATCCTGGACATCCCCCGACACAGCCACATCACCGGACACCTGAAAGACCTGCACTGGCTCCCCGTCAGCAAGAGAATCACGTTCAGACTCCTCACCCACGCACACAAGGCCCTCCACGACCTGGGCCCAAAGTACCTCAACGACCGCATGTCCTTCTACACGCCCACACGCCAGCTACGATCAACCAGCCACGCCCTCGCCACCGTACCACGCATCCGCAGAACCACCGCCGGAGGAAGATCCTTCTCCTACCTGGCGGCCAAGACCTGGAACTCCCTCCCCACTCACCTTCGGCGAACCCAGGACCATCTCGCCTTCAGGAAGCAGCTCAAGACCTGGCTGTTCGAGCAGTAACTTACCCCCTCCCCCAGCGCCTTGAGACCCTCCCGGGTGAGTAGCGCGCTCTATAAATGCCGTGATTGATTGATTGATAGTACGGTGGACAACCGCTCAGGAAGGACAAAATCTGCCTCTGGGCGGAGATGAGGGATCCTGGCGTCAGGGTGAAACCATGCGTAGGCATAGCAGCATTGAGCCACTAGGTAATACAATTGGAGATCCGGTACACCATACCCACCTCTATCATATGGGAGGGTAAGAACTTGCCAGCGGACGCAAGCCTGTTTACCCCCCCAGACCAGTCTTATAAGGTGCGTACACAATGTCAAGAAAAAACTGTTAGTGAGGGATATGGGGATATTATTGAAAAGATATAAAAATTTGGGGAGCACTATCATCTTAAGAATCGCGACCCTGCCGGCAATGGACAAAGGCAAACACAGCCACCTCTCAACCTGAGATTCAAGGGTGGTAATAGCCTGCCCATAGTTAAGGCGAAGGATCTGGGCAGTGTCGAGATGTATATGGATGCCCAAGTATTTGACAGAGTCGGTACACCATTCAAGAGGGAATTCACATTCCCACGGGGCCGTGCTGGAAGTTAACGGGAAAATCACAGATTTACGCCAGTTAATACCTAGGCCGGAGAAGCGGCCAAATCGTAGTATTTCTCTAATGAGAGGCTCTAAGTTTACCCGAGGATCTCTGACATAGAGGATAGTGTCGTCGGCGTAGAGCGAAACAAGGAGGGGGCCGGTGTCAAATTGTAAGCCCCTCTGTAGATGCCGTTCCTGGAAGTGGCGAATTAAGGGATCCATGGCTAAAATAAACAATAAAGGACAGCCCTGGCGTGTGCCGCGGGAGAGTGAAAAGGGACTAGATAAGGTTCCGTTTAGGCGGAGCCGTGCCGTGGGGCGGCTGTATAGCAAGGCGGTGGTGGCTATAAAGCCCATTGGCATACCCATGCGGCGCATAACCGAAATGAAGAAGGGACATTCCAGGGAATCAAAGGCCTTTTCGGTGTCTAACAGGATTGCGGCGGCCGGAACCGCTGGATTAATACTGTGGAGGACCGAAAAGAGTGTCCTAAGATTCAAAGAGGTAGATCGGTGGGGGATAAAGCCGGATTGGGCCGGAGATATGATAAATTCCATCAATTGGGATAGGCGATTGGCGATGATCTTAGCTAAGATTTTATAATCTAAGTTCAAAAGGGATAATGGTCTGTAGGACCTGCATAGCGTCGGATCTTTGCCAGGTTTGGAGAGCTGGATCACGACCGCTTCCCTAAGCGTGGGGGGCAGTATTTGTTTCTCGAGGGCCTCTGCGTAAACCTCAATCAGCTGCGGGCCAATAGCTCTTTGTATGTCTTGTAGAATTCCCCTGTGAAGCCGTCCAGCCCAGGGGCCGAGGAACAGTGGAGGGTATCAATGGCACCGAGAACATCGGCTTCTGAGATTGGTTCTGCAAGGAAGTCCTGCATGTCTTTTTCCAGATAAACCAATGCAATTTCCAACAAATAAGCTTCCTGCGCCGAAGGGTCATGCCCTGTTCTGGTAGTATACAAGGCCGTGAAATAGTCCAGGAATTCATCACGAATTTCCGGAGTGGAGGTGAGTGTCTGATTTGTAGAAGAGCGCAGCTCGGTGATGCAGGCTTTGCTGTAAGGGGGTAATCCCATAGTTAAGCTGAGAAATACTGTTGGACCTGGCCGGGTCTGCTGGTCCTCCTCTGGTGGGTCAAGCGAAGGAGAGGTGGAACCAGGGGCCATCCTGAGAATGATATCTGGCATAGCCAGTTGCTGAGGACAGGAGCTCACTGGGCCTAAAGCATGTGAACAGATGAATGCTGACATCCCCTGTGACCACACAATCTCATTATCAGCAGCAGAGACACCACCCTTAAAAGCAACATGGTGAAACTGGATGGTAAGCGGACCAAACTACTATTTGAGGCGCACAGGTCTAAAGATAGAGAAAAAAGTTGGCCGCAGCGTGGAACACAGGATTTCTACGATTCAAGAAGCCTCTCCCCTCAGAAGTGACCAGCTTCTCGAAATGGAAAAAGTCCTTAAGATAATTTCTGCTAAAAACGAAGACTTAGAAGCTTGGTCATGCAGAAATAATATATGTATAATGGACATCCCCGAGTACACCAATATGGGCAGAATGGAGGACTTTGTGGAGAAGATGCTCACAACCGTGTTATAGGCAGAGTCCTTTTCCAGGATGCTTATAGTGGATCGGGCTCACCGATCGTTGATGGCTCACCCTAGCCCTGGAGGCCCTCCAAGGCCAATGATTGCCCACCTATTGAATTACCGAGACCGGGACACTGCTCTTAGACTGGCAAAAAAGAAACGCGCTACAATTTGAGGGAAATGCGGTGTCCATAGATCTGGATTTTATCATCGCGGTGCAGGAAGCTCATAAGAAATTTCTGCCTGTTAAACAGAATCTGCAACAGGCCAACATTCAATACACAATGCTTTATCCAGCACGCCTCCGCATCACGCATCAAGGCAAGGTCCAGATCTTCAGCAACCCGCAACAGGTCAGTGACTTTATGAAGCAAAGTGTGAGGCACGCCTCCCTCCCGGGTGGGGTGCTGAGGGGGTCCGAGCCCTCCTCGCCACTATCAGAACCAGAATAGCCCCGGGTGAGCGGAGAGGGGAGCAGACTGCTTGTCATACTTCTTGGGAATCAGAAGGGACCCCCCCCCTTTAGGTTTCGCGGGGAGGGAGAGATGGCAATGGACTATTAAACGACCTATGACGCTCCATGCTAAAACTGATACTGGAGAAGCACACAAGTATGCACAAAGAACCTGATCTGCAGAACCTGAACTCGTATGCAGTCATCTGAGGTGCCCACAATTTAGCCCTGGACACCCTCGTTCATTCAAGGGGGACCCGCCAGGCTCTCTGGCTGTTTACCTAAAGGATACACCTAAGCTATGCTATTGATTATGCCTTATTTGTCCTGTGTTACTCTAACTTTGACTCTTCTGTCAGTACTTCTCTCTTTCTACCCTCACGCTTTCTATTTTTACCCTTTCTTTCTTTTTTCTGCTGCATGCAACCTGGCGCTACCTACTTCCTCTTTTGACTGAATTTGCTGTCACTATACGTTCTCACAAGTTGTTTGTTGCAAGTTAGCTGCGCTGTCAAAGACTTTTTTTCCTGCTTCTTAGTAACAGGCGACTGGTGCCGGCAAATACAATGAGTGATGCAGAGAGTGAGTTATTGTTAAATCTTGGTAATTGGGAGGGAGATTATTTCCTAGCAGGATTGGGCTGCCAGCATTGGAGGAGGGAGGCACAGGGATTGTTTTCATGTTCTTTGGTACACCTTTGATTACATTGCCCGCTGTGCTTTTGTTACCATGCCTCATGTGGTCTTGGGGTGAAATTGAACAATTCAGCAGCGATTCCGCGCACCTCTCTAGATGACAGACCTTGGACTCAGGCGAAATAACGACTCCCGTGGCACCTATAATTGCCTGACATGGAATGTTAGAGGGCTGGGTAATCCCCGCAAACAGAGACTTATACTAGCATACCTGGAAAGGCACAATATTCATGTTGCAGGAGACTCATATGGGGACTAACACATGCCACCTTTGCTGCCCACTGGGCATTACATAAAAGCTTTGCAACTTACTCTACATACGCTAGGGGCACTGCTATACTTATTCGGAAGGGTACACTACATGCCCCACAAGGCTCTATTAACCCCTTCCCTGCTCATGACGAGCTCAGCTCGTCATGCCTCACGGTGGGCGTGTGCGCATGACGAGCTGAGCTCGTCACGACCACGCCCGCGATCGGAATGTCCAGCACCTGGGCGGAATTCCGATCGCAGCGAAGGCGTTAATGATCCTCAGGGCCAATACATCTTGATGGGGGGGGGAAACTGGCATCGGTATCCATTACCATTATTAATTTTAACACAGATGACGCCTCCTTTTTTGATAGACTATGGGGTCGCATAATGAACATAGGATTCACACATATCATTTTGGGAGAGGACTTTAACACCACTCTGCATCCAATGATGGATAGATCCCACACTAAGCCTCTACTTGTCGTCATATTAACGCGCTTATGGAGGAACACAACCTGCTGGATGCATGGACAGTCTTGCACCCCCAGGAGAGGGCGGGAACTTTCTACTCTGGAGTGCACAATAGTTGGTTGAGATTAGACTATTGGCTACTGTCCAGAGGGCTGGGAGTCTGGGGTACATGACGCAGCCACTTAGCATGCACTTACTGTGATCATTCCCCAGTCCTACTTGCAAGAGACTGCCAACCGGCTCCTCGCCATACGCGTCCTGGAGGCTCTGTCCAGCGGTTATGCTAGATGTACCTTTTCGCAAAGAACTAAGGCAAGAAATTGCCGATGTATTTTATTTATTTTTTTACAGAAATAATGCCTATGTCCCGAAGATAAACACAATATGGGAGCCCTTCAAGGTCACCATCCGGGGATACTGCCTGGCTAAAAGTGGAGGGATATTGCGCTCTAAATGGGTCACTCTTGCGGCACTAGAAAAATATATCAAATCATTGGAGGGAGATATGGAAGACCTGGGGACTTCTCGGGTCGCTGTTATATTCAGGGAGCTTCTCGCTGAATATCAAGACACAGTGGAACGAGAGTCCTTGTTCCGAGGAAAATATTTTACAGCCAGGATTTATGGAGAGGGGGAGCATCCGGGCCATGCATTGGCTGAGATGACGTGGAAGCCCAGATTCTCGAATACAGTTCTTGAGATCAGAGATACAGCAGGAACTATGATTTGTGACACACCAGAAATAGTACGGGCCTTTTCCACCTTATATTCTGACTTGTACACCTCTCGTAAAACGCAAAGTACAGACATAGACGCATACTCCAAAGATGTAGCACTGGGGTGGCTGAGTGACGCCCAGCGCAAATTCTTATCTACAGACATAGAAGAGGACAAAATACGGAAGGCCATAATGCAGTTACTACAATCAGGCAGGGTCCCCGGCCCAGATGGCCTGCTGTACGATTTTTGCAAAACTTACATGGGTACCCTGGTTCTGACATTGCACAAAGTATACGCTTAGGCAAAGGAATCTGGCCTGCTCCCCCCTCGATGAGGGAGGCGATAATTGCTCTCTATAAGCTCAGGAAGGCAGCAGAACTTTGTGAGTCCTGCCGACCCCTGTCACTCATCAACTGTGATGTCAAAGTCTTTGCAAAAATGTAAGCTACCTGAAAGAGACACGTTAGTGACAGATTCCTTACCTTAGAATATCCCCAGGCGTCAGGCTGGATCCGGAAAGTTTTTGCGTAGCAGTACCCTTGCGCGTCGGTAGGCGGCGTCGTGCGGCTCCGCGTCCGGCGTCGGGATCGCCGGGATGACACCGCGGGCAGTACTTAGACGCCGCCCCTGCGCGCTGACGTCAGTTCTTCTTTTTTTTTCCGCGCCAGTAAGCGCAGATCCGGGAAGAGCAGTGCCCTAGTCATTTTTTGACTAACTTTTTGGTGAAATGGCCTCAGTCTGCTAATGAACTTTCTGGTATGGCCTGACCAGTCAGGCTTTATACCTGGGCGGGCCACATTGCATAACTTGCGCACACTCTTCTCGCTCCCAACTGACTGCCAAAGTGCAAATAAATGGGACCTCCTCATTTGCCATCGAGCGAGGAACAAGGCAGGGGTGTCCTTTGTCGCCTCTGCTGTTCACAATGGCGGCAAAACTGCATCAACACCACCGCGAATACGCCATTGGGTACACCATGAGGCATATATTGGTGTCATTATATGCTGACAATATCACTTTATATGTCTGAGACCCTCAAGAAAGCTTGAATGAAGTGTTGCACGAGTTTGTTCCCTTCGGCACCATGTCAGGCATACATATCAATCGGGAAAAATCCCATATATTCCTACTCACCCCTGCCACCAGAAAGTACATTCCGGATTATCGTTAAAATGGTGTGACTTAGAGCTTCATTATTTGGGGATATTGATCCAGGAACAGAGAAGAATTAATACGCATGAACTAAGGCATTGCTCTGTCTGCAGTAACAGATATCACTCACTGGATATCATTGCCCCTTTCCTTGGCGGGATGTATCTCCCTCATGAATATGGTCATACTGCCAAAAGTTCTCTATCTGTTCATAAATATACCGTACTCCTCTGGGCCCCATTTTTTTTTAAGGAACTGAAAACGCAACTAATAAGACTAGCCTGGGCGGGGAAACAACCACTGCTGCAATGGGGTGTGCTCACACAGCCCTTTTCTAAAGGGGGATTCAAGGAGCCTGACATGAAGCTATATTTTCTATGTGCCCAAGTACATTATGCTACCTAGGCCGACCCCCTTTATGCCGCATCTGGCCATGGAGCAGGGTTACATGGCTCCCATTCCACCGCCGGCTTACATGGGAACATGTGCACAAACTGCTGGCATAGCGGATTCCACTGTTGTCTGTGCAAATGCTGCTTGGAACAAGTTGGCGAAAAAGCTTGAGAGGCTGCTGCTCTACTCTCCGCTCATCCCATTGCCATATCATTTCTCCCAACCGGTCACCCACAAAACGGCCTGCAGAAACATGCTCTACAAGATGGGGATAGCCACGGGGGGGGGGGTTTATATGCTGAGGGACAGTTCATAACGCGGGACATATTTTTGGGTCGGGAAGCACCAACACCCTTGGATATATTTCTATATATTCGACTCCGACATAACGTAAAAGCAGTCCCACCTGACTTTCCCTGTGAATTCCCCACATTTAACACTCTCCATGTACTTATTGGCTCCACTAATCAGAGGCATATTGTGTCAACACTATACCACTTGCCCCAACTCAAGGCCCCTGTAGTGACTGAAAAGGCTCATGTGGGGTGGGACCGTGAGTTGGAGACACCATTGACAGATAAACAATGGCAGTATTGCTGCCAACAGACTAGTTGCATAGCCTCTAGTAGCAGACTTTGTATTCATTTTAAATTTCTGCATCGGGTGTACTACACTCCTGCTAGGTTGCACCGATATGGCCTACGCTGTGATGACCGATGTGACTGGTGTGGCATGGCAGGAGCGGATTTCCTCCACCTGGCTTGGGCATGCGGTCCGATACAAACTTATTGGGGGGAGATTGCTGAAACACTGGCCCTGATGGTTGGCAGACCCATAGTACTTACACCACTACTGGCCAAGTACAGAAGTTGTAGACTTGTCTTATAGATGGTATGTGGGGCTCAGTCTTTTGCTAGCGAAGCGTAGAGTTGCATGTAAATGGGGGAGGGGACGGGCGCCGAAGTTTAAGGAATGGATACAGGACCTGATCTACTGCAAACATCAGCTAAATATCTATGCAGAACTACTGCCCCCCAACACTCGTCCCCGGGACATATGGGAGCCCCTCCAGAATTACTTGCTTGTGCACACCACTGACACCTAGACTGAGGCTGACCCTCATTGGATTCATGCTTCCCTTGGCCATATAGCCTAGGAAACTACTACTAAGGCTCTCATTTGCTGAATGGAAAAGCATACTGGAATTGGACACACTGTTTATGCTACAGTGAGGAAACCAATAGTGATAAGCATGGCATTAAGTGAACACTGGGTGGGTTGCTGTTGCTACACTTCACTAGACTAAGGTGTATGGAGCTCATGTCATACTTGGGGCAGTACTGTGGTGTGTGGCACACACCGGAGCGACACTGTAAGCAAATTGTTGTTAGATGAAGCACTAAGTTAATGACAACTGCTTGACAATATACGTTTGTACTATAATCCTCAATGTTACAAAATCTATAAAGAAATTTAAAAAAAGGTTCAGTTGTCTGCTATTGCATATTAAAGGAGACCACCACAACAGAAATCCGTCTTTAAGAATCCAGTAGACAAAGACTTCCTTGAAGGCCTTAAGAAAGGTTTTCCTCTAATAAAGACTGTCACCACCTCCAGGGGAATTGAACTTGGTATTATCAAAACTAATGAGCTCTCCTTTTGAAGCTATACCTAAATCTTCTTTACAAAATCTGGAACATCTTAGTAGCATTCAACGAGCCTCTTCTAGGCAAAGCCATAACCCACTCCACAAGAGGTAAGGGTGCAACCACAGCCTGGTTTAGAAATGTCAGATTTCCAATATCTTCAAAGTGGCAACATGGAAGTCAGTGCATACTTTTTACTAGACGGTTTAGGTATCAATACTCAAGCTGATAAAGTTGGTCAAGAAACCCTTAGAAACAGTTTTAAATAAAAGTAGCATTTATGATAAGTCTCATAATTTTTTTTATAGTGAAGTTACTTCTTTCATCTAACAGCCTGAATCTGTATTTTGTTTAAGCTTGCTCCTCTAGTCAAGCGTTTATGCCTATCAATGAAGATTTTTATGATGCAGAAGAAAAGGTTATGTACCTGTAGCCCTGGTTCTGCATCATAGGAATCTCTATTGAAGTCATACACAACCTTCTTTCCTCCCCAGCTGTTACTGAGATGAGTTGAGGGTATCTTGTAAATATCGATGGTAGAACAGAACTGGTTGTAGCAGCTAACTGCTGGTACAAGGCATTGTGGGGTGGGGTGCTTCTCAGATCCTTAAAGGGACAGGCTCTATTTTTGTCTTCACTTAATGTAAGCCTTTAAGGCCATAATTCACCCTCATGAACACAATGTCGAAAGGAGTCCTACATGACAGATGATGTAACTCTAGAAAGTTAAACATCTCATTCTAAAACTTTCAGTATTCACGAAAAATGGGATCTCAGATAGACTTCAATTGGACATTTTTAATAAATTCTTTGTTTAAAGACATTTTACAGTTTTGAATCATGGAAGATTGACTATGTAGAAAGGTGTTCCAGGGTTCGCATAGGCGGCAGGGTTTTATTTAAGTGTTTATGACATCAATGAGGATTCCTATGATGCAGAACCAGGACTACTGGTATGTAACCTTTTCATCCAGACTGAAGCCACACAGCGGGTCTGATCCAAGAAACCAAATTTCCAGTAGCGTGGGTCTTGATTGGATCTGTATGATGAATGAATGCCAAGGCTGCGTGGGTGACAGACTTCAGTTACCAGACTTACAACAACATGCAGAACACATCTTATGTCTGTTTTATTGTCCGAGAACACATGCCTATTCTTGACTCTTAATCAGAGGACTGAAACTTATTCCACAATAAAGTCATCTTCCATTTGAATGCTGATGATGGCACTCTTACTCTTTCCCAAGACAAAATGTAGGATCTACTTCTTAATATAGACAATACTATTTCAAGGTGCTGCCACACTGGTGGCCATCACTTTTAGTCTTAGATGTGATTACTGCAGGGTGGTTGCACAAGCATCTCAATTACAGACCTAAAGGGGGAAGACTTGATTTTCAGGAGATTGTTAGGCTGTCAAACCAAGATCACACTTGAGATGAGAGGGAGATTATCAGTTTCCTGATTGGTGAACACTCGCATTTCTGATCTGGCCACTGAAACAGACTATTGCTCTCCATGCTCATCCAACATGTCCTAATTTTTTTTTTATTATTAATCTTTCACGGTCTCCAGATTTACCCTAAACCTCAGTACTATTGCCATTCTTGGTCCATGAAAACTTAAATTTACTGCGTTTGACTCTAATACTTCTGAAGAGAATGAATCCTAAGTACATTTATCACTAGCAATACCTTTTATTCTGCTAATGTGTCTTGCTGTTCTTTACAGATGACCTGAACATTGCAGCAATTGTGGGTGGCGTCATAGTTGTGTTGTTGGTCCTGGCCCTGATCACATTGGCAATGTGTTGTGCTTACCGAAAAGGTTACTTATCAAACAACAAACCAAACTCGAAAAAGTAAGTATTGCTGCTTGGAATGAAACCACAGCTCTAACCAACATTCCCCCTCAGTGATTTGTTGGTGGCCCCACCCCCGTGGCAAACCGACATCTATTGGAAAGTTACCACCAGGTTTTTAAAGGTAACTTTTATTACGATCCTTGAGCATATATATATATATATATATATGTATGTATGTATGTGTGTGTGTGTGTGTGTGTATGTATATACACACATACACATACATACGCAGAGTGTAATATGCTATTTATTACACTTGTTAAGCGTGTTGAGGTGCCATGGCTTATGAGAGACGAAGCCTCGAGTGAGTGTTGATGCCCCTCTCCTGCCTCAAAAATTGTGATAAATAGCATAGTATATCTGTATATATGGGTTATATACTATGGCATGTTTTCAAGCGTAATTGTTTTAACAAAAGGCATTTAACCAAAACCAGTATGCAAGGGGTTACATTTGTGCAGCAAGATAAAATCACACAAAAGAGACATTTTGCCTATTAGGAAAGTTGTTTCCCTGTGTAAAGTAATTGTTACTTGCAATCTGTGAGGCAGTAAAAGCGTTTTTTGCTATACTATGGTAATAAACTCTAAGTTGACCTTTGTACTGTATTAATAAATGTATAAATATAGGCTTATTAGATGTGCCAAATATCATTAGTTATTTTTGCTGCCATGGCATAAATGTTCAGATTAGTAGAAATTACATAATTAATCCTAATGTGGCAGACTATTTTCGACCACTTAACCACACTGCTTTAAACCCAACACAAAGGAGTGGGGATGAAGTGGTTCCGAATGCCATCTAAATCCATCACAACATTAAAGGGGCATGGCCCTATACCCATAATTGTTAAGTCTTGCATGGTTCTATAGTAAGTGGCCTAGTTTCATGTTTGATTCTTTGATATTTGGTTGGCTTTTTCTTTTGGGTGATACCGTTTGTCTTTCTGTGGCTTGTAGTTTGGTTTTATTCTTCTGTTACATATATGGGTCTGCAAGTCCCACCAACCAAAGTCCTTCTGCCTAAAAAAAAAATGAGACTAAGTTTAAGCGTCACACATGATATGGTGCCACTCAAAGGCCCTGCATGCTCAATTTTGCTGGTCTTTTTAGGGTTACTTATTTTATATCAAATGCATTTTGAAATCAGGTTGTTCTTTTCTTCCTGCTGCAGCTACAAGACCTCGTCAAAACCAGACAGTGTAAATTATCTACGAACAGACGACGAGGTGAGGGTAATGACCACTTAAGAATAATGTGCTTCGGAATTGAAAGTGAAATGTTTAAATGATTTTTAAAGCTACTATTTTCAGAAGCACTTGTAAAATGGAAGAGAGGATTCAACATTTAAGGAAAAGGGACAACTATTACAGCCAATCCAAAGTGTTAAATAAGGTGACTTAGGCCCTTATAACATGTCAGGTGGAACAGTATCACCAGGTCAGATACAGCTCTGCCTGATAATGACTTTCTGGGAGTTCCTGGTGCAGACCCAGTTTTACTGGCCACTAACATCGCATGAAGCTTTAGGTGCAACAACAGACAAACCTCTGTCTCTGTCCCTGTCCCTACATGAGCATTTTTTTTGGCAAGGGGCACCTTTTTCCCTAACCTAACCTCTCAGCCCCCCAGCACCCGACAATCCCCCTTGCGCCCCCCCCACCTGCTCAGAACAGTATCCAGTATCTTGGACTCCCTGTCCAGTGGAGTGGAGAATGCTTCAAGATTTCGTTTGCACGTAGAGGCTTTGACCACCAAACTCTCTGTGTTGGGGGTGTTGGGTGAGAAAGTTGGAGTCCCCTGGGGTGGGGCGATGGCGACGGGTTATTGTCCTATTCACAGGAGCGCCTGTGGAGGGCTTGGACCAGGCCCCGAGGAGGAAGTCCATGAGGGCTTTGTTAAACTGGAGAAGCAGTTCGGAAGGGGTGACTCCCGATTGAAGCATCTCCATCAAGAAATTCATCCTGACAGCCACAGAGGGTTGCGCCTGGTCCAAGTCCTCGGCCGACCTTCTCACCAGTTTTGTAAATGAGTCTCTCTTCTCCGTAGCCACGGTAGGAGGCGAGACAAAGCCAGTATCTAGGGAGGTGTCCAGTCCACTGGCATTCA
The DNA here is from genome assembly GCA_963921515.1 of Calotriton arnoldi. NCBI lineage: Eukaryota > Metazoa > Chordata > Amphibia > Caudata > Salamandridae > Calotriton > Calotriton arnoldi. The sequence continues at coordinate 1,621,285 of CAWUFW010003649.1, forward strand.
CCAAATCCTCACACCAGTTGTCCTTGTTTGGGTCTTGGGACTGGTATTCATATGGGTCGATTGGCCCCTCCGAATCTTCACCAAATCCTAGCCCAAAGAAATAGGGCTCAGGCTCCTGCCTGCAGGGAATGGCTCCAGTTGGCGCCGGAGTCGCCTTCGGACGACATCCATCCGGCTCCATGTTGGAGTCGGAGATAAGAATGGGGGCGGCACCGCTGGTGGGCATCAGTAGCGTCTGCAACGGGACTGGCGCCGGGGAAGGTCAAGATCGCTCTGTCTGGATCCGTCCATGGATCCAAGGGGCTCCACTGGTACCGGGAGAAAACCTGCTGGCAAAGGACCAGTAGGGGCTTCTCCCGACCCCACCGGCCCCAAAGGCGCACCAGCGGGGACAGGCTACCCAAATATGAGGTGCATGGTCTCAAAAAAACTCAGTTGTGCGGGGGTTGCTCTGGCTCCAGGAAACTCTGGGAGACGCAGAGACGGCCCAGGCCAAACCGCAGAGCCAGGCTTTGGGTGCGACATTCCCTCATCTCGTTGGAAAATTTAGACGGGCAGGGCAAAGTCTAAGACCTCTTCGGCTTCGTGCTTTTCTTTTTCTTGTGGGTCTTACCCAGACGGCTTTGACTGCGATGAAGATCGATGGCTCCTTGACCGTTCCCGGGACCTTCCTCTCGAACGGAATAGAGACCGTTGAGACATCACACATCGAGCGGCAAGGAACTTGAGGGATCATTCCCTCAAGGCCTTGGGGTGTATGGAGGACTGACAATTGACACAGGTCTTGGCGTTGTGGTCACGCTCGAGACACCTGAGGCAGACGAGGTGTGGATCTGCTGGTGACAGGCGCCACAGGGCTTAAAACCAGCCTTCCTCGCAGACATCCTGCCACACCAGGAGACAATGTCTCAAAAAGTCTTTGACAAAAGGTCAGTAAAAAAATGACTGAGGGTACCTCTTCTCTAGATCTGGGCCTAGGAGTGCCGAAAGTAAAGAACTGACGTCAGCACGCTGCGGTGGCACCTATATAGGTACCGTGCTCATCACTTCTGGTACGGACGACACCACACTGAGCGGAACAATGCCACCTACGAGCACGCAGGGGTACTGCTTACGAAAAATTTCGGGATACAGTCTGGCACCTGGGGATAATTGTAAGGTAAGGAAACTGCGACTAGATGATAATGGGGATTATTTCAAGGTAAGGAAACTGTGACTAGAAGTCTCTATCAGATCAGAGTCGGGACAGGCCGGTAGGGCTGGGGCCAAAGCAGTAGGTGTCCTCTATTTTCTGAGTCAGCACGGCTCTTCGGTCCTTATTCTTTCTTCCTAGAATCTGAGGAGGCAAGGTTCAGGGTTGCCCCTAAATACTAAATTTAGGGGCGTTACAGGGGTGTGCAGGTCGGGACCAATGGGTCCCTTCTATAGGGTGAGTTCCCCCCTCTATTATGCCACCCTCCAGTGGGATGGGACATTAGCTTCTTCCTGATTCGTTGGGTCCCCTCATCTCCAAGATGGAGGGGACTGAGATGTTTGCTTCACCTTACCTCCCCGACTTGAGGGGTGGGGTTGGCAAATGTGGGCACACCTCTCCTCCTAGCTCAGTTTTCCCTGCAGATTCTCCCACCCAAAGTGGGGGTCACAACCGGTGGGAACAAGTTGCTGGGGGCAGCAAAAGGCAGGGACAGCGTACAAAGGCAGCAGGCCTTTAAAGCTTCTCCTTTCGTGGACCCAACCCATCCTGGGGGAGGAGGCATGACACCTCTGCCCAGGATGGGCTTTGTTTCTGGACCCAGAGAGTGGAGACTCTCTACCCAGGGTTCCAGAAACGTGTCTGGTGGTGGCAATTGGCGGGCAGCCATTCAGGAACCACACCAGGGCTAATCGCTTTTCAGGGGGCATCTCTAAGATGCCCTCTGTGTGCATTTTACATTAAATCCCACTCTGGCATCAGTGTGGGTTTATTGTGCTGAGAAGTTTGCTACCAAACTTCTCAGGTTTTGTAAGCCATTAGGGAGCTGTGGAGTTTGTAATGACTAACTCCCAGACCATATACTCTTTATGGCTTTACCACGCTTAGTGTCTAAGAATGGACGTAGACACTGTAGGGGTACAGGGCTCATGCCTCTGTACCCTCACCTGGGGCTATTGCACCCTGCTAGAGGGGTGACTTGCCTAGGCCTTAGGCTGTTGCAGGCATGGTACACAGGGATGAGTACCATGTTGACTCTTCCCTTTTCTCTGCACCAAAACTCGCAGCCTGCAATGGCAGTGTGTAAGTGTTAAGGTACAGGGCCTCTAAGGGTGGCACAATAGGTGCTGCAGCCCTTAGAGGCCTTCCCTGGTCACAGTGCCCTTGGTACCCATGGTACCTTTTACAAGGGGGTAACCTGTGGCCAGAAATGTGCCAATTGTAGGTACAGAGGTACAGCTTTGGGAAAGAACACAGGCCCTGGGAACCTGATTGGCAGGGACCCAGGGCATACTAAGTCAAAAGTGCATCATGTGCCAGGCAAAAAGTGGGGGGGTAACCATGCAAAAAAGGTCCCTTTCCTACAGTCAGATATCAGACAATTAAAAAATATACTTGTATTGCAATTGAATTTCGTAGGGTGATAATTCACATTTATACTGTCTTGTATATACATTTCACATCTTTTATTTGGAACTAGATGTAGGAGTATCCATCAATCTCACTGAAATATACAATGATATATTTATTGTTACTGAGCAGTTCCAAATGATTAAAGCAACATGTTTCGTGATTAAAACTGCTTCTTCAGGGCTGCAGTGACACATTTTAAAAACCATAATCTTTGCTAAAAGGGCTTAAGAGATTTGGTCTGGCCTACAGTGAATCTCAAACTTCCAATAGCTATACCAGGCCCCGAGGCACAACTTAACTGTGAAGGCTTCCTTTCATGCAACAACCTTCTATGACAAGGAACATGATAAGGCTGACCCTCTCCCCATTGTTGCTCCTTTTAGCCTTGGAACCAATAGTGACCACAATTTGAGTCTCCCCATGCCTCCATGGCGTTTACTGCCAGAAGACTACTGTTAAAGTGCTCCTTTATGAAGATGCTGTCCTTCTGACTATTTCTAAACCAGAAGAATCTCTACTGGCACTCATTGTTTTTCCCCAAATCTTTTTATTGTTTTTTTAAGCATGAGACAAAATACAGGTACATAGTTTAGATTAGCATTCTTGCAGTACATTTTTTAATGGATATTACATCAATACTTGCATAAGCGCCTTCAATAGGATCACTTGAAGGGCAGGGTGAGGGCTGTGGTGAAGTAGCTTACTGTTTAGTGGACTAGTGTGTGCTCAGTCTTCCTGCCTGTTTGTTTGGCAATAATGTCCATAGTAGGACCTACTGCGTTGTCTAATCTTAATGTGAACTGTGCGCTGCTGCTTGAAAGAAGCTCTGGGTATTGGATTACAGGCGATGGCATGTAGCCGTGATAGAGCATGGCGATGGGAAAGGGAAGTTTAAACTAGGGTTAAGAAGAAAAAGAAAAGTCTGCCCAACTCGGGACACCCCTGCCCACCCTTAGCTCCCCCACCACCCTTTATTGCTATCTGCTGTCTCGCATGTTATTTCTCTAGAAATCTCATGCACCTGGAGCGCCCACAAGGAACAGCCCAATGCTTCGCATGTCCATTAACTATGATTCTGTGTTGAAGTGACCGCCACCTCTGCCTTATCCGCATTAGCTAGGTGCTCTGTGTCAGAGTGCCAGTCATTTTGGAAGTCTTGCAATATAGCATACCAATTGGCAGCAATTGGGATTTTGCACAGCCCCAATGTGACCTCCATACGGAGTGTGGCGCCTTCAGCCTGTGCCCAAGTCAGCAGTGAGTGAGTCCATGCTATCATGGGAGGTGGCTATGTTAGCTTCCACCTCTTGGTGATTAAACGTTTGGCAGTCAACAGCCCCAGGTCGATGAACTGGGAGGTGACCCTGTGCCCCTTTGGTCTGTGATACAAGCCCAGGATACATGTCGCCACCACACGCCCGGTGCATCTGGCCAACTGGGTTGTAACATACGGCCAGTAAGTTGTAAGAGAGGGACAACCCCATATCATGTGGAGGTCGGCCTCTATCAAACAACATCTAGGTCAGTGGGCATCAGTTTGCATAAAATAGCTATTTATTTTGGCCAGGGTCAGGTAAGCTCTGTGTATGATGTAGAATTGTATCAGGCAGAACTGAGCATTTCTGGGAAGGAGGGTTGGTCCCTCTAGTATGGCAACCCACTCTCTGTCCATACATGGGCAGTTCAAGGCTGCATCCCAATGACGTCTCTGGGGCTCCAGGGAGTGTGCAGTGTGGTGTGGTGGCGTAATGAGTTGGCAAACCATTTCGTGAGGGTGCCTTTCTTTGCCCATAATATGTAGGTAGTGTATTGTGAAGTGCGTTTGAGGTTCCTGTGACAAGTTTCCCCACATGGATCTCAGCACGGCTAGCAGTGAAGCGTGCAAGAGGAACTGACCCCGTGGCAGTCCGTCTTCTGCTACTAAGGTATCAAATGGTGTGAGCGCACCATCACAATGGAAGTCACCCAAAATATGCAGGCCTGACTCTTGCCAACTAGCAGGTTCTACCTGAGAGGTGGCCCGGCCACCCCTAGGTGTGCCCAGCAGTGGCAATGCAGGTGCATACGGAGTGGTAGAATGCGTAAGGCGCAGGCTGCGATGGAAGCATCTGTATGCAACTTCTAGTAATAATTGGGTAGGCAGTGTACCGTGCCTGTCAGTGTGAAAAAGCTGAAGAATCAACGGCAGGGACCACGCCGGTGCATGCGTGCCCGTGTCTTGGAGAATCAATCCCCCTGCCCATTTAGCCACCCATTGGAGCTGCGCTGCCAGATAATATTGCTTCATGTTTGGCACAGCAAGTCCGCCTTGGTCAGTGGGCAAATAGAATTTAGAAAGAGCAACATGGCATCAGGACCCGCCCCAAATGAATTCTCGCATGGTGTTCTCAAAGGAGCGGAAGATAGAGGGCCGAATATACAGCGAGAGATTTGTGAAAAGTAAAGTAGCCACGGCAGAACCACCATGTTGAGCAGTGCTGTTCGCCCCACGACAGCCAAAGTCAAAGCCCGCCAGAAAAACATTTGAGACCGGACCGCCGTGATCGCCCTCATGAGATTCCCTTCAAGTAGGTCTGCTGATTAGTAGTATATTCATATCAGTAAATATCTGAAAGTGGAGGGCTGCCACTTAACTGGGACGCCATTAATGACCAATGTGGGATCTGCACAGAGGGGGATGATGGATATAAACAGGATTTGGCCCAGTTAACTCTCAATCCAGAGAGGGCGGCAAATTCATTAAGGATCCATGCCAACGTGGTAGGTGTCTCATTTCCCAGATGTATAAAAGTAGGTCATCAGCATAAAGCGAGGCCATGTGTGTCCCGTCTCTTAGTGGTATTCCCCAGTCTGCACCACTCGCTCAAATGGCCTTTGCAAGCGGCTCTATGGCTAAGGAGAATAGCAAGGGAGACAACAGACACCCCTGCCTGGTGCCCCTGTGTATGGGTACTGGGTCAGATATGTAAGAACCTGTCTTAACTCTGGCTGCTGGCGAGGTATACTATAACCTCACCAAGCGGAGAAAGGGTGTCCCGGGGACATATCGCTGTAGCACATCAAACAAGAATCCCCATTCCAGCGTGTCAAAGGCCTTCTCGAGATCGAGCACTAGGCACCCCGAGTGAGGCCAGCGCTGCACCAAGTATTTGGATACCCGAAACAAACAGCGCAGATTAAGGGACGTGTTGCGAGATGGCACAAACCCATTCTGATCAACATGGACCAGAGTGGGCACCAGAGGTGCCAGGCGGTTGGCCAGCACCTTGACCAGTATCTTATAATCGGTGTTGAGGAGCGCCAGCAGACAGTAGGAGCACAGGGCGGTAGGATCCTTGTCCGGTTCAGGCAGAGATACAAGCAAGGCCTCGCGTGTGGTGTCTGCAAGGGAAGAGGTCGAGAGGGACTCTTCATATAGGGCAAGCAGCTGTGGGGCTAATGTGGAGGCATACACTTTATAGTATTTGGCTGGTAGACCATCTGGTCCTGGCGCTTTGCCCGTGGCCAGGGCTCTGATGGCTTCACGGACCTCAAACAGTGTGATGGATTCTTCTAGCTCTGCCCACTGTTCAGGGGTGATGGCGGGCAAGCTAAGTGTGTGGTAGAATTCAGCAAGCCTTTCTGGACCAGCATAAGTGGCCGACTCATATAACAATGTATAGTTTCTGACTGTTCCCCATGTTTTTCATGTTGGGTATACAGGAGACGCCCCGTCGAGGATTGCAAGGAAAGGATGAAAAGCAGAGGCTGGTTCTGGTGAATCAGCCATGCTAGCAAACGCCCCGCTCGGTCCGCCGTCGCATGCTTGCGAGCTGAGTGTGCGGAGTAATTTAGGCATCGCAGGCAATCCAGTAGTGCAGTATGCTCACGCCTTGCTTCCGCCAGCTGGCGGGCGTACTCCGGATCTGTTATTGAGCTTGTCTCCAGCCGAAGAAGTGTGCTTTCAATCCGCGCAATCTCAGTCGAACTGCCTGTAGACACTCCAGCTCAGGCCTAAGCAGTGTCCCCTAATAGTAGCTTTGAAAGCATCCCATTCCACCTTCCTGTCTGTAGCTGTATTAGCGTTGACATCAAAGAAGTCTGCTGTGGGGGTTCCCAGTGACACACGAAAAGATGGATCTTCTAATGCTGCGGGCTGGAGATGCCATGTGGGGATGGCCGACGTGACACTTTCCCAGGGTATTTGGAGGAGAACGAAAGGGAGAACGAGAGAGAAAGAACGAGAGAACGAGAGAGAGAGAACGAGAGAGAGAACGAGAGAAAGAGATGAACGAAAGAAAGAGATGAACGAAAGAACGAGAGAGAACGAGAGAGAACGAGAGAGAGAGAGAGAACGAGAGAGAGAGAGAATGAAAGAGGGAGAACGAGAGAACGAAAGAGAACGAGATGAACGAGAGAGAACGAGAGAGAGAGAGAAAGAAAGAACGAGAGAGCAAATGAGAGAGCGAACGAGAGAGAACGAGAGCGAGAGAACGAGAAAGAGAGCGAGAGAACAAGAGAAAACGAGAGAAAGACGAGGGAGAGAGAAAGAGATGAGAGGGAGAGAACGAGAGAACGAAAGAGGGAGAATGAGAGAGAACGAGAGAGAGAACGAGAGAGAGAGATGAACGAAAGAGAACGAGAGAGAGAGAGAACGAGAGAACGAAAGGGAGAACGAGAGAGAACGAGAGAGAGAGATGAACGAAAGAGAACGAGAGAGAGAGAACCAGAGAGAGAACGAGAGAGAGATGAACGAAAGAGAACCAGAGAGAGAAAGAGAACGAGAGAGAGAACCAGAGAAAGAGAACGAGAGAACAAGAGAGAACAAGAGAGAAAGAACGAGAGAAAGAGAGAACGAAAGAAGAACGAGAGAGAACGAAAGAGGGAGAACGAGAGAACGAAGAGAGAACGAGAACGAGGGAGAGAGAACGAAAGAACGAGAGAACGAGAGAGGGAGAACGAGAGAGAACGAGGGAGAAAAAGAGAGAACGAGAGAGAGACGAGGGAGAAAAAGAGAACGAGGGAGAAAGAAAGAACGAGAGAGAGAGATGAACGAGAGAGAGAGGGAACGAGAGAACGAAAGAGGGAGAACGAGAGAGAGATGAACGAGAGAGAACGAAAGGGAGAACGAGAGAGATGAACGAAAGAGAACGAGAGAAAGAACGAGAGAGATGAACGAAAGAACGAGAGAGAGAACGAGAGTGAGAGAAAGAGAGAACGAAAGAAGATCGAGAGAGAGAACAAGAGAACGAAAGAGGGAGAACGAAAGAAGGAGAACGAAAGAGGGAGAACGAGAGAACAAGAGAGAACGAGAGAGAGGGAGAACGAAAGAGAAGAGAACGAGAGAGAGAAGAGAGAACGAGAGAGGGAGAACGAAAGAGAAGAGAACGAGAGAGAGAAGAGAGAACGAAAGAGAACACGAGAGAGAGAACGAAAGAGAACGAGCGAGAAAGGGAGAGAATGAGAGAACAAGAGAATGAGAGAACAAGAGAACGAGGGAGATGAGAGAGAGAACGAGAGAGAGAACGAGAGCGAGAGAGGGAGAACGAGGGAGAAAGAAAGAGAGAACGAGAGAGAGACGAGGGAGAGAAAGAGAGAACGAGGGAGAAAGAAAGAAAAAGAACGAGAGAAAGAGAGAACGAGAGAGATGAACGAGAGAACGAAAGAGGGAGAACGAGAGAGAGAGAACGAGAGAGAGAGATGAACGAAAGAGAACGAAAGGGAGAACGAGAGCGAACGAGAGAGAGATGAACGAAAGAGAACGAGAGAGAGAGAAAACGAGAGAACGAGAGAGAGATGAACGAAAGAGAACGAGAGAGAAAGAACGAGAGAGAAAGAACGAGAGAGAAAGAACGAGAGAGAAAGAACGAGAGAGAAAGAGAACGAGAGAGAGAGAACGAAAGAAGGAGAACGAGAGAGAGAACGAAAGAGGGAGAACGAGAGAACGAGAACGGGAGAACAAAAGAGAGAACGAGGGAGAGAGAGAACGAGAGAGAGAACGAGAACGAAAGAGGGAGAACGAGGGAGAGAGAACAAGAGAAAGAGAGAACGAAAGAACACGAGAGAGAGAAAACGAAAGAGAACAAGCGAGAAAGGGAGAGAATGAGAGAACAAGAGAAAGGGAGAGAATGAGAGAACAAGAGAGAATGGGAGAACGAGAAAGAGGGAGAAAATGAGAACGAGGGAGAGAGAAAGATGAACGAGAGAAAGAGATGAGAGAGAGAGAGAACGCGAGAGAGAGAGAGAGAACGCGAGAGAGAGAGAGAGAGAACGAGAGAGAGCGAGAGAGAGAGAATGAGAGAGAACGAGAAAGAGAGAACGAAAGAACGAGAGAGAGAGAAAGAATGAGAGAGAGAACGAAAGAGAACACGAGAGAAAGAGAGAACAAAAGAGAAGAGAACGAGAGCGAACGAGCGAGGGAGAGAATGAGAGAACAAGAGAGAATGAGAGAACAAGAGAGGGAGAGAATGAGAGAACGAGAGAACGAGAAAGAGAGAGAACGAGAGAGAGGGAGAGAATGAGAACAAGAGACCGAGAGAGAGAAGGAGAGAGAATGAGAGCGAGGGAGAGAGGGAGAGAACTTGCCAACAGAGCAGTTGAGAGTATGGCAATATCAATAACCAGGACAGGTTGCTACGCTCATTATTTTCTGGTGCTGGAAAAGGAAGGAGGCCTCCGACCCATCCTAGATCTTTCCCCTTCTAACTTCTTTGTCTAGAAGGACAAATTCAAAATGATCACTCTTGTCTGAATTCAGTGTGCCCTGGACCTAGAAGACTTGATCGTGGCGTTGGATTTGCAGGATATCCACTTCCACATCCCTGCCCTGCACTCCCACAGACGTTACTTGCGGTTTCAGATAGACCTAGAACACTTACAGTTCACTGTGCTCCCCTATGGCCTTAACAGTGCAGCTAAGGTGTTCACAAAGGAGATAGTGGTGGTTGCAGCTCATCTGCAGAAGTTGGAAATACGAGTCTTCCCAGTACCTCGACTACTGGCTATTGAAGGTGAGCTTGCCTCAAACAGTTGTAAGCCACCTCCTGATGATAGTTGACCTGTTGACTACATTGGGCTTTTCCATCAACTTGCCAAAGACGTACCTGTTTCCATCACAATGGCTTTCCTTTATCTGAGCCATCCTGGACATAGTGCTTTTCCGAGCCTTCTCTCTGCTTCAGAGTGTCAAGGTCATTCAGGCTATGATCCAAATGTTAGAACCATTGACCTGGGTCTCAGTGAGAGTGGCTCTGAAACGTCTGGGCCTTTTTTGCCTCCTGCATCCAGCTTGGGGTCCACACCAGGTATCACATGCGTGCTATACAATGGGATCCGAAGTCTCAGTGGACTCAGCACCAGTAAATCTGTCAGACTCCATCCAGTTGTTGGAGAAGAGTGCGAAAGACCTGCAGTGGTGGCTATCCACCCACAATTGGACCAACAGCACCCAGAGCATACGGTCATGACAGATGCATAGCTGCTGGGTTGGAGAGGTCATTTGGGAGAGCTGGAGATCAGAGGATTCTGGTCTCTGGTGAAAGTTTGCCTCCACATCAACTTGTTGGATTTACGAGTGATCCACTTGCACTGATGGTGTTACTCCCAACCATCAATTTAGGACTGGTACAGGTTCTCACAGACAACATGACCTTCATGTGGTACTGCAACAAGCAGGGCAGCAGGAGGTCGTGGGTCCTGTGCCAGGGGGCTCTACATCTCTAAAAGTGGCTGAACGCTCAGGTCATCTCCCTGATCGCCCAACACCTGGCAGAATCTTTTAAATGCCAGGGTGGAAAATGTTAACTAATGTTGCCTAGCAGATTACAATAGGCAGTTACACTCAGAGGTGGCTCAGTGCATCTTCCAAGAATGGGATGATCCCTGGCTTGATCGATTTACTACCACAGAGAACATGCATTGCCAAAGCTTTGACGTGTTTGAGCTCCCAAGTCAGTTCTCCCTTGGATACGAGTTCCGTCTGCATTGGGGATCGGGGCTCCTGTGCGCCTTTCCGCGCCTCCCTCAGCTGCCCATAGTGCTGAAAAAGATAAAAAAAAGACTAGGTCCAAATCATCCTAGTAGGCTCCTGACTGAGTAAGGAGAGAATTTCTGGCCAGGAGCACATGCCTTCCAATGCGGCTGCCCCTTCGGGAGGAACTTCTATCACAATAGCAGGTCTGGATCTTACGCCTGAGCCTACTCAATCTGCACCTCCATGCAAGGAGTTTGAATAGCCAGCTGCTAGCTTTTGATATTCCTCTCAAAGTGATCGGTATCCTCCTAACAACAAGGCATCCATTCACCAAATTTGTTTTAAGCAGGAAACTGGTAAAAGTGTCTGGTATTCCTCTCAAAACATGCTACCCCTGAATGCACACTTATCAGATGTTCTTTTGTTCTGTTTGTTATTGGTTCAGCATGGTCTTGCAGTGGCAACGGTTAAATGTTATCTTTCGGCCTTTATACATTTACCTGCTCAGCCATCCTTCTTTAAGTCATTTGTTGTGATGTGTTTTTGAGAGGGCTGATCCACATGCTCCCGTCAACACCGTTTTTGATGCCACAGTGGGAACTTAATTTGGTGCTCACCTATTTAATGTGCACTCCTTTGAACCAATGAACAGTTCCCCTCTTTGTCTAGTAATCATCAAGGCTGTATTTATCATCACCACAATGTCAGCCAGGCGAGTGAGTGAGCTCCAGTCACTGTCTGTCATACCACCCATGCACATCTTTCTTCTAGGACAAATTAGTTCTTTGGACAAAGGCTGCATTTCTACCCAAGGTAGTCTCACCGTTCCCTATATGGCAATCCACCATCTTGCCAACTTTCTATGTACCACCTTATCCCTCCAAAGAGGAAGAACAACTCCATCATCTCGACCTTAGAGGGCCTCAGCTTCCATCTTGATCGGATCAGAGATTACAGACAAGATGACCAACTTTTTGTCAGTTTCTCTAAAGCGGAAAAGGCAAAGCGGTGCAAAAGAGAACCATCTCCCAATGGATTGTGTTATGCATTAAGATCAGCTGTGGGCTGGCTAAAAAGTAAGCACAGAAGGCTTTCACACTCATTACACTAGAATGAAGACTGCTACAACTGCAATTGAGTGCAATGTACCAGTTCTGGACATTTTTCCAGGCTGCTGTGTGGACTACCTCCACACGTTCACAAAGCTCTACTATCTTGATAGCCAGGTCTGGAGAGATGGGCTCTTGCTTGATCTGTCTCACAGGATTTCCTGGTCTGACTCATTCTACAGACTCACCATGGCAGGAGGTATACTGCTTTAGTATCTATTCACCAGGTGAGGAAACTGTGGTTAGGAGTTTCTATCAGAAGAACAATTTACTTTGCTCCGGAAACATCCTTTCTGGTAGAGACTCTTAACGGCAGATTCCTCCCCAATCCACCCTGCTCCCCATTCTGTGGAATGGAATCATGCAGTCTATCAGTAAGACCCCAGTCAGGAAGTCTGCACACTGACACATTCTGATTTCTATATGCTCCGAGTCTGTCTGCGCTGACAGAGATCAGGAAGAAATTGATGTCAGAGCGTGACGGTGGAACCAATATAGTGGCCCTGATGTCACATCTGAGGAGGGACGGACCCGACACAGAGCCACACACTGCCACCTCCCGACATGTAAGGGAATTGCTGCAAATGTTTCCGGATCTAGTCTTGCACCTTGGCAAATTCACAACGTCAGGAACCTGCGATTAGATAGAGTATCTACCAAAAAAGGTCAGTAACTTGTACCTTGCACGCACTTTATTAGATGAAGGAAATAAATCATCTAAGGCTGATGTTTTGTGGGTTTTCGGCCACATGATTTTGAGCCATTCTTGAAATTGAAAGTTAATTAATTAAACAACTTCTAATATTCCGAATCCAACACTAGATAGCTGGATAATTGATCGCATGTGACTGCATATGTAACAAGATGAAATTTTTGAATGCCAGGGAAGTAACATTTCCCCATATTACTTACCACCACACACACTCTGGCTACTAATGGCCAGGACACACTCCATACAGAAAGTCCAAAACCATGCATTAAACCTTGAAAGAAAATGCACACAAGCCACTGCACAAGCCTCTACAATTTGTTGCCAACAAGCACAGCTAAGAAGGCAAATCAGTTTGGCCTATTGTAAGAAACTATGCATGTTCTCACTACCTTTTCTAAACAGGACAGGTGAGATGTTCTACAACACAACTGGCTGATATCAGGTGCTTATTACTATCCAACTCAGTGCTGTGTGCATACACAAACACACGCATCCTGTCTTTAACAACGTTCCCCTGCCTCAAAATAAGTAAAAGAAAGTGTTTTTTTTATGGGGGGGGAGAGAGCGAGAGAGAAAGCAAAAGAGCGAGAGAGAAAGCAAAAGAGAGCGAGAGAGAAAGCAAAAGAGAGCGAGAGAGAACGAGAAAGAGAGAACGAGAGAGAGAACGAGAGAGAGAACGAGAGAACGAAAGAGGGAGAACGAGAGAACGAAAGAGAGAATAAGAGAACGAGAGAGAGAACGAGAACAAGAGAGAGAATGAGAGAGAACAAGAGAGAGAGAACGAGGGAGAGAACAAGGGAGAACAAGAGAGAGAGAACGAGGGAGAGAGAGAGAGAACGAGAGAGAGAGAGAGAGAACGAGAGAATGAGAGAACGAGAGAGAGAAAGAAAGACGGAGAAAGAAAGAACAAAAACAAAAGAGGGAGAACAAGAGAACAAGAGAATGAAAGAGGGAGAACGAGGGAGAGAAAAAGAGAGAAAAAGAAAGATGAATGAGAGAACGAGAGAGAACGAGATGAACGAGAGAGAAAAGACAGAACAAAAGAGAATAAAAGAACGAACGAGAAAGAGAGAACAAAAGGGAGAACGAGAGAATGAAAGCAGGAGAGAGAACGAGAGATGAACGAGAGAACGAGAGAGAAGGAGAACAAGAGAGAGAACGAGAGAGAGAACGAGAACGAGAGAGAGAACGAGAGAACAAAAGAGGGAACAAGAGAGAGAAAGAGAGAACGAGGGAGAGAGAGAACGAGAGAGAACTAGGGAAAGAGAACGAAAGAGGGAGAACGAGAGAGAAAGAATGAAAGAGAACAAGAGAGAACGAGAGAGAGAACAAGAGAGAAAAAATGAAAGAAAACGAGCGAGAGCGAGAGAACAAGGGAGAGAGAGACGGAGAACGAGAAAAAGAAAACGAAAGAAAGAGACCAAAAGAGGGAGAAGAAGAGAACGAGAGAACGAAAGAGGGAGAACGAGGGAGAGAGAAAAAGAAAGATGAACGAGAGAGATGAATGAGAAAGAACGAGATGAACGAAAGAATAAAAACACAAGAACGAAAGGGAAAACGAGAGATGAACGAGAGAACGAGATAGGGAGAGATAGAACGAGCGAGAGATGAACAAAAGAGAACGAGAGAAAGAACGACAGAATGAAAGAGGGAGAACGAGAGAGAATAAAAGAGAACAAAAGAGGGAAAACGAAAGGGGAAGAACGAGAGAGAGAGAACAAAAGAGAACAAGAGAGAACGAGAGCGAGAGAGAACGAAAGAGAGAACGAGGGAGAGAGAGCACGAGAGAATAAGAGAGAGAATGAGAGGAGCGAGAGAAAACGAGAGAAAGAGAGAACGAGAGTGAGAACACGAGAGAGAACGAAAGAGGGAGAACGAAAGAGGGAGAACGAGAGAACACAAGAGAGAGAAAGAGGGAACAAGAGAGAACGAGAGAGAACGAGAACGAAAAAGAACGAGGGAGAGAGGGAGAGCGAACGAGGGAGAGAGAACGAGGGAGAATGAGAGAGAACGAGAGAACGAGAGAGGGAGAAAACGAGGGAGAGAACGAGAGCACGAGAGAAAAAGAACGAGGGAGAGAACGAGAGAAATAAAGAGGGAGAACGAGAGAGGGAACGAGAACGAAAGGGAACAAGAGAGAGAACGAGGGAGAGAGAACGAGAGAATGAGAGAGAATGAGAGGGAGAACGAGAAAGAGAGAGAGAGAGAGAGAGAACGAGAACAAGAGAGAGAACGAGGGAGAGAGAACGAGGGAGAGAACAAGGGAGAACAAGAGAGAGAGAACGAAAGAGAGAACGAGGGAGAGAGAGAACGAGAGAATGAGAGAACGAGAGAGGAAAAAGAAAGACGGAGAAAGAAAGAACAAAAACAAAAGAGGGAGAACAAGAGAACGAGAGAGAGAAAAAGAAAGATGAACGAGAGAGATGAATGAGAAAGAACGAGAGAGGAAAGAACGAAAGAATAAAAGAACGAGAACGAACGAGAACGAGATGAACGAAAGAGAATAAAAGAACGAACGAGAAAACAAAAGGGAGAACGAGAGATGAACGAGAGAACGAGAGAGAGAAAGATAGAAAACGAGAGAGAGAGAACGAGAGAACAAGAGAGAAAGAGAACGAGAGAACGAAAGAGGGAACAAGAGAGAGAAAGAGAGAACGAGGGAGAGACCAAGGGAGAACGAGAGAGAACACGAGAGAGAAAGAATGAAAGAGAGAACAAGAGAGAAAAAATGAAAAAAAACGAGAGAGAACGAAAGAGAATGAGAGAGAACGAGAGAGAGAGAAAGACGGAGAACGAGAAAAAGAAAGAACGAAAGAAAGAGACCAAAAGAGGGAGAACAAGAGAACGAGAGAACGAAAGAGGGAGAACGAGGGAGAGAGAAAAAGAAAGATGAACGAGAGAACGAGAAAGATGAATGAGAGAACGAGATGAACGAAAGAATAAAAGAGAACGAACAAGAACGAAAGGGAAAACGAGATGAACGAGAGAGAGATGAACAAAAGAGAACG
Organism: Calotriton arnoldi; assembly: GCA_963921515.1. Taxonomy (NCBI): domain Eukaryota; kingdom Metazoa; phylum Chordata; class Amphibia; order Caudata; family Salamandridae; genus Calotriton; species Calotriton arnoldi. The sequence continues at coordinate 1,636,670 of CAWUFW010003649.1, forward strand.
AGAGAGAGAAAGAACGACAGAGAATGAAAGAGGGAGAACGAGAGAGAATAAAAGAGGGAAAACGAAAGGGGAAGAACGAGGGAGAGAACGAGGGAGAGAACGAGAGAGAGAACAAAAGAGAACGAGAGAGAGAGAGAACGAGGGAGAGAGAACGAGGGGGAGAGAACGAGAGGGAGAGAACGAGAGAATAAAAGAGAACGAGAGAGAGAATGAGAGAGGAGAGAGAGAACTAGAGAGAGAACGAGAGTGAGAACACGAGAGAGAACGAGAGAGAACAAGAGAGAGAGAGGGAACAAGAGAGAGAGAACGAGAGAGAACGAGGGAGAGAGAGAACGAGGGAGAATGAGAGAACAAGAGAGGGAGAAAACGAGGGAGAGAGAACGAGAGAGGGAGAAAACGAGGGAGAGAGAACGAGAACGAGAGAAAAAGAACGAGGGAGAGAACGAGAGAGAACGAAAGAGGGAGAACAAGAGAACGAAAGGGAACAAGAGAGAGAACGAGAGAGAACGAAAGAACAAAAGAGGAAGAGAACAGAAGGAGAACAAGAGAACGAAAGAGGGAGAACGAGGGAGAGAAAAAGAAAGATGAACGAGAGAGATGAATGAGAGAACGAGAGAGAAGAAAGAACGAAAGAATAAAAGAACGAGAGAACGAACGAGAACGAGAGAGAAAGAGAATGAAAGCAGGAGAGAGAACTAAAGAGATGAACGAGAGAGAGAGAAAAAGATGAACGAAAAGAACGAGAAAGAGAGAACGAGAGGGAGAACTAGAGAGAACGAGAGAACGAGATAAAAAACAAAGGAGAGAGAACGAGAGAAAGAACGAGATGAACGAAAGAACGAGAGAATGAAAGAGGGAGAACGAGAGAGAATAAGAGAGAACGAGAGAGAACGAGAACGAAAGGGAGAACGAGAGAGAACAAGGGAGAGAGAACGAGAGAGAAAACAAGAGAACAAAAGAGGGAACAAGAGAGAACGAAAGAACGAGAGGGAGATCTAGAGAGAGAATGAGAGAGAACGAGAACGAGAGAGAGAGAATGAAAGAGATGAACGAGAGATGAACGAGAGATGAACGAGAGAGAACGAGAGAGAACGAGAGATGAACGAGAGAGAACGAGAACGAAAGAGGGAGAACAAAAGAGAACGAGAGAGAACGAGAAACAAAACAAGAGAACAAAAGAGGGAACAAGAGAGAGAACTAGAGAGAGAGAACGAGAGAGAACGAAAGAGAGAACGAGAGAGAACAAGAGAACGAGAGAGAGAACACAAGAGAGAACGAAAGAGAGAGAACGAGAGAGAACACAAGAGAGAACGAAAGAGAGAACGAGAGAGAACAAGAGAACGAGAGAGAGAACACAAGAGAGAACGAAAGAGAGAGAACGAGTGAGGGAGAGAATGAGAAAACAAGAGAGGGAGAGAATAAGAGAACGAGAGAGAATGAGAGAACGAGAGAGAGAACGAGAGAGGGAGAGAATGAGAACGAGAGAGAGAACGAGAGGGAGAGAATGAGAGAGAACATGATAGAGAGAACGAGAGAGAGAATGAGAGAACTTTGCCAACAGAGAGGTTGAGAGTATGGCAATATCAGTGACCAGGACAGGTTGCTACGCTCATTATTTTGTGGTGCTGGAAAAGGAAAGAGGCCTCCGACCCATCCTAGATCTTTCCCCTTCTAACTTCTTTGTCTAGAAGGACAAATTCAAAATGATCACTCTTGTCTGAATTCAGTGTGCCCTGGACCTAGAAGACTTGATCGTGGCGTTGGATTTGCAGGATATCCACTTCCACATCCCTGCCCTGCACTCCCACAGACGTTACTTGCGGTTTCAGATAGACCTAGAACACTTACAGTTCACCGTGCTCCCCTATGGCCTTAACAGTGCAGCTAAGGTGTTCACAAAGGAGATAGTGGTGGTTGCAGCTCATCTGCAGAAGTTGGAAATACGAGTCTTCCCAGTACCTCGACTACTGGCTATTGAAGGTGAGCTTGCCTCAAACAGTTGTAAGCCACCTCCTGATGATAGTTGACCTGTTGACTACATTGGGCTTTTCCATCAACTTGCCAAAGACGTACCTGTTTCCATCACAATGGCTTTCCTTTATCTGAGCCATCCTGGACACAGTGCTTTTCCGAGCCTTCTCTCTGCTTCAGAGTGTCAAGGTCATTCAGGCTATGAGCCAAATGTTAGAACCATTGACCTGGGTCTCAGTGAGAGTGGCTCTGAAACGTCTGGGCCTTTTTGCCTCCTGCATCCAGCTTGGGGTCCACACCAGGTATCACATGCGTGCTATACAATGGGATCCGAAGTCTGTGGACTCAGCACCAGTAAATCTATCAGACTCCATCCAGTTGTTGGAGAAGAGTGCGAAAGACCTGCAGTGGTGGTGATCCACCCACAATTGGACCAACAGCACCCAGAGCATACAGTCATGACAGATGCATAGCTGCTGGGTTGGAGAGGTCATTTGGGAAAGCTGGAGATCAGAGGATTCTGGTCTCTGGTGAAAGTTTTCCTCCACATCAACTTGTTGGATTTACGAGTGATCCACTTGCACTGATGGTGTTACTCCCAACCATCAATTTAGGACTGGTACAGGTTCTCACAGACAACATGACCTTCATGTGGTACTGCAACAAGCAGGGCAGCAGGAGGTCTTGGGTCCTGTGCCAGGGGGCTCTACATCTCTAAAAGTGGCTGAACGCTCAGGTCATCTCCCTGATCGCCCAACACCTGGCAGAATCTTTTAAATGCCAGGGTGGAAAATGTTAACTAATGTTGCCTAGCAGATTACAATAGGCAGTTACACTCAGAGGTGGCTCAGTGCATCTTCCAAGAATGGGATGATCCCTGGCTTGATCGATTTACTACCACAGAGAACATGCATTGCCAAAGCTTTGACGTGTTTCAGCTCCCAAGTCAGTTCTCCCTTGGATACGAGTTCCGTCTGCATTGGGGATCGGGCTCCTGTGCGCCTTTCCGCGCCTCCCTCAGCTGCCCATAGTGCTGAAAAAGATTTAAAAAAAGACTAGGTCCAAATCATCCTAGTGGCTCCTGACTGAGTAAGGAGAGAATTTCTGGCCAGGAGCACATGCCTTCCAATGTGCCTGCCCCTTCGGGAGGACCTTCTATCACAATAGCAGGGCTGGATCTTACGCCTGAGCCTACTCAATCTGCACCTCCATGCAAGGAGTTTGAATAGCACAGCTGCTAGCTTTTGATATTCCTCTCAAAGTGATCGGTATCCTCCTAACAACAAGGCATCCATTCACCAAATTTGTTTTAAGCAGGAAACTGGTAAAAGTGTGCTGTCTGGTGTTCCTCTCAAAACATGCTACACCTGAATGCACACTTATCAGATGTTCTTTTGTTCTGTTTGTTATTGGTTCAGCATGGTCTTTCAGTGGCAACGGTTAAATGTTATCTTTCGGCCTTCATACATTTACCTGCTCAGCCATCCTTCTTTAAGTCATTTGTTGTGATGTGTTTTTGAGAGGGCTGATCCACATGCTCCCGTCAACACCGTTTTTGATGCCACAGTGGGAACTTAATTTGGTGCTCACCTATTTAATGTGCGCTCCCTTTGAACCAATGAACAGTTCCCCTCTTTGTCTAGTAATCATCAAGGCTGTATTTATCATCACCACAATGTCAGCCAGGCGAGTGAGTGAGCTCCAGTCACTGTCCGTCATACCACCCATGCACATCTTTCTTCTAGGACAAATTAGTTCTTTGGACAAAGGCTGCATTTCTACCCAAGGTAGTCTCACCGTTCCCTATATGGCAATCCACCATCTTGCCAACTTTCTATGTACCACCTTATCCCTCCAAAGAGGAAGAACGACTCCATCATCTCGACCTTAGAGGGCCTCAGCTTCTATCTTGATCGGACCAGAGATTACAGACAAGATGACCAACTTTTTGTCAGTTTCTCTAAAGCGGAAAAAGGCAAAGCGGTGCAAAAGAGAACCATCTCCCAATGGATTGTGTTATGCATTAAGATCAGCTGTGGGCTGGCTAAAAAGCAAGCACAGAAGGCTTTCACACTCATTACACTAGAATGAAGACTGCTACAACTGCAATTGAGTGCAATGTACCAGTTCTGGACATTTTTCCAGGCTATGTGGACTACCTCCACACGTTCACAAAGCTCTACTATCTTGATAGCCAGGTCTGGAGAGATGGGCTCTTGCTTGATCTGTCTCACAGGATTTCCTGGTCTGACTCATTCTACAGACTCACCATGGCAGGAGGTATACTGCTTTAGTATCTATTCACCAGGTGAGGAAACTGTGGTTAGGAGTTTCTATCAGAAGAACAATTTACTTTGCTCCGGAAACATCCTTTCTGGTAGAGACTCTTAACGGCAGATTCCTCCCCAATCCACCCTGCTCCCCATTCTGTGGAATGGAATCAGGCAGTCTATCAGTAAGACCCCAGTCAGGAAGTCTGCACACTGACACATTCTGATTTCTATATGCTCAGAGTCTGTCTGCGCTGACGGAGATCAGGAAGAAATTGATGTCAGAGCGTGACGCCAATATAGTGGCCCTGATGTCACATCTGAGGAGGGACGGACCCGACGCAGAGCCGCACACCGCCACCTCCCGACATGTAAGGGAATTGCTGCAAATGTTTCCGGATCTAGTCTTGCACCTTGGCAAATTCACAACGTCAGGAACCTGCGATTAGATAGAGTATCTACCAAAAAAGGTCAGTAACTTGTACCTTGCACGCATACTTTATTAGATGAAGGAAATAAATCATCTAAGGCTGATGTTTTGTGGGTTTCGGCCACATGATTTTGAGCCATTCTTGAAATCGAAAGTTAATTAATTAAACAACTTCTAATATTCCGAATCCAACACTAGATAGCTGGATAATTGATCGCATGTGACTGCATATGTAACCAGATGAAATTTTTGAATGCCAGGAAAGTAACATTTCCCCATATTATTTACCACCACACACTCTCTGGCTACTAATGGCCAGGACACTCTCCATAAAGAAAGTCCAAAACCATGCATTAAACCTTGAAAGAAAATGCACACAAGCCACTACAATTTGTTGCCAACAAGCACAGCTAAGAAGGCACATCAGTTTGGCCTATTGTAAGAAACTATGCATGTTCTCACTACCTTTTCTAAACAGGACAGGTAGGATGTTCTACAGCTGATATCAGGTGCTTATTACTATCCAACTCAGTGCTGTGTGCATACACAAACACACGCATCCTGTCTTTAACAACGTTCCCCTGCCTCAAAATAAGTAAAAGGAAGTTTTTTTTTATGGGGGGGAGAGAGTGAGAAAGCAAAAGAGAACGAGAAAAAGAGCGAGGGAGAAAGAGGGAGAACGAGAGAGAGAACGAGAGAGAAAACAAGAGAACGAGAGAGAATGAAAGAACACGAGAAAGGGTGGGAGAGGGAGAAAATGAGAACGAGAGAGAGAAAGCAAGAGAACGAGAGAAAGATGAACGGGAGAGAGAACGAAAGAGGGAGAACGAACGAGAGCACTAGAGAGAGAACGAGAGATGAACGAGAGAGAAAGAGGGAACAAGAGAGGGAACAAGAGAGAGAACGAAAGAGGGAACAAGAGAGAACGAAAGAGGGAGAACAAGAGAACAAGAGGGAGAACGAGAGAGAACGAGGGAAAAAGAACGAGGGAGAGAACAAGAGAAAAAGAATGAAAGAGAAAGACCGAAAGAGAAAAAGAAAGTTGAACGAGAGAGAGAGAATAAAAGAGAAAACAATAGAGAACGAGAACGAAAGAGGGAACAAGAACGAAAGGGGGAGAACGAGAGAGAGAGATGAACGAGGGAGAACGAGAGAGGGAGAACGAAAAAAAGAACGAGAGAGAGAGATGAACGAAAGAGGGAGAAAGAACAAGAGAGAACGAGAATGAGAGAGAGAGAGAACGAGAACGAGGGAGGGAGAGAACGAGAGAGAACCCGAGCGAGAGAGAACGAAAGAGGAAGAATGAGGGAGAGAACGAGAGCGAGAATGAAAGAGAAAACAATAGAGAACGAGGGAGAGAACAAAAACGAAAGAGGGAGAATGAGAGAGAGATGAACGAGGGAGGGAGAACAAGCGAGAGAACGAGATGAACAGGAGAGAGAGAACGAGGGAGGGAGAACGAGAGAACGAAAGAGAACAAGAGAACGGAAGAGGGAACAAGAGAGAGAACGAGGGAAAGAGAACGAGGGAGAACATGAAAGAGAGAACGAGAGAGAAAGAACAAAAGAAAGATGAACGAAAGAGAGATGAAAAGAGAACGAGAGAGAGAACGAGAATGAAAGAGGGAGAAAGAGAACAAGAGAGAGAATGAGAGCGAAAGAGAGAAAAAGAACGGGAGAAAACGAGAAAGACAGAACGAAAGAGGGAGAAAAAGAAAGATGAACGAGAGAGGGAGAACGAGAGAGTTGAATGAGAAAGAACGAGAGAGAATAAAAGAACGAAAGGGAGAATGAGAGAACGAGAGAATGAACGAGAATGAGAATGAAAGAGAACAAAAGAGAACGAGAAAGAAAACGAGAGAGATGAACGAAAGAGAATGAAAGAACGAGCGAGAATGAGAGAGAGAGAGGGAGAACGAGGGAGAACGAGAAAAAGACAGAGAACGAAAGAGAAAGGGAGAACTAGAGAGAGAACGAGAGATGAACGAGATAGGGAACACAAGAGAGAGAGAAAAAGAAAGAGGGAGAACGAGAACAAAAGAGGGAGAGAACAAGAGGGAACAAGAGAGAATGGGAGAACGAGAAAGAGAGAGCACGAGATGAAAGAGGGAGAGAGAGAGAACGAGATAGAGGGAGCGAGAACGAGATGAACGAAAGAGAGAAGAACGAAAGAGAATAAAAGAGAATGAGAGAGAGAGAACAAGAACGAAAGAGAATGAGGGAGAGAATGAAAGAGGGAACAAGGGAGAGAGAAGAGATGAACAAGAGAGAGAACGAGATGAACGAAAGACGGAGAGAGAGAATGAAAGAACAAGAGAACGAGGGAGCGAGAGAGAACAAAAGAGAACGAGCGAGAAAGGGAGAGAATGAGAGAAAATGAGAACACGAGGGAGAGAGAACGAGATGAACGAAAGAGGGAACAAGAGAGAAAAGAGAACACGAAAACGAGAGAGGGAACGAAAGGGAGAGAGAAAGAAAGAGATGAACGAAAGAACGAGAATGAAAGAGAACAATAGAGAACGAGGGAGAGAATGAAAGAACGAGAGAAAGAGAGAACGACGGAGAACGGGAGAGAGAATGAAAGAAAACAAGAGAATAAAAGAGGGAACAAGAGAGAGAACGAGGGAACAAGAGAGAGAACGAGGGAGAACGGGAGAGAACGAGAGAAAACGAGAGGGAGAGAGAGAGCGAGAACGAAAGAGGGAGAGAGAAACTAAAGAGAACAAGAGAGAGACCAAAAGAGAACGAGTGAGAGAATGAGAGAGAAAACAAAAGAACGAAAGAGGGAACAAGAGAGAGAGAACGAGAAGGAGAACGAGAGGGAACAAGAGAAAGAGATGAACGAAAGAGAACAAGAGAGAACGAAAGAACAATAGAGGGAGAGAATGAAAGAGAGAGAACAAAAGAGGGAACAAGAGAGAGAACAAAAGAGCGAGAACACGAGAAAGGGAGAGAATGGGAGAACAAGATGAACGAGAGAAAAAGAGAGAACGAGGGAGGGAGAACGAATGAGAGAATGAGAGATGAACGAAAGAAAACGAGAGAAGAAAATAAAAGAACGAGAATGAAAGCAAGAGAGAACAAAGAGGACGAGAACGAACGAGAGAGAATGAAAGAGAGAACAAAAGAGAAAACGAGAACGAAAGAGGGAGAACGAAAGAACGAGGGAGAGAGAAAACAAAAGAGCGAGAACGAAAGAACGAGGGAGAACGAGAGAGGGAGAAGAGGGAGAGAATGAAAGAAAGAGAACAAGAGAGAACGAGAAAGAAAACGAGAGAACGAAAGGGAGAACGAGATAGAAAACAAGGAGAAGAGAGATGAACGAAAGTTAACGAGAGAAAGAATGAAAGAGAACGGGAGAGAGAACGAGAGAGGGAGAGAACAAGAGAGAGTGAGAGAGAAAACAAGAGAACGAAAGAGGGAGAGAGGAGAGAGAACGAGGGAGAGAGAATGAGAGAACAAGAGGGAGAAAACGAGATGAACGAGGGAACAAGAGAGAGAACGAGAACAAGAGAGAAAGAATGAGAGGGAGAACGAACGAGAGAGAATAAAAGAACGAGAGAGAACAAGAGAAAAAGAATGAAAGAGAGAACGAGAGAGAATGAAAGAGAAAACGAGAGAGGGAGAACAAGAGAAAAAGAATGAAAGAGAATGAAAGAGGGAACAAGAGAGAACAAGAGGGAGAGAATGAGAGAACAAAAGAGGAAGAACGAGAGAGGGAGAGAGAACAAGAGAAAGAATGAAAGAGAGAACGACGGAGAAAGAGAATGAACGCAGGAGAGAGAGAGAACGAAAGAAAGAAAGAGAGAGAGGGAGAGAGGGAGAGAGAGAACGAGGGAGAGAACAAGAGAATGAAAGAGGGAAAACGAGAGAGAATAAGAGAGAACGAGAATGAAAGAGAACAAAAGAGAACGAAAGAGTAAGAACGAGAATGAAAGAGGGAGAGAGAACGAGAGAGCGAAAGAAGGAGAACGAAAGAGAACGAGGGAACGAGAGAGAATGAGAACGAAAGAGGGTGAACGAGAGAGAGAACGCATGAAAGAGAAAACGAGAGAGGGAACAAGAGAGAGAAAAAAAAAGATGAAAGAACGAGATGAACGAAAGAGAATAAAAGAGAACGAGAAACGAAAGGGAGAACGAGAGAACAAAAGAGAATGAAGGGAGAACGATAGAACGAAAGAGGGAGAGAGAACGAGATAAAAAACGAGAGGGAGAGAGAATGGGAGAGCGCGAGAGAACGAGGGAAAGAGATGAACTAGAGAGAACGAGAGAGGGAGAGAGAACGAGGGAGAGAGATGAACGAAAGAGAGAGAGAACAAGAGAAAGAGAGAATGGGAGAACGAGGGAGGGAGAGAACGAGATAGAAAACGAGAGAAGAGAGAACACGAGAGAGAGAGAATGAGAGAGAAAACGAGAGAAAGATGAACGAGGGAGAGAAGAGAGAACGAGCGAGAAAGGGAGAGAATGAGAAAGAAAATGAGAACGAGAGAACGATGAAAGAGGGAGAACAAGAGAGAGAACAAAAGGGAGAGAACGAAAGAGGAAGAACGAAAGAGAACAAGAATGAGATGAAGAACAAAAGAGAACGAACGAAAGCAGGAGAGAGAACGAAAGAGGGAGAACGAGATAGGGAGAGAGAACGAGAGAATGGGAGAGGAAAAAACAAGAGGGAGAGAGAACGAGAGATGAACGAGAGAACGAAAGGGAGAGAACGAGAGAGGTGAACGAGAGGCAACAAGAGAGAGAATGGGATGAAAGGGAAAACGAGAAAGAGCGAGGGAGAACGAGGGAACAAGAGAGGGAGAGAACGAGATAGAAAACGAGGGACAGAGATGAGAACGTGAACGAGAGAACGAGAACGAGGGAAAATGAAAGAGGGAACAAGAGAGAATGAAAGAGAACAAGAGAGAAGAAAGAATGAAAGAACGAGAGAACGAATGAAAGAGAGAGAACAAAAGAACGAAAGAGGGAACGAGGGAGAGAGAACGAACGAGAACACGAGAACGAGAGAGGGAACGAAAGAGAATGGGAGAGCGCGAGAGAACGAGAACAAGAGAGAACGAGAGAACGCGAGAGAGAACGAAATAGAACACGAGAGAGAGAACAAAAGAAAACGAGATGAAAGGGAGAATGAGAGAAGAACGAGATAGAAAACGAGGGAGAGAGAGAATGAGAGAAAGATGAACGAAAGAGAACGAGAGGGAGAGAATGAGAACAAGAGAGAACAAAAGGGAGAGAACGAAATGAAGAACGAGAGAAAGAAAGAGGGAGAACGAGATAGGGAGAGAGAACGAGAGAATACGAAAGAGGGAGAAAACGATGAACGAAAGAACAAAAGCGGGAGAACGAGAGAGAGCGAGGGATGAACAAGATAGAAAACGAGGGAGAGAACAAAAGAGGAAGAACGAGGAAGAGAGAACGAGAGAGAGAACAAGAGAATGAAAGGGAAAACGAGAATGAAAGAGAACGAAAGAGAATAAAAGAGAGAACGAGAGAGAGAACGAAAGAGGGAGAACGAGGGAACATGAAAGAGGGAACAAGAGAGAACGAGAGAGACTGAAAGAGTGAGGGAGAACAAGAGAGAGAACGAGGGAGAGAGGAAAAAAAAAGATGAACGAACAAGAGAGGGAAAGAGAGGGAGAGGGAGAGAGAGAACGAGAAAAAGAGAGAAATGAACGAAAGAGAATGAGAGGGAGAGAACAAGAAAAAGGGAGAGAATGAGAGAAAAAGAGAGAACGAAAGGGAGAACGAGAGATGAACGAAAGAGAGAGAACGAGAATGAAAGAGAACAAAAGAGAAAACAAGAGAACGAGAGATGAACAAAAGAGAGAGAACGAGAGAGGGAGAAAGACCGAAAGAGGGAGAAGAAAGAGGGAGAAAGAAAAATGAACGAGAGATGAATGAGAAAGAACGAGAGAAGAAAGAACGAAAGGGAGAACGAGAGAACGAGAGAGAACGAGGGAGAGAGAGAACGAGCGAGAACGAGAGAATGAAAGAGGGAACGAGGGAGAGAGAATGAGAACGAGAGAACGAAAGGGAGAACGAGAATGAAAGAGAACGAGGGAGAGAGAACAAGAGCGAGAATGAAAGAAAACGAGAGGGAACAAGAGAGTGAGAGAAAGACGAACGAGATGAATGAAAGAATAAAAGAGAACGAGAGAACGAAAGGGAGAACGAGATAAAAAACGAGAGAGAGAATGAAAGAGAATGGGAGAGAACGAACAAGGGAGAAGAGAACGAGAGAGCGCGAGAGAACGAGAAAATGAGAACAAGAGAGAGAGAAAACGAGGGAGAATGAGAGAAAGAGATGAACTAGAGAGAACGGGAGAGAGATGAACGAAAGAGAATGGGAGAACGAGAGAGCGAGAGAACAAGATAGAAAACGAGGGAGAGAGAACAACGAAAGAGAGAACGAGGGAGCGAGAGAGAGAGAGAATGAGAACGAGGGAGCGAGAAAAATGAGAACGAGATGAGAGGGGGAACAAGAGAGAACAAAAGGGAGTGAGAGAGGAACGAATGAGAATAAAAGAGAATGAAAGCAGGAGAGAAAGAGAAAGAGAACGAAAGAGGGAGAAAGAAAGAAAAAAACGAGAGAAAGAGAGAATGAGAATGAGGGAGAACGAAAGGGAGGGAGCGAGAGAGAACAAAAGAGGGAGAATGAGAGAGAAGAGAGAAAGAGAAAACGAGAGAACGAGAATGAGATGAAGAACGAAAGAGAATAAAAGAGAACGAACGAGAATGAAAGCAAGAGAGAGAGAACGAAAGAGAAAGAAAGAGGGAGAACGAGAGATGAACGAGATAGGGAGAGAGAGAAAGAGAACGAGAGAACACAAGAGAGAATGAAAGAGGGAGAAAGAAATGAGAGAGAATGAGAGAAAGATGAACGAGAGAACAAAAACGAGAGAGGTGAACGAAAGAGAACACGAGAGGGAGAACGAGAGATGAACACGAGGGAGAGAGATGAACGAGGGGATGAAAGAGGGAGAACAAGAGAGAGAAAGACGGAGAATGAGGAAGAACGAAAGAGAATAAAAGAGAAAGAAAGAGGGAGAACTAGAGATGAACGAGAAAGAGAAAAAAACGAGAGAGAACGAGAGAACGAAAGGGAGGTGAACGAAGGAGGGAGAATGAAAGAGAACAATAGAGAACGAGGGAGAGAACGAGAGAGAGAGAACTAGAGAATAAAAGAGAACGAACGAGAAAGAAAGAGGGAGAACTAGAGAGAGAACGAGAGATGAACGAGATACCGAGAGAGAAAAGAACGAGAGAGAGATAGAAAATAAGAGAGAAAGAACGACAGAGGGAGAACGGGAGAGAGAACGAGAACAAAAGAGGGAACAATAGAGAAATAGAGAACGAGAATGAGAGAGAACACTAGAGCGAGAACGAGGGAAAAAGAGAAAAAAAGATGAACGAACAAGAGAACGAGAGAGAACGAAAGAGGGTTAACGAGGGAGAACGGGAGAGAGAACAAGGGAACGAAAGAGGGAACAAGAATGAGAGAGAGAACGAAAGAGAATAAGAGAGAGAGTGAACGAGAGGGAGAGGGAGAAAGAGGGAGAACGGGAGAGCAAGAGAAAAAGAATGAAAGAGGGAACAAGAGAGAGAACGAGAGAACAAAAGAGGGAGAACGAGAGAATAAGAATGAAAGAGAACAAATGAAATAGAGAATGAAAGAGAACGAGGGAACGAGAGAACAAGAACGAAAGAGGGAGAACAAAAGATGAACGAGAAAGAGAACGAGAGAGAGAACACGAGAGAGAGAACGAAAGAGGGAGAGAGAATGAAAGGGAGAAAACAAAAGAACGAAAGAGGAAACAAGAGAGAATGAGAGAGAGCACGAGAAAATAAGAACGAGAGAATGAAAGAGGGAAAACGAGGGAGAGAGAAACGAAAGAGAACACAAGAGAACGAAAGAAGGAGACTGAAAAAGGGTGAACGAGGGAGAGAGGGAGAACGAGGGAAAAAGAGAGAAAAAAAAAAAGATGAACGAGAGAGAGAAAGAACGAGAGAGAAAACAAGGGAACGAAAGAGGGAGAACGAGAGAGAACAAAAGAGGGAGAGAGAATGAGAGAAAGAGAGAACGAAAACGAGAGAGAACACGAGAGGGAGAACGAGAGATGAACACGAGGGAGAGAGATGAACGAGGGAGAACGAATGAGAGAACGGGAGAGAGAACGAGATGAAAGAGGGAGAACAAGAGGGAGAATGAAAGAGAGAAAGACGGAGAATGAGATGAAGAACGAAAGAGAATAAAAGAGAAAGAAAGAGGGAGAACGAGAGAACGAACGAGCATGAGAACGAAAGGGAGGTGAACGAAAGAGGGAGAACGAGAATGAAAGAGAACAATAGAGAACGAGGGAGAGAGAGAGAACTAGAGAATAAAAGAGAACGAACGAGAAACAAAGAGGGAGAACGAGAGATGAACAAGAGAGAGAGAACGAGATAGGGAACGAGAAAGAGAACAACCAGAGGGAGAACGGGAACAAAAGAGGGAACAATAGAGAACGAGAGAGAATGAGAACGAGAGAGAAAACAAGAGAACGAGAAAATGTGAACAAGCGAGGGAGAGATGAACGAGAGAACAAGAAAACGAGAGAACGACAGGGAACGAAAGAGGGAACAAGAGAGAGAGAACGAAAGAGAATAAAAGAGAGAACGAGGGAGAACGGGAGAAAAAGAATGAAAGAGGGAACAAGAGAGAGAATGAGAGAGAATGAACTAGAGAGAGAACGAGAGAACAAAAGAGGGAGAACGAGAGAATAAGAATGAGAGAACAAATGAAATAGAGAATGAGGGAATGAGAGAACAAAAGAGGGAGAGAGAAAAAGAAAGATGAACGAGAGAGAACGAGAATGAGAGGGAGAGAGAGAACACGAGAGAGAGAAAGAGAACGAAAGAGGGAGAACGAGGGAGAGAGAACGAGAAAGAGAGAACTAGGGAGAGAGATCGAGATAAAAAACAAGGGAGAGAGAACGAGAGAATGAAAGGGAGAAAACAAAAGAACGAAAGAGGAAACAAGAGAATGAGAGAGAACGAGAGAAAGATGCACGAGAGAATGAAAGAGGGAAAACGAGGGAGAGAGAAACGAAAGAGAACAAGAGTTAACGAGAGAACGAGAACGAAAAAACAAAAGAGAACACGAGAGAATGAAAGAGAGACAGAGAACGAAACAAGAGAAGGAGAACAAGAGACCGAGAGAGAGAAAGAACGAGAATAAAAGAGAAAATGAGAGAGAGAGAACGAAAGAGAACGAGACTGAAAGAGGGTGAACGAGAGAGAATGAGCGAGAGAGAATGAGAGAGGGAGAACGAGAAAAAAAAAAGATGAACGAGAGAGAGAACGACAGAGAACGAAAGAGAAAACAAGGGAACGAAAGAGAGAATAAAAGGGAGAACGAGAGATGAATGAGGGAAAAAAATGAAAGAGAGAACGAGAGGGAGAGAATGAGAGAACAAGAGAGAGAACGAAAAAGAAAGAACGAGGGAGAGAGAAAAAGAGAAAAAAGAAAGATGAACAAAAGAGAGAACGAGAAAGAGAGAGAAAAAACAAGGGAGAGAGAACGAGAGGGAGAACGAGATGACGAGAGAGAGAACGAAAGAGGAAGAGATGAACGAAAAAGAACGAGAGTTAACGAGAGAGGGAAAACGAGAGAGAGAATGAAAGAAAGAACAAAAGAGAACACAAGAGAGAACGAGAACAAGGGAGAGAGAGAACGAGAGAACGAGAACAAGAGAGAGAACGAAAGAGGGAGAGAGAAAAAAGATGAACGAACAAGAGAACGAGAGAGGGAGAACGAGAGAACGAGAGAACGAGAGAGAAAGAACGACAGAGAACGAAAGAGGGAGAACGAGAATGAAAGAGAGAACAAAAGAGAAAACGAGAACAAGAGCAAGAGAACAAACGAGAAAAAGAGAGAGAGAGAACGAGAGAGAAAGACCGAAAGAGGGAGAAAGAAAAATGAACGAGAGATGAACGAAAGTGGGAGAACGAGAGAACAATAAAGAGGGAATAAGAGAGAGAACGAAAGAACGAGAGAGAAAACGAGAGAGAGGGAGACAAAGAAAGATGAAAGAAAGGGAGAAAAAACGAGAGCGAGAAAATGAGAACAAGAGAGAGAACGAGAGGGAGAGAAATGAACGAGGGAGGGAGAGAACGAGATGAAAGAGAGAGAGCGAGAGAGAAAATGAGAACGAGGGAGAACAAGGAGAGAATGAGAGAACAAAAGAGGAAGAACGAATGAAAGAACGAGAAAGAGAAAGAGAATAAAAGAGAACGAACGAGAATGAAAGCAGGAGAGAGAGAACGAAAGAGGGAGAACGAGAGATGAACACGAGAGAGAGAATGAGAACGAGAGAGAGAGGGAGAGAGAGAATGGGATGAAAGAGGGGAGAACGAGAAAGAGGGAGAGTGAACGAGATAGAAAACGAGGGAGAGAGATGAACGAGAGGGAGAACGAGAGAACGAGGGAGAGAACACGAGAGAATGAAAGAGGGAAAAC
Source organism: Calotriton arnoldi (assembly GCA_963921515.1). NCBI lineage: Eukaryota > Metazoa > Chordata > Amphibia > Caudata > Salamandridae > Calotriton > Calotriton arnoldi. The sequence goes on from CAWUFW010003649.1 coordinate 1,651,841, forward strand.
GAGAATAAGAGAGAACGAGAATAAAAGAAAGAGAACACAAGAGAACACAAGAGAACGAGAATGAGGGAGACCGAAAGAGGGTGAACGAGAGAAAGAACGAGGGAAAAAGAGAGATGGAATGAGAGAGAGAACGAGGGGGAGAGAAAAAGAAAGATGAACGAGATGAACGAAAGGAAGGGAGAACGAGAGAGAACGAAAAAGATAAAAAACGAGAGAACGAATGAGAGAACAAGAGAAAAGGAAAGAATGGGAGAAACGAAAGAGGGAACGAGGGAGAAAGGGAGAGAGAGAGAATGAGGGGAGAGAGGGAGAGAGATGAACGAGAGAAGAGAGAACGAAAGAACACGAGAGAGAGAACAAAAGAAAACGAGCGAGAAAGGGAGAGAACGAGAGAGAAAACGAGATGAAAGAGGGAGAACGAGAGAGAGGGAACGAGGGAGCGAGCGAGAGAATGAGAATGAGATGAAAGGGAGAACAAGAGAGAGAGAATGAAAGAGGGAGAACGAGAAAGACGGAGAACGAGATGAAGAACGAAAGAGAATGAAAGCAGGAGAGAGAGAACGAAAGAGATAGGGAGAGAGAACACAAGAAAGAATGAAAGAGGGAGGAGAGAAAAAAATGAGAGAACGAAAGAGGGAGAACGAGAGGGAACGAGAGAACACGAGAGAGAGCAAAAACGAGAAAGAGAGAGCGAGGGAACGAGAGATGAACGAGATAGAAAACGAGGGAGAGAGATGAACGAAAGAGAACAAGCGAGAAAATGAGAACGAGGGAGAACGAAAGAGGAAGAATGAGGGAGAGAGAAAGAATGAAAGAGAACGAGAGAACGAAAAAGAATAAAAGAGAACGAAAGCAGGAGAGAGAGAGAACGAAAGATGAACAAGATAGGGAGAACGAGAGAACACAAGAGAGAATGAGAAAAACGAGAGAATGAAAGAGAAAGATGAACGAGAGAACGAAAGGGAGAGAGAGAACGAGAAAGAGAGAACGAGATAGAAAACGAGGGAGAGAGATGAACGAGAGAGAAAACGAGGGAGAGAACGAACGAGAGAAAGCATGAAAGAGAAAACGAGAGAGGGAACGAGGGAGAGAAAAAGAACGAGAGAGAAAGAGAATAAAAGAGAGCGAGGGAACAATAGAGAGAGAATGAGAGAACGAAATAAAAAAATGAGAGAAGGAGAGAACGAAAGAGGGAACAAGAGAGAGAATGAGAGAACAAGAGAAAGGGAAAACGAGAGAGAGATGAACGAAAGAGAAAGGGAGAGCGCGAGAGAACGAGAACAAGAGAACACGAGAGAGAGAGAGAGAGAAAACGAGATAGAGAGATGAACGAGAGAGGAGAGAGCACAAAAGAAAACTAGCGAGAAAGGGAGAGAATGAGAACGAGAGAGAGAATGAGAGAAGAACGAGGGAGAGAGATGAACGAAAGAGAACGAGGGAGAATGAGTGAGAGAATGAGAATGAGAACGAGAGAGAACGAGATGAAAGGGAGAGAATGAAAGAGGGAGAACGATGAACGAAAGAGAAAGAGAAAGGGAGAACGAGAGATGAACGAGATAGGGAGAGAGAACGAGAGAAAGATGAACGAGAGGGAACAAGAGAGAACACGAGAGAGAGAGAGCGAGGGATGAACAAGAGAACGAGCGAGAACATGAGGGAGAAAGAGAAAGAATAAAAGAGAACGAACGAGAATGAAAGCAGGAGAGAGAGAACGAAAGAGGGAGAACGAGAACGAGAACGAGTTAACGAGAGAATGAAAGAGGGAACAAAAGAACGAGAGAACGAAAACGAAAGAGAACGAGGGAGAGAGAATGAAAGAGAAAGAAAAAGAAAGATGAACGAGAGAACAATAGAGAGAGAATGAAATAAAAAACAAGAGAAAGAGAGAGAACGAGAGGGAGAGAGAACACAAGAGAGAATGAAAGAGGGAGAAAGATGAACGAAAGAGAACACGAGAGAGAGAATGGGAGAATGAGAAAGAGAGAGCGAGGGAACGAGAGATGAACAAGAGAGGGAGAGAGATGAACGAAAGAGAACGAGCGAGAACACGAGGGAGAGAGAAAGAATGAAAGCAGGAGAGGGAGAACGAGGGAGAGAGAGAAAAAGAAAGATGAACGAAAGAAAAAGAGCGAGAGAACAGAGAATGAAATAAAAAACAAGAGAAAGGGAACGAGGGAGAGATGAACGAAAGAGAAAGGGAGAGAATGGGAGAGCGCGAGAACAAGAACGAAAGAGAGAAACTAGAGAGAACGAGAGAGAGAACACTAGAGAGAGAGAAAACGAGAGAGCGAGGGAGAACAAAAGAAAACGAGCGAGAACATGAGAGAGAACGAGAGAACAAAAGGATGAGGGAGAGCGAGAATGAAAGAGAATGAAAGAGGGAGAACGAGAGATGAACGAGATAGGGAGAGAGAACGAGAGAGAATGAGGGAAAGGGAGAGAACGAAAGAGGGAGAATGATGAGAGAGAGGGAGGGAGAACACAAGAGAGAATGAAAGAGGGAGAACGAGAGAGAGGGAGAACGAGAGGGAGAACAAAAGAGGAAGAGAGAAAGAAATGAACGAAAGAGAACAAGAGGGAGAACAAGAGGGAACAAGAGAGAACACGAGAGAGAGAATGGGAGAATGAGAGAGCGAAAGAGGGAGAAAGAGCGAGGGAGAACGAGAGATGAACTAGAGAGGGAGAAACGAAAGGGAACGAGAGGGAGAACGAGGGAGCACGAACGAGAGAGAAGAAAGAACGAGCGAGAAAGGGAGAGAGATGCAAGAGAGAACGAAAGGGAGAGAATGAGAGAACAAGAACAAGAGAATGAGAGAGAACGAGAATGAAAGAAAGAATACAAGAAAATGAAAGAGAGAACGAGGGAACAAGAGAGAGTGAGAACGAGGGAGAGAGAACGAAAGAGGGAGAACGAGAGAGAATGGGAGAGCGCGAGAGAACGAGAAAATGAGAACAAGAGAGAGAGAGAAAACGAGAGAGAGAGAGAACGAACAAGAGAAAGATGAACTAGAAAGAAGAGGGTGAGAGAACGAGGGAGAGAGAAAGAGAACAAGAGAGAATGGGAGAGCACGAGATGAAAGGGAGAGCGAGAGAAGAACGAGAGAGAGATGAACGAGCGAGAAAGGGAGAGAATGAGAGAGAAAATGAGAACGAGATGAAAGAGGGAGAACAAGAGAGAATGAGATGAAGAACGAAAGAGAATAAAAGAGAACGAACGAGATAGGGAGAGGGAGAGAAAAAACGAGAGAACGAGAGAAAGATGAACGAGAGAGAATGGGAGAACGAGAGAGAGCGAGGGAGAACGAGGGATGAACAAGAGAGGGAGAGAACGAGGGAGAGAGATGAACAAAAGAGAACGAGAGGGAGAACGAGAGAGAGAATGAGAACGAGAGAGAGAGAATGGGATGAAAGAGGGGAGAACGAGAAAGAGGGAGAGAATGAGATAGAAAACGAGGGAGAGAGATGAACGAGGGAGAGAACACGAGAGAATAAAAGAGGGAAAACAAGAGAGAGAATAAGAGAGAACGAGAATAAAAGAAAGAGAACACGAATGAGGGAGAGGGAACGAGGGAGAGAGAACGAGAACGAGAGAACGAAAACGAAAGAACGAGGGAACGAGAGAGACCGAAAGAGGGTGAACGAGAGAGAGAACGAGGGAAAAAGAGAACGAGGGAGAAAACGAGAGAGGGAACAAGAGAGATGGAATGAGAGAGAGAACGAGGGGGAGAGAAAAAGAAAGATGAACGAGATGAACAAAAGAGAAGGGAGAACGAGAACGATAGAGGGAGAGAGAACGAGAGAGAGAATGAGAGAAAAGGAAAGAATGGGAGAACGAAAGAGGGAGAGGTGAACGAAAGAGAAAGGGAGAGCGAGAACTAAAGAGAGAAAGAGAGAATGAGGGGAGAGAACGAGATAGAAAACGAGGGAGAGATGAACGAGAGAGAAGAGAGAACGAAAGAGAACACAAGAAAACGAGAGAGAACACGAGATGAAAGAGGGAGAACGAGGGAGAGAGATGAACGAGAGAGATGAACAAAAGAGAACGAGATGAAAGGGAGAACAAGAGAGAGAATGAAAGGGGGAGAACGAGAACAAGAATGAGGGAGAGAGAGAAAGACGGAGAACGAGAGAGAATGAGATGAAGAACGAAAGAGAATAAAAGAGAACGAACGCAGGAGAGAGAGAACGAAAGAGGGAGAACGATGAACGAAAGAGAGAGAACGAGATAGGGAGAGAGAACACAAGAAAGAATGAAAGAGGGAGGAGAGAAAAAAACGAGAGAACGAAAGAGGGAGAACGATGAACGAGAGAGAGAGAAAGAGATGAACAAGAGAACGAAAGGGAAAGAACGAGAGGGAACAAGAGAGAACACGAGAGAGAGAGCGAAAGAGGGAAAAAGAGAGCGAGGGAACGAGAGATGAACAAGAGAGGGAGAGAACGAGGGAGAGAGATGAACGAAAGAGAACAAGCGAGAAAATGAGAACGAACGAAAGAGGGAGAACGAGAGATGAAAAAGATAGGGAGAACGAGAACGAGAGAACACAAGAGAGAATGAGAAAAAAACGAGAGAACGAAAGAGGGAGAACGAGAGAGAAAGATGAACGAGAGAGAGAGAGAATGGGAGAACGAGAAAGAGAGAGAAAACGAAGGAGAGAACGAGAATGAAAGAAAGAACGAGAGAGAGAACGAAAGAACGAGAGAAAGCATGAAAGAGAAAACGAGAGAGGGAACGAGGGAGAGAAAATGAAAGATGAACGAGAGAACGAGATGAACGAGAATAAAAGAGAGCGAGGGAATAGAGAGAGAAATAAAAAACGAGAGAATGAGAGAACAAGAGAAAGGGAAAACGAGAGAGGGAGAGATGAACGAAAGAGAAAGGGAGAGCGCAAGAGAACACGAGATAGAGAGATGAACGAGAGAGCACAAAAGAAAACGAGCGAGAATGAGAACGAGATGAAAGAGGGAGAACGAGAAAGAGAATGAGAGAAGAACGAGGGAGAGAGAGATGAACGAAAGAGAACGAGGGAGAATGAGAATGAGATGAAAGGAAGAACGAGAGAGAACGAGATGAAGAACGAAAGAGAATAAACGAGAATGAAAGCAGGAGAGAGAGAACGAGAGATGAACGAGATAGGGAGAGAGAACGAGAGAGAACGATGAACGAAAGAGAAAGGGAGAACGAGAGATGAACGAGATAGGGAGAGAGAACACAAGAGAGAACAAACGAGCGAGGAGAACGAGAAAGAGAAAGAACGAAAAAGAATAAAAGAACGAACGAGAATGAAAGCAGGAGAGAGAAAGAGATGAACGAGGGAGAACGAGAGAGAAAACGAGGGAGAGAACGAGTTAACGAGAAAATGAAAGAGGGAACAAAAGAGAGAACAAAAGAACGAGAGAACGAGGGAGAGAGAAAAAGAAAGATGAACGAGAGAACGAGATGAACGAAAGAAAAAGAATAAAAGAGCGAACGAAATAAAAAACAAGAGAACGAGAGGGAGAGAGAACAAAAAAACGAAAGAGGGAACAAGAGCGAACACGAGAGGGAGAACGAGAACGAAAGAGAAACTAGAGAGAACGAGAGAGAGAACAAGAGAAAGAGAACACTAGAGATAGAGAGATGAACGAGAGAACACAAGAGAGAATGAGAAAAAAACGAGAACGAAAGAGGGAGAACGAGAGAGAAAGATGAACGAGAGAACGAAAGGGAATGGGAGAACGAGAAAGAGAGAGAAAACGAAGGAGAGAACGAGAATGAAAGAAAGAACGAGAGAGAGAACGAAAGAACGAGAGAAAGCATGAAAGAGAAAACGAGAGAGGGAACGAGGGAGAGAAAATGAAAGATGAACGAGAGAACGAGATGAACGAGAATAAAAGAGAGCGAGGGAATAGAGAGAGAAATAAAAAACGAGAGAATGAGAGAACAAGAGAAAGGGAAAACGAGAGAGGGAACGAGGGAGAGATGAACGAAAGAGAAAGGGAGAGCGCAAGAGAACACGAGAGAGAGAAAACGAGATAGAGAGATGAACGAGAGAGCACAAAAGAAAACGAGCGAGAATGAGAACGAGATGAAAGAGGGAGAACGAGAAAGAGAATGAGAGAAGAACGAGGGAGAGAGAGATGAACGAAAGAGAACGAGGGAGAATGAGAATGAGATGAAAGGAAGAACGAGAGAGAACGAGATGAAGAACGAAAGAGAATAAAAGAGAACAAACGAGAATGAAAGCAGGAGAGAGAGAACGAGAGATGAACGAGATAGGGAGAGAGAACGAGAGAGAACGATGAACGAAAGAGAAAGGGAGAACGAGAGATGAACGAGATAGGGAGAGAGAACACAAGAGAGAACAAAAGAGGGAGAGAACGAGCGAGGAGAACGAGAAAGAGAAAGAACGAAAAATAAAAGAACGAACGAGAATGAAAGCAGGAGAGAGAAAGAGATGAACGAGGGAGAACGAGAGAGAAAACGAGGGAGAGAACGAGTTAACGAGAAAATGAAAGAGGGAACAAAAGAGAGAACAAAAGAACGAGAGAACGAGGGAGAGAGAAAAGAAAGATGAACGAGAGAACGAGATGAACGAAAGAAAAAGAATAAAAGAGCGAACGAAATAAAAAACAAGAGAACGAGAGGGAGAGAGAACAAAAAAACGAAAGAGGGAACAAGAGCGAACACGAGAGGGAGAACGAGGGAGAACGAGAACGAAAGAGAAACTAGAGAGAACGAGAGAGAGAGAACAAGAGAAAGAGAACACTAGAGATAGAGAGATGAACGAGAGAACACAAGAGAGAACAAAAGAAAACGAGCGAGGGAGAACGAGAGAGAGAAGAACGAGATGAAAGGGAGAGAATGAAAGAGGAAGAATGATGAGAGAGAGGGAGGGAGAACGAGAGATGAACGAGATAGGGAGAACACAAGAGGGAGAACGAGAGAGAGAACAAAAGAGGAAAAGAGAACGAGATGAACGAAAGAGAACAAGAGGGAACACGAGAGAGAGAATGGGAGAATGAGAGAGCGAAAGAGGGAGAACGAGAGATGAACTAGAGAGGGAGAGAACGAGGGAGAAACGAAAGGGAGAACGAGGGAGAACGAACGAGAGAGAAGAAAGAACGAGCGAGAAAGGGAGAGAATGAGAGAACAAGAACAAGAGAACGCGAGAAGAGAGAGAGAACGAGAACGAGAGAAAACACGAACAAGAGAAAGATGAACTAGAAAGAACAAGAGGGAGAGAGAGATGAACGAAAGAGAGAAAAAGAGAACACAAGAGAGTGAGAACGAGAGAATGGGAGAGAACGAGAAAGAAAACGAGGGAGAGAACGAGATGAAAGGGAGAGCGAGAGAAGAACGAGCGAGAAAGGGAGAGAATGAGGGAGAACAAGAGAGAGGACGAAAGAGAGAACGAGAAAGACGGAGAACGAGAATGAGATGAAGAACGAAAGAGAATAAAAGAGAACGAACGGGAGAGGGAGAGAAAAAAACGAGAGAGGGAGAAAACGAACGAAAGAGAGAGAACGATGAACGAGAAAGAGAGAGCGCGAGGGAGAATGAGGGATGAACAAGAGAGGGAGAGAACGAGGGAGAGAGATGAACGAAAGAGAACGAGAGGGAGAACGAGAGAGTTAATGAAAGAGGGAAAACGAGAGAGAAAATAAGAGAACGAGAATGAAAGAAAGAACAAAAGAGAACACAAGAGAATGAGAGAGAACGAGAACGAGAGAGAGAATGAATGAAAGAGAACAAGAGAGAACGAAAGAGGGAGAACGAAAGAAAGGGAGAGAATCAGAGATGAACGAGAGGAAGAAAGAGGGAGAACGGGAATGAAAGAGAGAAAACAAGAGAGGGAGAACGAATGAGAGAGAACAAGAAAGCGAGAGATGAATGAGAGAACGAGAGAGAAGGAGAAAACGAGAGGGAACAAGAGAGAATGAAAGAACGAACGAGAATAAGAGAGGGAGAACGGGAGAGAGAACGAGGGAGAGAGAACAAGAGAGAGAATGAAAGAAAACGAGCGGGAACAAGAGAGAGAGAGAAAAAGAAAGATGAACGAAAGAGAATTGGAGAGAATGAAAGAGGGAGAATGAGAGATAGAGAACACGAGAGAGAGAATGAGAGAAAGGGAAAGAACGAGGGAGAGCGCGAGAAAATGAGAATGAGAGGGAGAATGAAAGAGAGGGAGAGAGAACGAGAAAGGGAGAGAATGGGAGAACGAGAGAGCGAGGGAACGAGAGAACGAAAGAGGGAGAGAACAAGATAGAAAACAAGGGAGAGAGATGAACGAAAGAGCGAGAGAGAACGAGATGAAAGAGGGAGAAAGAGAGCGAGAGAGAACAACGAGATAGAACGATGAACGAGAGACGAACGAAAGAGAACGAAAGAGGGAGAGAGGGAGAAAGAACGAGAGGGAAAACGAGAGAGAGAAAAAGAGAAAAAAAAAGATGAACGAACAAGAGAACACGAGAGAATGAACGAGAGAGAGAAAGAGAGGGAGAGAATGAAAAAGAGAAAACAAGAGAACGAAAGAGGGAGAACGAGATAGAAAACGAGAGGGAGAGAGAGATGAACGAGCAAGAGAACACGAGAGAGAACGATGAACGAGAAAAAGAGATGAACGAGAGAGAGAGAACAAGAGAGAGAAGATGAAAGAACGAGATGAACGAAAGGGGGAGAGAGAACGAGAATGAAAAAGGGAGAACGAGAGAACGAAAGAACACGAGAGAGAACGAGAGATGAACGAAAGGGAGAGCGCGAGAACAAGGGAGAGAGATGAATGAGGGAGAGAGAGAACGAGAGAGCGAGGGAATGAGAGAGAACGAAAGAGAACGAGCGAGAAAGGGAGAGAAAATGAGAACGAGATAGAAAACGAGGGAGAAAGAAAGAGAAAGAACGAAAGAGAATAAAAGAGAACGAACGCAGGAGAGAGAACGAAAGAGGGAGAACGAGAGATGAACAAGATAGGGAGAACGCGAACGAGAGAACACAAGAGAGAACGAGAGAGAACGAGAGAATGAAAGAGGGAAAACGAGAGAGAATAAGAGAAAGAAGAGGGAGAGAACGAAAGAACGAGAGAGGGTGAGAGAATGAGGGAGAGAGAGAACGAAAGAGAAGAGAAAACAAGAGAGAGAAAAAGAAAGATGAACGAGAAAGAAAGAACAAGAGAAAAGGAAAGAATGGGAAAACGAGAGAGGGAACGAGGGAGAGAATGGGAGAGCGCGAGAGAAAACGAGAGGGAGAACGAGAACTAAAGAGAGAAACTAGAGAGAACGAGAGAATGAGGGGAGAGAGATGAACGAGAGAGAAAACGAGATAAGAACGAGGGAGAGAGAGATGAACGAAAGAGAACGAGGGAGCGAGAGAACGAGCGAGAATGAGATGAAAGGGAGAACAAGAGAGAACAAAAGGGAGAGAATGAAAGAGGGAGAATGAGGGAGAGAGAGAACGAGAAAGACGGAGAACGAGAGAGAATAAAAGAGAACGAACGAGAATGAAAGCAAGAGAGAACGAGAGAGATGAACGAGATAGGGAGAGAGAACACAAGAGAATGAAAGAGGGAGAAGGAAAGAGGGAGAACGATGAACGAAAGAGAAAAAAAAAGAGAGGGAGAGAGAACAAAAGAGGGAGAACGAGAGATGAACAAGATAGGGAGAACGAGAACGAGAGAACACATGAGAAAAAAACAAGAGAACGAAAGAGAAAACGAGGGAGAGAGATGAGAGAGTTAACGAGAGAAAACGAGAGAGAGAATAAGAGAGAACGAGAATGAAAGAAAGAACACAAGAGAACGAGGGAGAGAGAACGAAAGAGAGAACGAGAGAGAGAACAAGAGAAAACGAGAAAAAGAAAGATGAACGAAAGAAAGAGAATAAAAGCGAGAGAACGAAATAAAAAACGAGAGAAAGAACGAATGAAAGAACAAAAGAGGGAACAAGAGAGAATGAGAGAACAAGAGAGGGAACGAGGGAGAGATGAACGAAAGAGAAAGGGCGAGAGAACGAGAGGGAGAACGAGAACAAAAGAGAGAGAACGAACGAGAGCGAACGAAAGAAAAGGAGCACGAGAGAGAATGAAAGAGGAAGAACGAGAGAGAACGAGAGAGGAAGAATGAGGGAGAGCGAGAACGAGAAAGACGGAGAATGAGATGAAGAACGAAAGAGAATAAAAGAGAACGAAAGGGGGAGAACGAGAGATGAACGAGATAGGGAGAGAGAACGAGAGAGAAAGGAGAGAAAAAAACAAGAGAGAACGATGAACGAAAGAGAGAACGAGAGAGAGAACGAGAGAGAGAATAAAAGAGGGAGAACAAAAGAGGGAGAGAGAACGAGAGAAAGAGATGAACGAAAGAGAACGAGAGGGAACAAGAGAATGAGAAAGAGAGTGAAAGAGGGAGAGAGAGAACAACAGATGAACGAGAGGGAGAGAACGAGATAGAAAACGAGGGAGAGAGATGAACGAAAGAGAACGAGAGGGAGCGAGAACGAACGAGAGAGAACAAGAGAGAACGAAAGAGAACGAGCGAGAGAATGAGATAGAGGGAGAGAGAACGAAAGGGAGAGAATGAGAGAACAAAAGAAGAAGAACAAGAGAGAGAACGAGAATGAAAGAAAGAACACAAGAGAATGAAAGAGAGAACGAGAATGAAAGAGAGAACCAGAGAGAACGAGGGAACAAGAGAGAGCGAACGAGAACGGGGGAGAAGAGAACGAGAGAGAGAGAACGAAAGAGAATGGGAGAGCGAGAGCGAACGAAAGAGGGAGAGAACGAGAGAGAAAGGGAGAACGAGATGAAAGAGGGAGAACAAGAGAGAGAACGAAAGAGAATGAACGAGATGGGGAGAGAAAAAAATGAGAGGGAGAGAGAACGAGAGAGAATGGGAGAATGAGAAAGAGAGAGAACGAGGGAGAGAGAGAACAAAAGAGGGAGAACGAAGTAAACGAGAGAGAAAAAGAGAACACAAGAACGAGAACGAAAGAGAGAGAATGAAAGAGAACAAGAGAGAGAACGAAAGAGGGAGAACGAGAAAGAATGAGAGAGAGTGAACGAGAGGAAGAACGAGAATGAAAGAGAGAAAACAAGAGGGAGAACGAATGAGAGAGATGAACGAGAGATGAAAAAAAGAGGGAGAACGAGAGAAAGAACGGGAAAAAGAGATGAACGAGGGAGAGAGAACAAGATAGGGAGAAAGAAAAATGAACGAGAGATGAATGAGAAAGAACAAGAGAGAGAATGAGAGGGAACAAGAGAGAGAACGAACGAGAATAAGAGAGAGAGGGAGAATAAGAGAGAGAATGAAAGAAAACGAGAGGGAACAAGAGAGAAAAAGAAAGATGAACGAAAGAACGAGATGGAGAGAATGAGAGAAAGGGAAAGAATGGGAGAACGAACGAGAGAGAACGAGGGAGAACACAAGAACGAAAGGGAGAGGGAGAATGAGAGAAAGATGAACTAGAGAGAGAGAGAACAAGAGAGAGAATGGAAGAACAAGAAAGAGCGAGGGAACGAGAGAACGAAAGAGGGAGAGAACAAGATAGAAAACGAGGGAGAGAGATGAACGAAAGAGAGAACGAGGGAACGAGAGAGAACGAGCGAGAAAGGGAGAGAATGAGAACGAGGGAGAGAGAAAACGAGATGAAAGAGGGAGAACGAGAGAGAGCGAGAGAGAACGAGGGAACAACGAGGGAGAGAGAGAACGAGAGAAAGATGAACAAAAGAGAACGAGGGAGAGAAAAGAGAACGAGCGAGAAAATGAGAACGAGAGAGAGATGAAGAACGAAAGAGAATAAAAGAGAACGAACGAGAATGAAAACAGGAGAGAGAGAGATGAACGAAAGGGAGAGAACGAGAGAGAGGTGAACGAAAGAGAACGAGAGGGTGAACGAGGGAGAACGAGAAAGAAAGAGAACGAGCGAGAAGGAGAGAGAACGAAAGAGGAAGAACGAGAGAGAAGAGAGAAAGACGGAGAACGAGAATGAGATGAAGAACGAAAGAGAATAAACGAGAATGAAAGCAGGAGAGAGAGAACGAAAGAGAAAGAGATGAACGAGAGAACGAGAGAGAAAACGAGGGAACAAAAGAGAACACAAGAGAACGAAAACGAAAACAAACGAGGGAGAGAGAAAAAGAAAGATGAACGAGAGAACGAGATGAACGAAAGAAAAAGAATAAAAGAGAGCGAGAGAATAGAGAGAACGAGAGGGAGAGAGAACAAAAAAACGAAAGAGGGAACAAGAGAGAACAAGAGAAAGGGAACGAGGGAGAGATGAACGAAAGAGAGAGCGAGAGAACGAGAACAAGAGAGAGAGAAAACGATAGAGAGATGAACGAGAGAGAACGAGATGAAAGGGAGAGAATGAAAGAGGAAGAACGAGAGAGAGCGAACGAGAATGAAAGAGGGAGAACGAGATAGGGAGAGAGAACGAGAGAAAGGGAGAATGATGAGAGAGGGAGAACGAGAGATGAACGAGATAGGGAGAGAACACAAGAGAGAATAAAAGAGGGAGAACGAGGGAGAGAACAAAAGAGGGAGAACGAGAACAAAAGAGGAAACGAGAGAAAGAGAACAAGAGGGAGAACACGAGAGAGAGAATGGGAGAATGAGAAAGAGCGAGGGAGAACGAGAGAATGAGAGATGAACTAGAGAGGGAGAGAACGAGGGAGAAACGAAAGAGAGAGAACGAAAGAGAACAAGGGAACAAGAGAGAGTGAGAGAACGAGGGAGAATGGGAGAGCGCGAGAGAATGAGAGAGAGAGAAAACGAGAGAGAGAGAGAACGAACAAGAGAAAGATGAACTAGAAAGAACAAGAGGGAGAGAGAGATGAACGAAAGAGAGAGAGAAAGAGAACACAAGAGAGTGAGAACAAGAGAGAATGGGAGAGCACGAAAGAGGGAGAGAACGAGAAAGAAAACGAGGGAGAGAACGAGATGAAAGGGAGAGCGAGAGATGAACGAGCGAGAAAGGGAGAGAATGAGAACGAGATGAAAGAGGGAGAACAAGAGAGAGGACGAAAGAGAGAACGAGAAAACGAGAATGAGATGAAGAACGAAAGAGAATAAAAGAACGAACGAGATAGGGAGAGGGAGAGAAAAAAACGAGAGGGAGAAAACGAACGAAAGAGAGAGAATGGGAGAACGAGAAAGAGAGAGAACGAGGGAGAGAGATGAACGAAAGAGAACGAGAGGGAGAACGAGAGAGAGTTAATGAAAGAATGAAAGAGGGAAAACGAGAGAGAAAATAAGAGAACGAGAATGAAAGAAAACAAAAGAGAACACAAGAGAATGAGAGAGAGAATGAATGAAAGAGGGAGAGGGAGAACGAGAGAGAACGTAAAGGGAACACGAGAATGAGAGGAAGAAAGGGAATGAAAGAGAGAACAAAAGAGAGAGAACGAATGAGAGATGAACAAGAAAGCGAGAGATGAATGAGAAAGAACGAGAGAGAAGGAGAAAACGAGAGGGAACCAGAGAGAGAATGAAAGAACGAACGAGAATAAGAGAGAGGGAGAGAGAACAAGAGAGAGAATGAAAGAAAACGAGAGGGAACAAGAGAGAAAAAGAAAGATGAACGAAAGAGAATAAAAGAACGAGATGGAGAGAATGAGAGAAAGGGAAAGAATGGGAGAGAACGAGGGAGAGCGCGAGAGAGAGAGATGAACTAAAGAGGGAGAACGAGAGAGAAAGAACGAGGGAACGAGAAAGGGAGAGAATGGGAGAACGAGAGAGCGAGAGAACGAAAGAGGGAGAGAACAAGATAGAGAACAACGAGATAGAAAATGAGGGAGAGAGGGAGAACGAGAGAGAGAAAAAAAAGATGAACAAACAAGAGAACACGAACGAGAGAGAATGAAAAAGAGAACAAGAGAACGAAAGAGGGAGAACGAGAACGAGAATGACAGAACGAAAGAGAAAAGAGAAAACGAGAGAGATGAACGAGAGATGAACAAAAGAGGGAGAACAAGAGCAAGAGAACACGAGAGAGAACGATGAACGAGAGAGAGAACAATAGAGAGAGACAGAACGAGGGAGAGAGAAGATGAAAGAACGAGATAAAAAACGAGAGAGAGAATGAAAAAGGGAGAACGAGAGAGAGAGAACGAAAGAGAACACGAGAGAGAGAAAGAATGGGAGAAGAGAACGGGAGAGCGAGGGAGAGAGATGAATGAGGGAGAGAGAGAACACGAGAACGAGAGAATGAGAGAAGAGAGAACGAGCGAGAAAGGGAGAGAAAATGAGAACGAGATAGAAAACGAGGGAGAACAAGAGGGAGAGAATGAGAGAACAAAAGAGGAAGAAAGAAAGAGAGAACGAAAGAGAATAAAAGAGAACGAAAGCAGGAGAGAGAGAGAACGAAAGAGAGAGAACGAGAGAACACAAGAGAGAATGAGAAAAAAACGAGAGAACGAGATGAACGAGAGAGAGAACGAGGGAGAGTGAACAAGGGAGAACGAGATAAACGAGAGAGAACGAAAGAGAACGAGATAACGAGAGAGAATAAGAGAAAGAAGAGAACGAGGGAGAGAACGAAAGAACGAGAGAGGGTGAACGAGGGAACAAGAGGGAAAAAGAGAACGAGGGAGAGAGAGAGGAGAAAGCATGAAAGAGAAAACGAGAGAGGGAACAAGGGAGAGAAAAAGAAAGATGAACGAGAAAGAAAGAACGAAAGAGAGCGAGAGAACAAAAGAACAAGAGAAAAGGAAAGAATGGGAAAACGAGAGGGAACGAGGGAGAGATGAACGAAAGAGAAAGGGAGAGAATGGGAGAGCGCGAGAGAAAACGAGAACGAGAGATGAACGAGAGAGAAGAGAGAACACAAGAGAGAGAACAAAAGAAAACGAGCGAGAAAGGGAGAGAATGAGAACGAGAGAGAAAACGAGATGAGAACGAGGGAGCGAGAGAACGAAAGAGAGAACACAAGAGAGAATGAGAGAACGATGAACGAAAGAGAGAAAAAAAAAGAGAGGGAGAGAGAACGAGAGAACGAAAGGGAGGTGAACGAAAGAGGGAACAAGAGAGAACGAGAAAGAGAGAGCGCGAGGGAGAACGAGGGAGAACAAGAGGGAGAGAATGAGAGAACAAAAGAGGAAGAATGAGGGAGAGAGAAAGAATGAAAGAGAACGAGAATGAAAGCAGGAGAGAGAGAACGAAAGAGGGAGAACGAGAGAACGAAAGGGAGAGAGAGAATGGGAGAACGAGATGAAAGAGGGAGAGATGAACGAGAGAATGAAAGAGGGAAAACGAGAGAGAGAATAAGAGAGAACGAGAATGAAAGAAAGAACACAAGAGAACGAAAACGAAAGAGAACGAGGGAGAGAGAAAAAGAAAGATGAACGAAAGAAAGAGAGCGAGAATGAGAGAACGAAATAAAAAACGAGAGAAAGAGAGAACGAATGAAAGAACAAAAGAGGGAACAAGAGAGAATGAGAGAACAAGAGAGGGAACGATGAACGAAAGAGAAAGGGAGAGAGCGCGAGAGAACGAGAACAAGAGAGAGAAAACGAGAGGGAGAACAAAAGCGAGAGAGAATGAAAGAGGAAGAACGAGAGAGGAAGAACGAAAGAGAATAAAAGAGAACGAACGAGAATGAAAGGGGGAGAACGAGAGATGAACGAGATAGGGAGAGAAAAAAACGAGAGAGAACGATGAACGAGAACGAGAGAGGGAAAACAAAAGAGGGAGAGAGAGAATGGGAAAGAGAGCGAAAGAGGGAGAGAGAGAACGAGATGAAAGAGGGAAAACGAGAAAGAGAGAGAACGAGGGAATGACAGATGAACGAGAGAGGGAGAGAACGAGGGAGAGAGATGAACGAAAGAGAACGAGAGGGAGCGAGAACGAACGAGAGAGAACAAAGAACGAAAGAGAACGAGCGAGAGAGGGAGAGAGAACGAAAGGGAGAGAATGAGAGCACAAAAGAAGAACAAGAGAGAAGAGAGAGAACGAGAATTAAAGAGAAAATGAGAGAGAGAGAACGAAAGAGGGAACCAGAGAGAACGAGGGAGAACGAGAGAACGAAAGAGGGAACAAGAGCGAACGAGAACGAGAGAGAGAGAGAGAGAGAACGAAAGAGAATGGGAGAGCGCGAGAACAAGAGAGAGAACGAGAGAACGAGAGAAAGAGAACGTGAGAGAATGGGAGAGCGAAAGGGAGAGAACGAGAAAGAGAGAGAATGAGAACGAGATGAAAGAGGGAGAACAAGAGAGAGAACGAACGAGAAAAAGAGGGAGAACGAGAGATGAACGAGATAGGGAGAGAAAAAAACGAGAGGGAGAGAGAACGAGATGAAAGAGAGAGAGAACAAGAGAACGAAAGAGGGAGAACGAGAGAGAGAGAATGAATGAAAGAGAACAAGAGAGAGAACGAAAGAGGGAGAACGAGAAAGAATGAGAGAGAACGAGAGAGAGAGAGAGTGAAAGAGAGGAAGAGAGAGAGAACGACAGAGGGAGAACGGGAGAGAGAACGGGAATGAAAGAGAAAACAAGAGAGGGAAAACGAATGAGAGAGAGATGAACGAGAGATGAAC
Organism: Calotriton arnoldi; assembly: GCA_963921515.1. NCBI lineage: Eukaryota > Metazoa > Chordata > Amphibia > Caudata > Salamandridae > Calotriton > Calotriton arnoldi. The sequence continues at coordinate 1,668,341 of CAWUFW010003649.1, forward strand.
AAAAGAGGGAGAACGAGAGAAAGAACGGGAAAAAGATGAACGAGGGAGAGAGAACAAGAGAGGACGAGATAGACCGAAAGAGGGAGAAAGAAAAATGAACGAGAGATGAATGAGAAAGAACAAGAGAGAAGAAAGAACGATGAACGAGAGAGAGAATGAAAGAGGGAACAAGAGAGAGAGAGAATGAGAGGGAACAAGAGAGAGAACGAACGAGAATAAGAGAGAGAGGGAGAATAAGAGAGAGAGGGAGAACAAGAGAGAGAATGAAAGAAAACGAGAGGGAACAAGAGAGAGAAAAAGAAAGATGAACGAAAGAAAGAGAACGAGATGGAGAGAATGAAAGAGGGAGAACGAGAGAGAGAACACGAGAGAGAGAATGAGAGAAAGGGAAAGAATGGGAGAACGAACGAGAGAGACGAGAGGGAGACAGAACGAAAGAGAAAGGGAGAGGGAGAGAGAGAGAGAACAAGAGAAAGAGAACAAGAAAGAGCGAGGAACGAGAGAACGGAAGAGGGAGAGAACAAGATAGAAAACGAGGGAGGGAGATGAACGAAAGAGAGAACGAGGGAACGAGAGAGAAAGAAAACGAGATGAAAGAGGGAGAACGAGAAAGAGAACGAGAGAGAGATGAACAAAAGAGAACGAGGGAGAGAAAAGAGAACGAGCGAGAAAGGGAGAAAATGAGAACGAGAGAGAGAGAGAACGAAAGAGAATAAAAGAGAACGAACGAGAATGAAAACAGGAGAGAGAGAACGAAAGAGAAAGAAAGGGAGAGAGAACGAGAAAAAGATGAACGAGAGAGAGAACGAGATGAAAGAGGGAGAACGAGAGATAAAGAGAACGAGAGGGTGAACGAGGGAGAACGAGAGAAAGAAAGAGAACGAGCGAGAAAGGGAGAGAGAACGAAAGAGGAAGAACGAGAGAGAAGAGAAAGACGGAGAACGAGAATGAGATGAAGAACGAAAGAGAATAAAAGAGAACAAACGAGAATGAAAGCAGGCGAGAGAGAACGAAAGAGGGAGAACTAGAGATGAACGAGAGAGAACGAGAGGGAACAAGAGAGAATGGGAGAACAAAAGAGAACAAGATAGGGAGAGAGCGAACGAGAGAAAAAGAGGGAGAGAGAAAACGAGAGAGAGAGAACGAGATTGAGAATGAAAGAGAGAATAGAGAACGAGAGAGAAAACAAGAGAATGAGAGAACGAGGGAGAACACGAGAAAATGTGAACGAGAGAGGGAGAACGAGGGAACAAGAGAGAACGAGAGAACGAACGAGAGGGAGAATGAGAAAAAAAAAGATGAACGAGAATAAAAGAGAGAGAGAACAAAAGGGAGAACGAGGGAGAACCAGAGAAACAACGAGAACGAAAGAGCACAAGAGGGAGAACAAGAGAGAGAATAAGAGAGAGAGAGAGAATGAGGGGAAAAAGAGAAGGAGAGAGAGAGAACGAAAGAGGGAGAAAGAGAAAGATGAACAAAAGAGAATAAAAGAACAAAGGGAGAACGAGAGAAAGATGAAAGAGGTGAACGAAAGAGAAAGGGAGAATGAGAGAGAACAAAAGAGAACGAAAGAGGGAGAACGAGGGAGAGAGAGAATGAAAGAGATGAATGAGAGAGAACGAGAGAACATGAGAACGAAAGAGAGAACGAAAGAGAGAACAAAAGAGGAAGAGATGAAAACGAGGGAGAGAAAGAGAACAAAAGAGAAAACGAACGAGAGAGAGAACGAAAGAGGGAGAACGAGAACAAGAGAAAATGAAAGAGAGAACGAGGGAGGGAGAACAAGAGAGAACGAAAAAGAGAGAAAAAAAAAGATGAACGAGAGAGGGAGAATGAGATGAACGAAAGAAAGAACGAGAGCGAGAACGAGAGAAAAAGAGAACGAGAGAGAGATGAACAAGAGAGAAAACAAAAGAACGAACGAGGGAACAAGAGAGAACGAGGGAGAACGAGAGAGGGAGAGAACGAGGGAGAACGCGATAGAAAGATGAACGAGCGAGAAAGGGAGAGAACGAAAGAGGACGAAAGAGAACAAGAAAGAGAAAGACGGAGAACGAGATGAAAAACGAAAGAGAACGAACGAGATAGGGAGAGGGAGAAAACGATGAACGAAAGAGAGAGAACAAAAGAGGGAGAGAGAACGATGAACGAGAGAGAGAACGAGGGAGAAAGAGAGAGAGCGAGGGATGAACAAGAGAGGGAGAGAACGAGATAGAAAACAAGAGAGAGATGAGAGGGAGAACAAGAGAGAGAACAAAAGAGGGAATGAAAGAGGGAAAACGAGAGAGAGAATAAGAGAACGAGAATGAAAGAAAGAACAAAAGAATGAGAGAGAACAAGAGAGGAGGGAGAAAGGGAGAGAATGAGAGAGAAAAAGAGAAAGAACGAGAGGGAGAACGAGAGATGAACGAAAGAGAGAACACGAGATGAACGAGAGGAAGAACGACAGAGAACGAAAGAGGGAGAACGAGAGAGAGATGAACGAGGGAGAGAACGACCGAAAGAGGGAGAACAAGAAAGCGAGAGAACGAAAGAGGGAGAAAGAAAAATGAACGAGAGATGAAGGAGAAGGAACGAGAGAGAAGAAAGAACGATGAACGAAAGAGAATGAGGGAGAGAGAGATGAACGAAAGAGAGAGACGGAAAGAGGGAGAACGAGAGAAAGAACGAAAGAGGGAACAAGAGAGAGAAGGAGAACGAGAGGGAACAAGAGAGAGAATGAAAGAACGAACGAGAATAAGAGAGAGAGGGAGAACGAGGGAAAAAGAGAACGAGGGAGAGAGAACAAGAGAGAATGAAAGAAAACGAGAGGGAACAAGAGAGAGAGAAAAAGAAAGAGATGAACGAAAGAAAGAACGAAAGAGGGAGAGAGAACGAGAAAGGGAAAGAATGGGAGAGAACGAACGAGAGAGAACACAAGAACGAGAGAGGGAATGAGGGAGACGAGAGGGAGACAGAGAAAGGGAGAGCGAGAGAGAAAACGAGAGGGAGAATGAGAGAAACTAGAGAGAGGGAGAGAGAACAAGAGAAAGAGAACACGAGAGAGAATGGGAGAACGAGAGAGCGAGGGAACGAGAGAACAAGATAGAAAACGATGGAGTGAGAGAGAACGAAAGAACGAGCGAGAAAATGAGATAAAAGAGGGAGAACGAGGGAACAACGACATGGGAGATGAACGAAAGAGAACGAGGGAGAGAACGAGCGAGAAAGGGAGAAAATGAGAACGAGATAGAAAACGAGATGAGGGGGGAACAAGGGAGAGAACGAAAGAGAACAAGAGAGAAAGAATGAGAGACAGAGAACGAACGAGAGGGAGAACGAAAGAGAACAATAGAAAAAGAATGAGAGAGAACGAAAGAGGGAGAGAGAAAAAGAGAGATGAACAAAAGAAAGAACGAAAGGAGAACGAGAAAGAGAACGAATGAGAACAAAAGAACGAGGGAGAACATGAAAGAAAGAGAACGAAGGAACGAGAGAGAATGAGAACGAGAACGAAAGAGAGAACGAGGGAGAGAGAACGAAAGAGAGAACAAAAGAGGAAGAGATAGAGAACAAGAGAACAAAAAAACGAACAAGAGAGAGAGAACGAGAGCACTAGAGAGAACAAGAGAACGAAAGAGAGAACGAAAGAGAACGAGAGAGAATGAGGGAAAAAGAACGAAAGAGAGATGAACAAAAAAGAACAAGAGAGAATGAAAGAGAGAGAACAAGAGAACAAGAAAAAGGGAAAGAATGGGAGAACGAGAGAGAGAACAAGAGAAAGAGGAGAACGAGAGAGAAAGGGAGAGAAAGGGAGAAAACGATGAACGAGAGAGAGAGAAAGAACGAAAGAGGGAGAGAACAAGGGAGAATGAGAGAGAGAACAAAAGAGAACGAGAGAGAGAAAACAAGGGAACGAAAGAGGGAGAACCAGAGAACCTGAGAAACAACGAGAGGGAGAGAGAGAACGAGAACAAAAGAGAGAACGAGAATGAAAGAGGGAATAAGAGAGAATGAAAGAGAGAATGAGGGAAAAAGAACGAGAGAGGGAGAACAAGAGAAAAAGAATGAGAGAGAACGAAAGAGGGAGAACAAGAGAACGAACGAGGGAGAGAAAAAGAGAGAAAAAGAAAGAACGAAGAATGAGAACAAAAGAACGAGAGAGAACGAGAGAACGAGGGAGGGAGAAAGAGGGATAACAAGAGAGAGTACGAAAGAGGGAGAACGAGAACAAAAGAGAGAATGAAAGAAAGAACGAAAGAGGGTAAACGAGAGAGAATGAGAACGAGAACGAGGGAGAGAGAACGAGGGAGAAGGAGGGAGAGAGAACGAGAACAAGAGAGAAAAAGAGAGATGAACGAGGGAGAATGAGAGAGAACGAGAGCACTAGCGAGAGAACGAAAGAGGGAACGAAAGAGAGAGAACGAGAATGAAAGAGAACGAGAGAGGGAGAGAGAGAACGAAAGAACAAGAGAGAGAATGAGAGAGAACGAGGGAAAAAGAGAACGAGAACGAAAGAGGGCGAGAGAGATGAACAAAAAAGAAAGAACGAACGAGAGAATGAAAGAGAGAACAAGAGAGAAAAAAGAACGAAAGAGGGAACAAGAGAGAGAATGAGAGAACAAGAAAAGGAAAGAATGGGAGGGAGAAAATGAGAACGAGAGATGAACGAAAGAGAACGAGAGGGAGAGAACGAGAAAGAGAGAAAACGAGAGAAAGAGATATGAAAGAGGGAGAACGAGAGCGCACTAGAGAGAGAACGATGAAAGAGAGGGAGAACGAGAATGAGAGAACAAACGAGAATGAAAGAAGAACAAGAGAGAGAACGTGAGAGATGAACGAGAGAAAGCAAACGAGGGAGAACGAAAGAAGGAGAACAAGAGGGAGAACAAGAGAGAGCGAGAACGAAAGAGGGAAAATGAGGGAGAGGGAAAACAAGAAAGAGAACGATGAACGAGAGAGAGAGAAGAAAGATGAACAAAAGGAGAACTAGAGAGGGAAAGAACGAGAACGACAGAGAGAATGAGGGAGAGAGAAAGAGAACGAGAGAGATGAACGAAAGAATAAAAGAGAACGAGAGAGAACAAAAGAGGGAGAACGAACGAGAGAGATGAACGAGAGCGAGAACGAAAGAGAGCACGAGAGAAAAAGAGAATGAGAGAGAACACAAGAACAAAAGAGAGAACGTGAGAGATGAACGAAAGAGAATGAAAGAGGGGGAGAGAGAAAGAGAGAGGACAAGAGAAAGCGAACGAGAGAGGAGGGAGAACAAGAGGGATAGAACGAAAGAACACGAGAGAGGGAGAGAGAACGAGAGAGGGAGAGAGAACGAGAGAGATGAACGAGAGAGAGAACAAAAGAAGAACAAGATGGAGAGCGAGAAAGAAAAAGAAAGAACACGAGAGGGAAAGAGAAAAAGAGAAAACGAGAGAGAGAAAAAGAAAGAACGAGAGAGAGAAAGAGAAAAGGAGAACGTGAGATGAACGAAAGAGAGAGTACAAGAGGGAGAACAAGAGAGAGAGAAAGAACGAGAGGAGAGCGAGAAAAGAACGAGGGAGAACATGAATAAAAGAGGGAGAACAAGAGCAAAAACGAGAGAGAACGAGAGAGAACGAACGAAAGAGGGAGAGAGAACAGAGAGAGAAAAAGAAAGAGATGAACGAGAACGAGAACAAGCGAGAAAGAACGAGAAAAGGAGAACGTGAGAGATGAACGAAAAAGAACACGAGAGGACAAGAGAACGAAAGAGAACACGAGAGAGGGAGAACGAGAAGAAGAGAGAGATGAATGAGAGAGAGAACGAGAAAAGGAAAAACGAGAGAACGAGAGGGAGAACAAGAATGTGAAAGATGAACACGAGAGAGATGAGAACGAGAATGAAAGAGAACAAGAACGAACGAAAGAAGGAGAACAAGAGAGAGCGGGAGAACGTGAGAGAGAACAAAAACAAGAGAGAGATAGAAAAACAACGAAAGAGAATAAAAGAACAAGAACGAAAGGAGAGAGAACACGAAAGAGGAAAAACGAGAGAGAACAAGGGAGAGAATGAAAGCAGGCGAACAAGAGGGAGAACAAAAGAGAACGAGCGAGAACAAGAAAGAACGAGAGAGGGAAAAGGAGAACGTGAGAGATGAACGAAAGAGAAAACAAGAGAACGAGAGAGGACGAGAATGAGAAAGAGGGAGAACAAAAGAGAACGAGAGGAGAGAACACACGAACGAGAGAGAGAACAAACATGTGAATAAGAGAGAGAGAAAGGGAGAACGAGGGAGAGGGAGAACAAGAGAGATGAATGAGAGAGAGAACGAGGGAGAAGACGAAAGAAAACGAGAGAGAAAGAGAAAAGGAAAACGAGAACAAGGGAAAACAAGGGAGAATGTGAAAGAGAGATGAACGAAAGAGATGAGAGAGAACGAACGAGAACAAGGGAGAGAGAGCGAACACGAGAGAGAGAACGAAAGAAGGAGAGGGAGAGAGAAGAAAGAGAATAAAAGAGAATGAGAGAGAGAACACAAGAACGAGAACGAAAGAAAGAACGAGAGAAAAGGAGAACGTGAGAGATGAACGAAAGAGAGGGAGAGAAAACAAGAGAGGACAAGAGGAAGAGAACAAGAACGATGAACGAGAGAGAACGAGATGGAGAGAGGGAAAGAGAAAACGAGATGGAGAGAGGGAAAGAGAAAACGAGAGAGAGAAAAAGAAAGAACGAGAGAGAGATGAACGAAAGAGAGAGGACAAGAATGAAAGAGGGAGAACAAGAGCAAAAACGAGAGAGAACGAAAGAAGAACAGAGAGAAAAAGAAAGAGAAAAGCGAGAAAGAACGAGAACGTGAAAACAAGAGAACACGAAAGAGGGAAAACGAGAGAACAAAAGAGAGAGAAAAATGAACGAGGGAGAACAAGAAGAAAGAATAAAAGAACGAGAGCAACAGAAAGAACGAAGGGAGAACGAGAGAACAAAAGAGAGGGAGAACAACAGAGAGAGAGAGAGAACGACAGAGAGAGAGAGAGAACGACAGAGAAAACAAGAGAATGAGAGAAAGAACGAAAGGAGAACGAGAGAGAACAAAAGAGAACACGAGAGAGAGAACGAGAGAACAAGAGAGATGAATGAGAGAGAGAAAAAGAACAAGAGAGAAAGAGAACGAGAGGGAGAACAAGAATGTGAAAGATGAACGAAAGAGAACACGAGAGAGAACGAACGAAAGGGAGAACAAGATGAGAACGAGAACAAGGGAGAGAGAATGTGAGAGAACGAGAGAGAGAGAGAATGAAAGAGAACAAGAACGAAAGAAGGAGAACACGAGAGAGCGAGAACGTGAGAGAGAACAAGAGAGATAGAAAAACAAGAACGAAAGAGAACGAGAGGAGAGAGCGAGAGAACAAAAAGGAGAACGTGAGAGAAAACGAACGAAAGAAGGAGAGAGCGAGAAAAGGAGAACGTGAGAGATGAACGAAAGAGAACGAGCGAGAGAGAGAGGACGAGAGAGAGAACAAGAGAGAACGAGAGCGAACACGGGAGAGAGAGAACGAGAGAACAATTGAGAGAGAATGAGAGAGAGAGAACGAGAGAACACGAGAGAGAAAAAGAACGAGAGACAGAGAACGAGAAAGAGAGAATGAGAGCGAGAACAAGAGATAACGTGAGAACGAGAAGGAGAGAGAGAGCGAGGGAGAGAGAAAACGAGGGAGAGAGAGAAATAGAGAACGGGATAGAGAGAGAACGAGAGCAAGAGGGAGAGAACGAGAGAGAATGAGAGAACGAGACAGAGGGAACTAAAGAGAGAACCAGAGAACGAGAGAAAGAGAACGCGAGAGAGAGAGAAGGAGGGAGAGGAGCGAGAAAAAAAAGAGAAAGAAACAAGAGAGAGAGAACTAGAACGGGAGAGATAGAGAACGGAAGAGAGTGAGAGAGACGGAAAGAATGAGATAGAACACGAGAGAAAGAACGGGAGAGCTAACAAGAGAGAATGAGAGAGAACAAGAGAGAGACAGAGAAAACAAGAGAACGAGAGAGAAAAAGAGAATGAGAGAGAGAACGAAAGAGAAAGAAAGAGCGAGAGAGAACGTGATAATGAGAGAAAGATTAAACAGGAGAGAGAATCGATTGAAAGAGAGAGAACTAGAGAGAGAGAGAAAGCTAGCGTATAGAACGAGAGAGAATGAGAGAGATAGAAAGAGGGAGAGAAGGAAAGAGAAAAAAGAGAAAGAGAAAAGCGAGAACGAGAGAGCGAACGCGAGAGAAAGAGAGAGAGAATGGGAAAACTGGAGAACGAGAGATTGAACAAGAGAGAAAGAACGCGAGAACGAGAGAACAAGAGAGAGACCGAAAGAACGAGAGAGACGGAAAGAATGCGAGAGAGAAAGAGAACAAGAGAGAATGAGAGAGAGAACGAGAGAGAGAGAACGAGAGAGACAACGAGAGACAGAGAAAGAGAGTGGGAGAGAGAACGATTGAAAGAGAGAGAAAGAACGAGGGAGAACAAGAGATGAGAGAGAGAACAAGAAAGGGAACAAGAGAAAGTGAGAACAAGAGAGAAAAAAAGAGAGAGAGAGAACAGGAGAGAAAGCATGAGAGAGAACGAAAACGCAAGAATGAGAGAACGAGAGAGAGAGAGAACGAAAGAGAAAGAACGGGAGAGGGAACGAGAGAGAGAACGAGAGAACATGAGAGAGAGAACAAGAGAGAAAGAGAACGTGAGAGAGAAAGAGAGAACATGAGAGAAAAAGAGAGAGAACGATCGGGAGAGCTAACAAGAGATAACGAGAGAGAGAATGAGAGAGACAGAGAGAACGAGAAAGAGAATGAGGGAACTAAAGAGAGAACCAGACAGAGAACGAGAACAAGAGAGAGAAAGAACGAGAGAGAGAAAAGGAGAAAGCGAGAGAGAGAACGAGAACGAGCGAGAGAAAGAGAACGAGAGAGAAAACGAGAGAGAAAGAGAGCGAGAAAGAGAACAAAAAAGAGAGCGAACGAGAGAGAAAAAGAGAAAGATAGCGGGGGAGAGAGAAAGAGAACGAGAGAGAACAAGAGAGACCGAGAACGGGAGAGAGAGGAAGAAAGAGAGAGAGAGAAAGAGAACAAGGGAGAGAGAGGGAGAGAGAGCGAACGGGAGAGAGCGAGAGAGAGAACGAGAGAGAGAGAATGAGGGAACTAAAGAGAGAACCAGAGACAGAGAACGAGAGAGAACGAGAGAGAAAACGAGAGAACGGGAGAGAGAGAACAAAAAAGAGAGCGAACGAGAGAGAAAAAGAGAAAGAGAACATGAGAGAGAGAAAGATAGCGGGAGAGAGAAAGAGAACGAGAGAGAGAGAACAAGAGAGACCGAGAACGGGAGAGAGAGGAAGAAAGAGAGAGAGAGAAAGAGCGAGGGAGAGAGAAAACGAGGGAGAGAAAGAGAAAGAGAACAAGAGAAAGAGAACGGGAGAGAGAGAGAACGGGAGAGAGCGAACGGGAGAGAGAAAGAGACAGAACGAGATAACACGAGAGAAAGAACGAGAGCTAACGAGCGAAAGAGAGAACGAGAGAGAGAGAACTAAAGAGAGAACCAGAGACAGAGAACGAGAGAGAACGAGAGAAAGAAAGAGAATGAGAGAGAATGAGAGAGAGCACGAGAGAGCGAGGGAGAGAAAGAGAACGAGAGAGAGAGCGAACGGGAGAGAGAAAAAGAGAGAACGAGAGAGAACAAGAAAGAAAGAGAGAAAGAGCGAGAGAGAGAACGAGTGAAAGGAGAAGGAGAAAGAGAACGAGAGCGAGAGAGAGAGAACACGAGAGAAAGAACGAGAGCGAACAAGAGAGAACGAGAGAGAGACAGAGAATGAGGGAACTAAAGAGAGAACCAGAGACAGAGAGAGAACGAGAGGAAAAAAGAGAGAGAAAGAAAAAACGAGAGAGAGAAAGAACGAGAGAGAACGAGAGAGAGAGAACGGGAGAGAGAACGAGGGAGAACGATTGAGAGAGAGAACGAGATAAAGAGAACGAGAGAGAGAACGAGAGAGAGAGAGAATGAGGGAACTAAAGAAAGAACCAGACAGAAAACAAGAATGAAAGAACGAGAGGGCGAGAGAAAATGAGAGAGAAAGAGAGAACGAGAACAAGAGAGAGAAAGTGAGAGAGAAAAGGAGAACGAGAGAGAACAAGAAAGAACGGGAGAGCTAACAAGAGAGAGACAGAGAGAACGAGAAAGAGAATGAGGGAACTAAAGAGAGAACGAGAACAAGAGAGAATGAGAGAGAGAACGGGAGAGAGAGAACGAGAGAGCGAGAAAGAGAGAGAAAGGGAGAGAGAGAGAAAAGGAGAACGAGAGAACGAGAGAGAACAAGAGAGAAAGAGAGAAAAAAGAGAGAGAACGAGAGAGAGAATGGGAGAGAATGAGAACGTGAGAGAGAAGGAGAACGAGAGAGAAAGAGATATGAAAGAGGGAGAACGAGAGCGCGAGAGAGAACGATGAAAGAGAGAGGGAGATAGGGAGAACGAGAATGAGAGAACAAAAGAGGGAGAGAAAGAACGAGAGATGAATGAAAGAACGAGAGAGAGAACAAACGAGAACGAAAGAAGAACAAGAGAGAACGAGAGAGAGAAAAAGAGAACGTGAGAGATGAACGAAAGAGAACACGAGAACGAACAAGAGAAAGCAAACGAGGGAGAACGAAAGAAGGAGAACAAGAGGGAGAACAAGAGAGAGCGAGAACGAAAGAGGGAAAACGAAAACAAGAAAGAGAACGATGAACGAGAGAGAGAGAAGAAAGATGAACGAAAGAAAACAAAAGGAGAACTAGAGAGGGAAAGAACGAGAACGTGAGAGAGAGAACGACCGAGAGAATGAGGGAGAGAGAAAGAGATGAACGACAGAGAGAGAACGCGAGAGATGAACGAAAGAGAATAAAAGAGAACGAGAATGAGAGAACGAGAGAGAACAAAAGAGGGAGAACGAAGAAAGAACGAGAGAGAGAACACAAGAACAAAAGAGAGAGAAAAGGAGAACGTGAAAGATGAACACGAGAGAGAATGAAAGAGGGGGAGAGAGAAAGAGAGAAAACAAGAGAAGGAGAGAGGACAAGAGAAAGCGAACGAGAGAGGAGGGAGAACAAAAGAGGGAGAACAAGAGGGATGGAACGAAAGAGGGAAAACGAACAAGAGAGAACGAGAACAAAAGAAGAACAAGATGGAGAGCGAGAAAGAAAAAGAAAGAACACGAGAGAAAAAGAGAAAACGAGAGAGAGAAAAAGAAAACAAGAGAGAACGAGAACAAGAGAGAAAAGGAGAACGTGAGATGAACGAAAGAGAGGACAAGAGGGAGAGAATGAAAGAGGGAGAACAAGAACGAGAGGAGAGCGAGAAAAGAACGAGGGAGAACGAATAAAAGAGGGAGAACAAGAGCAAAAACGAGAGAGAACGAAAGAAAGAGGGAGAGAGAACAACAGAGAGAAAAAGAAAGAGATGAACGAGAACAAGCGAGAAAGAACGAGAAAAGGAGAACGTGAGATGAACGAAAAAGAACACGAGAGGACAAGAGAACGAAAGAGAACACAAGAGAGGGAGAACGAGAAGAAGAGAGAGAATGAGAACGAACGAAAGAGAGAACAAGGGAGAACAAGAGAGAGAGGGAGAGAACGAGGGAGAACAAGAGAGATGAATGAGAGAGAGAACGAGAAAAGGAAAAACGAGAGGGAGAACAAGAATGTGAAAGATGAACACGAGAGAACGACAGAGAAAACAAGAGAAGGAGAACGAGCGAGAGCGAGAAAAGGAGAACGTGAGAGATGAACGAAAGAGAACGAGAGAGGACAAGAGAACGAGAGCGAGAGAACACGAAAGAGGGGAAACGAAAGAGAAAAAGAGAGATGAACGAAAGAGGGAGAACGAGAATAAAAGAGAACGAGAGAATGACAGAGAGAACGAGAACAAGAGAGGGAAAAGGAGAACGTGAGAGAGAGAAGGACAGAGAAAACAAGAGAACGAGAGAATGAAAGAGGGAAAACGGGAGAACGAGATAGAAAATGAGAGGGAGAGAAAGAACGACAGAGAACGAGAGAGAGAACGAGATTGAAAGAGAGAGAACAAAAGAGAAAACGAGAAAACGAGAGCAAGAGAACACGAGAGAGAACGAGAGAACAAACGAGAAAAAGAGATGAACGAGAGAGAGAGAATGAAAAATGAACGAGAATGAGAGAGAGAACGAAAGAGGGAGAACGAGAAAGAGACGGAGAATGAAAGAGGGAGAACGAGAGAGAAAACGAGGGAGAACGAATGAAAGAGGGAACGAGAGAGAACGAAAGAGAACACGAGAGAATGAGAGAACAAGAGAAAGGGAGAACACGAGAACGAGGGAGAAGAGAATGAGAGATGAACGAGAGAATGAGATGAAAGAGAGAGCGAGAGAATGAGAGAACGAGCGAGAAAGAAAACGAGGGAGAACAAGAGGGAGAGAATGAGAGAACAAAAGAGGAAGAACGAGAGAAGAAAAGAGAAAGAGAACGAGAAAGAACGAAAGAGAATAAAAGAGAACGAACGAGAATGAAAGCAGGAGAGAGAGAGAGAAAGGGAGGGAGAGAACAAGATAGAAAACGAGGGAGAGAGATGAACGAGAGGGAGAACGAGAGAGAACACGAGAGAGAAAACGAAAGAGAGAGAGAACAAGAGAAAGAGAACACGAGAGAGAATGGGAGAACGAGCGAGGGAACGAGAGAGGGAGAGAGATGAACGAAAGAGAACGAGGGAGCGAGAGAGAACACGAGAGAAACCGAGGGAGAGAACGAGAGAGAACGAGGGAGAGAAAAGAGAACGAGTGAGAGGGAGAAAATGAGAACGAGATGAGAGGGGGAACAAGGGAGAGAATGAGAGAACGAAAGAACGAAAGAGAATAAAAGAACGAACGAGAATGAAAGCAGGAGAGAGAGAACAAAAGAGGGAGAGAGAACGAGAGAAAGATGAACGAGAGAACGAAAGGGAGAGAACGAGAGAGAGGTGAACGAAAGAGAACACGAGAGAGATGAACGAAAGAACGAGAGAGAGAAGAGAGAACGAAAGGGAGAGAATGAGATGAAAGAGGGAGAACGAGATGAAGAACGAAAGAGAATAAAAGAGAACAAACGAGAATGAAAGCAGGAGAGGGAGAACTAGAGATGAACGAGAGAGAACACAAGAGGGAGAACGAACGAAAGAGAGAGAAAAAGAGAGAGAGGGAGAACGAGAGGGAAGAGAAAACGAAAGGGAGAATGGGAGTGAAAGAGGGAGAACAAGGGAGAGAACGAGAATGAAAGAGAGAACGAGAGAGAACGAAAGAGGGAGAACTAGAGAGAGAAAGAGAGATGAACGAGGGAGAGAGAACGAGAGAAAAAAACGAGAACGATGAACGAAAGAGAGAAAGAACGAGAGAGAAAAAGAGAGGGAGAACGAGAGAGAACGAACGAGGGAGAGAACGAGATAGAAAATGAGAGAGAGAGAGAACGAGAATGAAAGAGAGAACAATAGAGAACGAGAGAACGAGAAAATGTGAACAAGAGAATGAGATGAACGAGAGGGAGAACGAGATGAACGAAAGAAAGAACACGAAAGAGGGAGAACAAAAGAGAACAAGAATGAAAGAGAATGAGAGGGAGAGAATGAGGGAGAAGGAGAGAGAAGAACGAGAGAACAAGAGAGAGTGAGAAAGAGAACGAGAGAGAATAAAAGAGAACGAGAGATGAACGAAAGAGGGAGAGAGAACGAGAGAGAGTTAACGAGAGAGAACGACAGAACGAAAGAGGGAGAACGGGAGAGAGAACAAAAGAGAACGAGAGAGAAAACAAGGGAACGAAAGAGGGAACAAGAGAGAGAACAAAAGCGAGAACGAGATGAATGAGAGAGAACGAGGGAGAACGAGAATGAAAGAGAACAATAGAGAACGAGGGAGAGAATGAAAGAGAACGAAAGAGCACGAACGAGGGCGAGAGAACGAGGGAGAGAGAGAGAACGAAAGAACAAGAGAGAGAATGAAAGAACGAGAGAGAATGAGGGAAAAAGAGAACGAGAGAGGGAGAACGAAAGAGAACAAGAGAAAAAGAATGAGAGAGAACAAGAAAGAGAAAGAAAAAGAGAACGAACGAGGGAGAGAGAAAAAGAAAGATGAACGAGATGAACAAAAGAGAGAGAATAAAAGAACGAAGGGAGAACGAGAGAGAGAACAAGGGAGAGAATGAGAACAAAAGAACGAGAGAGAACACGAGAGAGAGAGAACGAAAGAGGGAGAGAACGAGAGGTGAACGAAAGAGAACACGAGAGAGAGGGAGAACGAGATGAGCGAAAGAGAGAGAACGAGAGGGAGAGAGAGAGAGAACGACAGAGGGAGAACAAGAGAGAGAACGAGAACAAAAGAGAGAGAATGAAAGAAAGAGAACGAGGGAGAGAACGAAAGAGGGAGAACGAGAGAAAGAGAACAAAAGAGGGAGAGAGGGAGAACGAGAGAGAAAAAGAACGAGAGAACGAAAAAGAGAAAAAAAAGATGAACGAGAGAGGGAGAATGAGAGAGATGAATGAGAAAGAACGAGAGAGAACGAGATGAAAGAAAGAACGAGAGAGAGAACAAGAGCACTAGAGAGAGAACGAAAGAGGGAGAGAGCGAACAAGAGAGAGAGAACAAGAGAACGAAAGAGAGAACAAGAGAATGAAAGAGGGAACAAGAGAGAGAACGAGAATGAGAGAACGAGAGAGAGGGAAAACGAGAGAGAGAAAGAGAACGACAGAGAACAAGGGAGAGACAACGAGATGAACGGGAGAAAGAAAGAACAAAAGAGGGAGAACGAGGGAGAGAACGAGAGAAGAATGTGAGAACGAGAGATGAGGGAGGGAGAGAACGAGAGAACTAGAGAGAGAGCGAGAAGGAGAGAAAGAGAGAATGCGAACAAGATAGAGAGAACGAGAGAGAGAGAACACACACACACACTTGTATCCTGATCACAAAACCATAGACTGAATTAAAGGCCAGGGGCTGCTCTGAGCAGGATAGAACCAGATACAAAGGGTGGCGGAGATATGAGGAAAGTAACTAAAAAGATTGGTCTGCCATTGTGCATGTGCTCTAAGGTTTCTCAGTGAAGGCTTGTGGACAAGATGGTATCTTATCCTTGCTTCACACCATGGGCCAGACGTAGTTGAGGGACATGATAGTGCAGGAGGAAATCGTTCCAGAGGGATATACCCTTATAATAACAGACAACTAGCTCTCCAGGCTTGCTGACAGAGACATAATAGCACCTGAGTACTCTATAAACTCCTGTCTGTGGTTGGAGGCCACCACTGGAGATGCAATGTGCCCTACCACTGCCTGAAGAGCAAAAGGACTGCTGGTAAATTGTCAATGCGAGACACTCATACATGTTCTTATCTGCAAACCCCCATACAAGCATATGTGTCAACTGTTTTAATGCCACACTACTCGCTCCACTCTAAATGCAGCTTTGGGTTGCCTATGCAAAATGCTGGAAACAATGTGTTCAATGTAATAAAAGATAGAATCCCAACGCAAACAGGTCCACTGGGTCACATAAGGTGAGCTACCTTCAAATCCTGTGCTACCTGTCCTCATATAGTCATTCCTAAAGATCACTGGGATTAGCCATATTACTGTTGATGTAAAAGTTCTTTGTCAATGATGTCATTGCCATTCCGAGTCAAAAAAACAGGATATAATTTACTGTGTTAAGTCATTCATCATTTCCTTTATTCTTTGAAACCGCCAATTTGCTAACAGACTTGTCTTTATTTTAGGGAGACTTCAGACACAAATCCTCGTTTGTTATCTGAGAAGCAGAGTGGAACTTGCAAGCCAATATGTATCAACGGGAGACATCTTCACCAGGAACTCAAAATGAGCCGGAAAAAGGGCTTGGAAGTATACAAGTGAATTTGGAAACATTTCCATAATATCTCATTTGCCAAAGTAGACATTACAGCATCCTTGACCTCTCAGGTACACTGAGAGTGATGACCTAGGAGCAATTTTAATTCCAAATCAGCACACACCTGGAATTTTGCGTGTCGGCATTATATGAGACTCAAAAGTGCTCGTCTGTGAGTATTGCTTCAGACGTGTGGCTAAGGTTTATTACCAGGGCACCTTCAGCACTTACTTTGTTTTGAAATGTATCCATTCATGAGAGATTACGTGTGTGATTACTTCATCTTTGGAACACTGTTTTCAATTTGGTTTCTGAGCAGGAAGGCAATAAGCTGGCCATCTGGCAAAATTTCTTCACGAGCGAAGACCTGCAGAAAGGTGGCAAACACATTAAATCCATCAGTATTAAAATGACTATTCTCTGAGGTCAGATGAAAGATCGAAATATGTGGATATATACTAAGTCACTTTGTGTATTCAAAACCTGCTTCAAGTCTCATCCATGCCCATCAATATTTTCTGGTTCTACATTTTTGCAAAGGTATATTTTGATAACTTCAGAGGGCAAATTTCTATTTAAATGTAAATATCTTGTATATTTTTTTAAAGTTATTTGTAGAAGAATACACAGCTGTAGCTGTGTATGTGTGTTTGGGGTGGGACGAGACATCAGTATTATTGCCACTATAGTTGTTGCAGAGAGATTTTACAAAACAGCTGTAATAGGTCTTTCATGGCTGCAAACATATTGCTTGCTCCCTTCGCCTCCAAAGGTCCTTTCAAACGTCAGGTTTAAAATTGTTTTTATAGTTTAATTTTTTTCTGTTTGCTTTTTACAACATTATTTGATGTTTTCGTAGGCCGTGAGACTCATGTCAGAAGACAACTGAATTACTTACCAAAATGGTGCCGTAACATGGATAAAGTATACTTATTTCACCTTAACATAAAGGCCTAACTAAATTAGTTGAACAGGAGTTTTGTATATTAAGACTGTGGTATTGGCACAGTCGATCTGTACTACTTTTCTTTGAACCAATCCTAAACATGGCTGGTGAGCAAGACAAACAGCAGTCGACTCCAGCATACAAAGTTGGAACTTTGGTGGGAAAAATGATAGTCTTTGACCTTCTAATTACCTGTGGGGTCTTGCCAGCTTAGATAGGAAGCTTCAGACAGTACTATAGCTAGTAAAAGAGGTTCCTATAAAAAATACCTTAAATAGACTACGCTTTAATTTTCCTCAACCTATGATAGTTCCGTTCAAGTCAAGGCCCCACGAGGCCATTCCACAGAGCTTTGTGACATAGCTGTTGTAGACTTGTCAGCATCTGTGCATGAAGGTCAACAAATGGGGAGCAGGTTAGCATAGTGAAAAGCAGGGAACAAAGAGTGTGTCATCATTAGGCACTGAATGTAGGCGTTTCTTTTTTATTACCTCATCGACATCACTGTTATGTCCCTCTTTTCTTGCTTCGAGGCATAGAGAAGTCAGAGTTACGGCTCAGCATTCTTTTTCCCTTTTCTACATGACCAGTCATTTATTTCACAGACTGAGTTCAAAATAAATTAATGAACAATTTTATTTCAAATGTTAGAGTTTTGCTTTTGCGCACATTGTAGAAAGACTATCCAGAACACAATCTAGTGGTAGAGGAAAGATGGCTGGCGTAGCAAAAAAAGATGACAGTAAAAATTTTAAAAAGTTTTGAAAGCCATTGGACATGAAAGAAGAAACCAAAAGGCTGAGGAACAGATGAGACTCACCTTTGACAGCAAAAGAAGGTACTGACAAATGAAAGTAAGGCATCTTGCCAGTGCTTTGACTACCACCAACTAAACTTAGTGGTGTGGCAGACCACCTCTGCTGCCTGGCACCACGAAAAAATATAAAACTAAGGGACTTGAAGATGCAATGCTGAAAAAAATCAGCAGTACTAGCTGTGTGGTTCAGGTAAATATATTATGGTCTGACTGAACTTCTGTAGCGCATTCTCAATCTGCAGAGTTTCTGGAACTAGTCACATGAAGCCACCTATTCAAATTACTCAGACTTTGGCCTTTGCTAAAGCTTGGCAGTGAAATGGAGAGTCCGAGATCGGATTTTAATGAATTCCAGATCGTGGGGCTAAGCACAGAAAAAGAGCATCCACCTCAAGTTAGAGAGAATGTATTTAGGCTCCTCACAGCAGAGCCTGATCTTTACTACCAAGTCCCAGTCTTGCAGATAACGCATAATCTTAACAGCTAAGACGCTAGACATTTGAAAGTAATCCGTAAAAGCTTGAAACATACTCGGAAAAAGGGAACCAATTGAGTGTTACCCATGCTTTGGATATATGGTCCTTTCTGCCTTCATGTTAAGGCCTGAATAGCTACATTCTGCGACCTCAGGAGTCTTGTAACTGAGTTTTAATCACTCAAAGTAGACTATCTTGTAGTAGTTCAAAGAAGAGTTGCATTTCCGGAAATTCCTCTGTTTTTCTGGGACAGTAGGGAATACATGGATATAAATTTGCTCAGTCAAAAAAGCAGTTTTTAACTACAGCATGAACTTTGTGTCTGGAGGCATGCCTCAGCACTAAACAAGACTCCCAAGTTCTTGAATTAGTCTACCAGCCATCAGGTGAGGCCAAAGATGATAGATGGATTAAGGGAAAGCAGTGAAGGACCACTTTTGTAACAAAAATGGGGACTCTTTTGATACTATTTAGTTAAAGGTTTGAGTTTCTCCAGGTTAAAATGTTGCCAATCGGTTATTCAAGGTATTTTCCTGGTAAAGGAGAAAACCTTAGGTAAATGAGTATTGCCGTCATAAAAATATAACAGTACCTGACATCCCGAAAAACGTTTGAAGACTGAAACAAAATATATCTTGAACAGGAAGAGTGATCACATGGAACTCTGTGGTATTCCGCAGTCTGGTCTGCAATTCTCATATAGGAAGAAACCAAGATTTCCAATTACCAGCAGGATGCATCCTCATTAGGAAGCACACTGTGTCATGCCAAAGGCCCAGTAAAGCAGCTTTAGTCAAATGCCTTGGTATAAAACTGTAAACAATGAGGGGGATAGGATGGATTAGGCTACCAATGTTATAATAGCTAGTTCACCGTTTTTGCCACAATTTTGGAAAACACAGGCAGGGGGTTTTGGGACAGAAAATATTGTGATCTGATATAGAAAGATTAGGCTTTTTGATGAAGAATCATAAGGCCTTCCTTCAGAGGTTTGGGGCATGTGTTTCCTAGGTGAATATATTAACAAGAGAGTGAATAAAATGAGCAAAAGGAGAATAGTGTGGTTTCCAGAAAGAAAGTTTAGCAAGATCTTGCAGTCAATTAGGAATCAATGTTGGCCAAGAACGTTCATATCCTCCTTAAGCACTTCATTGAGGCAAACTGCCTCTGTCTTTTGAGCTGGTATGCCTCTGATAAAGGAGTACAGAGTTACAGGAGCAATCCATTTAGCAGTCACAGCCAGTGTTCTCCATATTTTATTTTGGCAATGAATACACGAGTAATCCTGCCACAAAGTGAGGGGTCATATTAGGAGAACAACACTAGTTACCCAGGAGCTGAGAGGCAGCCAATGTCATTAATCAGAGGGCTGTCTGAAGGGCTTAATGATTTCCAATGGTTTGAAAGGACAAGCACAGTAAGAATTAGGGCTGAGGTAAGAAATGTTGCAGATGCTTTCCCTCTCCAAAATAGTGAAGTGTAGATTAACAGAATACCATACACTTATGAGCCAACGCAAAACTAAGCAGCACTGACCTAATTGCACTGGAAAATGGATGGCAGGGTGCTACCAAACCTCAACCAGCAAGCACATATCAGTAAACTTTGGAAAAACCTGATTTCTGCCCGACCGCCTCGATTGTCCATATTTGTTTGTCAGGTAGATGGTTCACATTGTCACCAACAAAAATTAAGATCACATTTATCTTCAGAATACAAAACCTTACCTAGTAGCATTTATATCTCTCTGAACATATTCCCATTTACCTCTTTTACTTATAGATTTAATATAGTTAAACATTGTTCTTGTTAATAACAAAGGATATCATTCAGTGTGAGTAAACCCTAAAATATATTGTATGTAAATATACCAGCCTGTTGACATTAGTAATACAACTGCCATTTTCCCCTTGGGATGGCTGGTAAGAATAAGGCAATGCTTTCTAAAATCACCATAAAAAGACTATAACATTTTAACTGGTTGGTGGTAGTTTGCAGGAACAACATAGTTGTGTATCTTGTGCAGCCGTGAACAAAAGGGGAGACAATTAAAAGTACATGTGGATAAAATACACTATTTCACTGAATCTTACATTTTACCTTGCTGAATTCTCCAGATATATCCATGTGCCATACTAAGAAAACAAAAGAGCTTGGTGCTGATGTTCCATAATAGATTCAAACCAGACAGCTGACTGGCAACAACAAATACAGTACACCCCTAGTTAGGTGAATTCCAAGTAGCTACCGAAGTTGTGGATTTAGAAAATGGACTACTATACTACCACCACTTTGGGGAAGGGCTTTAATGCACCACCCATGCTTTCACAAGCCTGTAGTCCAACATGTCATGTTTGTAGAAGGTATTTTTTACCTTAATGGACTTTTACCCTTTATTCCCTTCCTGAACTTCCCGATGCAAGCACTAACACGGAGTTCAAGGCTACTACCTCCACCACTCAAGTAACTACAGATGAAAACATGCAAGCCAAAATCTCTGCGATGCAAATAATGGTCCTTTCCGTTTTGGCCAAGCAGTCTGGGGGTACCAGAAATATTCTGAGCTGGTTAAACTGTATTTATGTAGCATAACTAGATTTCAGATACATTTTCTTCTGTATTTTGTCTTAACATTTCATGAACTCGGTCTTTGATTGCAAGTGTTATTTTCAGTAAAGTATAATGTTTTAACATTGGTCTTTGAGTTTTTTTAAACGAAATGAAAATATCTTGGCCCACTGCTACATATAGATGAACATATTGAAAATGATGAATTCTGAGTGACAGTACTGTTGAAGCAATGGACAATAAGACAAAAATGTATCACAAGTGTTGAAACTAAAGTGACTTATCGCTCCACACATATAACCACACAGACTCCCAGCTGGTTAGGGTAATCCGAGTACAATGAGTAAGGAAACCTAACATCTTTGCTAGTAAAGGACAGAAGTCCTCACCCAACCTGAGGTGTATGCTTCATGACAGGACCCCTCCTCACCATGGGTGTGTGTTGGTGTGGGCTACCTTCGTAGAGGGGAGCTGTTGATGTTTTTTCCAGTCTCAAAAGAGAGGAGATCTAGGAAAATGGATGTGGGTGTCAGAATGTGAGAAAAATATAAGATAAATGTGCAGGGGAAAAAACAATGGAAGCAAGTCACCTCAGAGTGGGTGAGGGTTTCCGTCCTTTATAAGCAAAGATGTTAGGTTTCTCTACTCATTGTACTTTACCCTTACCTAGCTGGAACTATTCATTGTAGTTACGTATTTGATAGGACATACTCCTCAGGCTCCCAATCCTCCTTGTCCCCCCTCTATTTGATTTCATCCTCTGTTCACACGTAAGTGGAGTGTAGATACAGGTTAGACCACACAACTCATAGGGCACCCAGTAATGTCAATAAATCAATGTCCAGTTAAATAATTGCTTTAGTATGAAAAAGGGTATTTCATCTATAAATCTACACATTCAAAGAAATAATGACATTCATAAACAACAACACAATTCCCTTGATGTCGGGGCTCTAGTGTTTATCTGGCAAATCCCTGTCCCATCCTCTTCCTTGCAGTGTGGTCGGGGTTATTCTTCATTCACTGGTGGCCACATCCAGTGGGCCTTACTCAAGAATCCCCTTTGACTTTTTAGGAAATCACCAAAAGTGTCTATGGTGATGCAGCAACTCCTCAGGGGCCCACCAGGCCCATTTCTACTCATATCCGCTCCAACAGCACAGAAGCATTCAGCATTTTAGCGGGTGCCCTGAAAGCGGAAACTTGCAAGCTCTGGTCCTGTTCAGAGGAGTCAGACTGCTTGTGGTAAACGAGGCAGTACCCGGCAGGTACAGGCTCTCTCCGACCGAGAACGAGAGCACGGGAGAGAGAGAATACGAGAGAAAAGGAGAGCGAGAGAAAGAGAATGAGAGAGAAAGAGCACGAGAGAAAGAAAGAAAAAACGAGAGAGAAAGAAAGAACGAGAGAGAATACGAGCGAGAGAAAAAGAGAACGGGAGAGAGAGAGAACAAGAGAGAATGAGAAAGAAAGATTGAACGGGAGAGAGAACGAGAGAGAGAGAAAGAGAATCAGAGATAATGAGAGAGAGAACGGAAGAGAGAGCGAGAGAAACAGAACAAACGAGAAAGAGAACAAGAGAGAATGAACGAGAGAGAGCGAACAAGAGAGAGAAAGAGAGGGAACAAGAGAACGAGAACGAACAGGAGAGAGAGAACGAGAGAGAAAGCGAGAATGATAGAGAGAAAGAACGAACGAGAGAACGAGAAAAAGAGAGAGAACGGGAGAGAGAGACAAAGAAAGAGAAAATGAGAGAGAGGGAGAAAGAATGGGAGAGAGAGAGAACGCGAGAAGGAGAGAGAGAACGAGAGAGAGACGGAAAGAATCAGAGAGAGAACACAAGAGAACGAGACAGAGAGACTGAGGGAACTAAAGAGAGAACCAGAGAGCGAGAGAGAGAAAGAATGAGAAAATGAGAGAGAAGAAGAGAAAGAAACAAGAGAGAACTAGAACGGGAGAGAGAACGGGAGAGAGAAAGCGAGAGAGATATTGAACGACAGAGAATGAGAGAACGAAAGAGAGAGAACGAGAGAGAGAGAGAGATGGAAGGAATGAGAGAGACAGAACACGAGAGAGCTAACAAGAGAGAATGAGAGAACAAGAAAGAGTGAGAAAGAACGGGAGAGAAAGAGAGATTAGAACAGGAGAACGAGAGAGAAAGAGAGCGAGAGAGAGAACAGGAGAATGAGAAAGAAAGATTGAACAGGAGAGAGAATGAGAACGAGAGATAACGAGAGAGAGAACGATTGAAAGAGAACTACAGAGAGAAAGAACGAGAGAGAGCACAAGAAAGAGGGAACGAGAGAGAGAAAGCGAGCGAGAGATTGAACGAGAGAGATAGAAAGAGGGAAAGATAAAAAAGAGAGAGCGAACGAATGAGAGAGAACACGAGAGAAAGAGAGAGAGAATGGGAAAACGAGAGATTGAACAAGAGAGAAAGAACGCGAGAACGAGAAAACAGGAGAGAGAGAGAGCACGGGAGAGAGAGACCGAAAGAGAAAGCGAGAGAGAATGAGAGAGAGACAGAACACGAGAGAAAGAGAACGGGAGAGCTAACAAGAGAGAATGAGAGAAAGAACACGAGAAAGAGAACACGAGAGCGAGAACGGGAGAGAGAAAGAACGAGAGAATGGGAGCGAGAACATGAGAGAAAAAGAGAGAACGAGAGAGAGAGAACGATCGGGAGAGAGGAGAACGAGAGAGCAAGAGAACGAGAGAGAGCAAGAGAACGGGAGAGAAAACACGAGAGCAAGAGAACGACAGCTAACAAGAGAGAAAGAGAGAGAGAATGAGGGAACTAAAGAGAGAACCAGAGAGAGAGAGGGAGAAAGAACAAGAGAGAACGAAAGAGAATGAGAGAACGCGAGGGAGAACGAGAGAATGGGAGGGAGAGAAAGTGAGAGAATACGAGAGAGAATGAGAGAGGGAGAACGAGAGAGAAAGAAAGAGTGAGAGCACATGAGAGAATGAGAGAAAACGAGAGAGAGAACGGGAGAGAGAAAGAGAACCAGAGAGAGAACGATAGAGGGAGAAAATGAGAGAGGGAGAAAGAACAAGAGAGAACGCGAGAGAAATAGAGAAAGGAATGGGAGAGAGAGAAAGAAAACGAGAGAACGGGAGAGAGAAAGAGAGAAAGAAAGCGAGAGCACATGAGAGAAAGAGAGAGAACGAGAGAGAGATAATGAGAGGGAATGAGAGAGAGTGAGAGAAAGAAAGAAAGAGAATAAGAGAATGAGAAAGAAAGATTGAACGGGAGAGAGAAAACAAGTGAAAGAGAACGACAACGAACAAGAGATAATGAGAGAGAACGGGGGAGAGAGAGAACGAAAGTGAGAAAGAAAAGAGAGAACAAACGAGAAAGAGAAAACGAGAGAACGGGATAGAGAGAACGAACAAGAGAAAGAGAACGGGAGAGAGAATGAGAGAGCAAAAAGAGAGCGAACGGGAGAGAACGAGGGAGAACGAGGGAAAGAATGGGAGAGAAAGAAGAGAGGGAGAGAGTACGAGGGAGAGAGAACAAGAGAACGCAAGAAGAGAGAAAGAGAACAAGAGATAACGAGAGAGAGAGAGAATGCGAGAACAAAAAGAGTGAATGGGAGAGAGGAAGAATGAGAGAGAGAAAGAGGAGAGAAAGAAAACGAGAGAGAGAGGACAAGAGAACGCAAGAACGAGAGAGAGAATAAGAGATAACGAGAGGGAGAACAAGAGATAACGAGAGAGAAAACGAGAGGGAGAACGAGAGGAGAGAGAGAGAGAGAGAGAAAGAACAAGAGACAGAACGAGAAAGACGGAAAGAATGAGAGAGAGAGACGGAAAGAATCAGAGAAACAACACAAGAGAAAGAGAGAGAGAGAATGAGGGAACTAAAGAGAGAACCAGAGAACGAGAATGAAAGACCGAGAGAGGGAGAGAGAACGAGAGAAAGAAAGAGAACGCGAAAGAAAGAGAGAGAAAAGAGAGGACGCGAGAGAGAAAGAACGAGAATGAGAAAGAGAACAAGAGAGAACGAACGAGAGAGAGAGACAAAGAAAGAGAAAACGGGAGAGAGAGGGAGAAAGAGAATGAGAGAGAAAGAGAGAACAAGAGAACGCGAGAGACAGAGAAAGGGAGAGAGAACAGGAGAGAGAGAACGAGAGAGAACAGGAGAGAGAGAACGGGAGAGAGAGAGAGAACTAGATACCGAGAGAGCGAGAAAGAAAGAGAGACAATGAGAGAACGAGAGAACACGAGAGTGAGAACGGGAGAGAGAGAGAACGGGAGAGAAAAAGAGAACGAGAGAGAGACGGAAAGAATCAGAGAGAACGAGAGAGGGAGAAAGAACGAGAGCATGAGAGAGGGAGAAAGAACGCGAGAGAAAAGGAGAGAGATAGGGAGAACGAGAGAGAATGAAACAGGGAAAGAGAATGGAGAGAGAGAAAGCGAGAGAGAGAACCAGAGACGAGAGAACGAGAGAGAGAACGAGAATGAAAGACAGAGAGAACGAGAGAGAGAAGAAAGAGAAGAGAGAGAATGAGAGACGAGCAGAGAGAGAGAGAAGGAGAGATAGAAAGAGAGAGAGAGAAAAGAGAGAAAGAGAGAACGAGAGACAAGAGAGAGAGACGAGAGAGAGCGAGAGAGAAAACGAGAGAGAGAGAAAGAGAGAATGGGAGAGAAAGAGAGAACGCGAGAACGAGAGAGAAAGAGAGAAACGAGATAGAGAGAAAGGGAGAGAGAGAGAAAGAGAACAATAGAGAGACAGCGAGAGAGAGAGAGAACGGGAGAGAGAGAACGAGAGAATGAGAGAAAGAACAAGAGAGAGAATGAGAGAGAACTAGAGAGACGAGAATGAAAGACGAGAGAGAACGAAGAGAGAAGAGAGACGAGAGAGAGAGAGAACGAGAGAGAGAGAGAGAGAGAACAAGAGAGAGAATGAGAGAGAGAACGAGAGAGAGAATGAGAGAGAATGAGAGAGAATGAGAGAGGAGAGAGAGAACGAGAGAGATAGAAAGAAGGAGAGAAAAAAAGAGGACGAGAGAACGAGAAAACGAGAGAGAGTGAGAGAGAAAGAGAGCGAGAGAGGGAACGGGAAAGAGAACGGGAGAGAGAACAAGAGAGAACGCGAGAACGCGAGAGCGAACGAGAAAAAGAGAGAGAACGGGAGAACGAGGGAGAGAACGAGAATGAGAGAGGAGAGAGAACACGAGAGAGATAGAAAGAGGGAGAGAAAGGGAGAGGAAAAAAGAGAAGACGAGAGAGAGAGAGAGAGAGAGAGAGAGAACGAGAGAAACGAGAGAGATACTGAGAGAGAAAGATAGAACGAGAGAGAAAAGGAGAGAGAGCACGAGAGAAGGAGAGAGATAGAAAAAGGGAGAAGAAAAAAGAGAGGACGAGAGAGAGAACGAACGAGAGAACGGGAGAGAGAACGAGAAAATGAGAGAGAGAACGAGAGAACGGGACAGAGAGAACAAGAGAGAAAGAGAGCGAGAACAAGAGAACGCGAGAAAGAGAAAACGGGATAGAGAGAAAGAGAGAAAGAGAGAACGAGAGAGAAAGAGAATGGGAGAGAGAACGAGAACAAGAGAGAGACAGCGGAAGAGAGAGAACGGGAGATAGAGAAAGAGAGAACAGGAGAGAGAGAAACGAGAGAGCGAGAGAACGAGATAACGGGAGAGAGAGAAAGAACAAGAGAGAACCAGAGACAGAGAGAGAACAAGAATGAAAGACAGAGAGAACGAGAGAGAGAGAGGAAGAAAACAAGAGAGAGAATGAGAGAGAAAAGGAGAGAGAGCACGAGAGAAGGAGAGAGAACGAGAGAGATAGAAAGAGGAAAAAGAGAAAGAAAAAAGAGGACGAGAGAGAGAGAGAACGAACGAGAGAACACGAGAGAGAAAGAGCAAGAGAAAGAAAACGAGAGAGAGAAAGAGAGAGAAAAAGAGAGAACAAGAGAACGCGAGAACGAGAAGGAGAGAGCGAGAGAAAGAGAAAACGGGATAGAGAGAAAGAGCGAGAGAAAGAGAACAAGAGAGAGAGAAAGGGAGAGAGAGAACGAGAGAGATAATGAGAGAGAAAGAAAGAGAAACAAGAGAGATAAAGAGAGAACGAGATACTGAGAGAGAGAATGAGAGAGAGAACGAGAGAAAGAGAAGAGAGAGACAGCGGAAGAGAGAACGGGAGAGAGAGAAACGAGAGAGCGAGATAGAGAGAACGAGTGAGAGAGAACGAGAGAGAGAACGGGAGAGAGAGAACAGGAGAGAGAAAGAACGAGAGAGAGAACAAGAGAGAGAACGAGAGAACCAGAGAACGAGAGAGGAAGAAAGAACAAGAGAGAGAACGAGAGAGAAAGAACGCGAGAAAGAGAGAGCACGAGAGATAGAAAGAGGGAGAGGAAAAAAGAGAGAAAGAAAAAAGAAAGGACGAGAGAGAGAACGAACGAGAGAATGGGAGAGAGAAAGAGCGAGAGAGAAAGAAAACGAGAGAAAAAACGAGAGAGCGAGAATGGGAGAGAAAGAGAGAGAGAACAAGAGATAACGTGAGAACGAGGAGAGAGAAAGCGAGAGAGAAAGAGAAAACGGGATAGAGAGAAAGAGAACACGAGAGAGAATGAGAGAAAGAGAACAATAGAGAGACAACGGGAGAGAACAGGAGAGAGGGAACGAGAGAGAGAAAGAGAAACGAGCGAGAGAGAACGAGATACTGAGAGAGAGAGAAAGAGAGAGAGAACAAGAGAGAGAAAGAAAGAGAGAGAACGAGAGAGAGAGAACAAGAGAGAATGAGAGAGAGACAGAGAACGATAATGAAAGACAGAGAGAGCGAGAGAGGGAGAAAGAACAAGAGAGAGAGAACGCGAGAAGGAGAGAGAGATAGAAAGAAGGAGAGAGGAAAAAAGAGAGAACGGGAGAGAGAACGAGAAAACGAGAGAGAGAGGGAACGAGAGAAAGAGCGAGAAAGAGAGAAAGAGAGAGAACGGGAGAGAAAGAGAGAACAAGAGAGTACGCGAGAACGAGAGAGCGAACGAGAGAGAAAAAGAGAGAGAGAGAACGAGGGAGAACGAGGGAGAGAACGAGAGAGAAAGAACGCGAGAGAATGAGAATGGAGAGAGAAATGGAAAAAAGAGAAGACGAGAGAGAGAGAAAGGGAGAGAGAGAACAGGAAAGAGAGAACGAAATACTGAGAGAGAGAGAGAACGAGAGAATAAGAGAGAGAGAGAATAAGAGAGAACCAGAGACAGAGAACGAGAATGAAAGACAGAGAGAATGAGAGAGGGAGAAAGAACGCGAGAGAGAGAATGAGAGAGAGCACGAGAGAAGGAGAGAGAGAATGAGAGATAGAAAGAGAGAGAACGAACGAGAGAGAGCGAGAGAGAAAGAGAGCGAGAGAAAGAAAACAAGAGAGCGAAAGAGAGAGGGAACGAGAGAGAACGAGAAAGAGAGAGAACGGGAGAGAGAGAACAAGAGAGAAAGAGCGAGAACGAGATAGAGAGAAAGAGAGAACGAGAGAGAGAGAGAACGAGAGAGAGAGAGAACGGGAGAGAACGAGAGAGAACGAGAGAAAGAGAACGAGAGAGAACGGGAGAAAGAAAGGGAGAGAGAGAAAGAGAGAGAGAGAACGAGCGGGAGAGAGAACGAGAGAGAGAACGAGAACAAGAGAGAGAAAGAGAGAGAGAACAAGAGAGAACCAGAGAGAACCAGAGAGAGAAAGACAGAGAGAGAGAAAACGATAGAGCGAGAGAACGAGAGAGGAAGAAAGAACAAGAGAGAGAATGAGAGCGAGCACGAGAGGTGAGAGAGATAGAAAGAGGGAGAGGAAAAAGAGAAAGAAAAAAGAGAGGACGAGAGAGAGAATGAGAGAGAGAACGAGAAAACGAGAGAGAGCGAGAGAAAGAAAGCGAGAGAGAAAGAAAACGAGAGAGAGAGAGAAAGAAAGAGAAGGAACGAGAGAAAGAGAGAATGGGAGAGAAAGAGAGAGAGAACAAGAGATAATGCGAGAATGAGAAGGAGAGAGAGAGCGAGAGAGAAAGAGAACGAGAGAGAAGAGAGAACGGGAGAGAGAGAAAGAGAAAGAGAGAGAGAACGAGAGAGATAATGAGAGAGAGAAAGAGAGAGAACAAGAGAGAGAGAACGGGAGAGAAAGAGAGAATGGGAGAGAAAGAGAGAACAAGAGAACGCGAGAGAGAAAGAGAAAACGAGAGAGAAAGAGAACGGGAGAGAGAGAGAAAACGGGAGAGAGAACAAGAGAGAAAGAGAGAGAACAAGAGAGAACGAGAGCGAACGAGAGAACAATTGAGAGAGAATGAGAGAGAGAGAGAACACGAGAGAACACGAGAGAGAGAAAGAGAATGGGAGAGAGAACGAGAATGAGAGAGAGAAAGAGAACAAGAACGAGAGACAGAGAACGAGAAAGAGAGAATGAGAGCGAGAACAAGAGATAACGTGAGAACGAGAAGGAGAGAGAGAGCGAGGGAGAGAGAAAACGAGGGAGAGAGAGAGAACGGGATAGAGAGAACGAGAGAGAAAGAGAGAACGGGAGAGAGAGAGAACGAGAGAGATAACGAGAAAGGGAGAACGAGATACCGAGAGAGAGAGAGAACGAAAGAGAGAGAACGAGAGAGAGCACGAGAGAACACGAGAGAGAACGAGAGAGAAAGAGACAGAGGGAACTAAAGAGAGAACCAGAGAACGATAGAACGAGAGAAAGAGAGAGAGAGAAGGAGGGAGAGGAGAGAGAAAAAAAAGAGAAAGAAACGGGAGAGATAGAGAACGGAAGAGAGAGAGAGAATGAGAGAGAGTGAGAGAGACGGAAAGAATGAGATAGAGACAGAACACGAGAGAAAGAACGGGAGAGCTAACATGAACAAGAGAGAGACAGAGAAAACAAGAAAGAACGAGAGAAAACGGGAGAGAACGAGAGAACGGGAGAGAGAAAACAGGAGAGAGAGAAAGAGAACGAGAGAGAAAAAACGAGAGAGAGAGAAAAGGAGAACGAGAGAGAAAAAGAGAATGAGAGAGAGAACGAAAGAGAAAGAAAGAGCGAGAGAGAATGGGAGAGATAGAAAGAGGGAGAGAAGGAAAGAGAAAAAAGAGAAAGAGAAAACGAGAGAGCGAACGCGAGAGAAAGAATGAGAGAGAGAACACGAGAGAGAGAGAATGGGAAAACTGGAGAACGAGAGATTGAACAAGAGAGCACGGGAGAGAAAGAGAGAGAGAATAAGAGAGAGACAGAGAGAGACGGAAAGAATGCGAGAGAGACAGAACACGAGAGAAAGAGAACAAGAGAGAATGAGAGAGAGAACGAGAGAGAGAGAGAAAGAGAATGGGAGAGAGAACGATTGAAAGAGAGAAAGAACGAGAGAGAACAAGAGATGAGAGAGAGAACAAGAAAGGGAACAAGAGAAAGTGAGAGAGATAGAACAAGAGAGAAAAAAAGAGATAGAGAACAGGAGAGAAAGCATGAGAGAGAACGAAAACGAGAACGCAAGAATGAGAGAATGAGAGAACGAGAGAGAAAACGAGAGAGAGAGAGAACGAAAGAGAAAGAGAACGGGAGAGGGAACGAGAGAGAGAACGAGAGAACATGAGAGAGAGAACGAGAGAGCACGAGAGAAAGAGAGAATGGGATGGAGAACGGGAGAGAGAGAGAGAGAACGTGAGAGAGAAAGAGAGAACATGAGAGAGAACGATCGGGAGAGCTAACAAGAGATAACGAGAGAGAGAGAGAGAGAATGAGAGAGACAGAGAGAACGAGAAAGAGAATGAGGGAACTAAAGAGAGAACCAGACAGAGAACGAGAATGAAAGACAGAACGAGAGAGCAAATGAGAGAGAGAGAAAACGGGAGAGAGAGAGAACGGGAGAGAGAGAACGAGAACAAGAGAGAGAGAAAAGGAGAACAAGAGAAAGAAAAAGAGAGAGAACGGAAGAGAGAAAGCGAGAGAACGAGAGAGAGAACGAGAGAGAGAGAACGAGAGAGAGAGAACGGGAGAGAGAATGAGAAAACGAGAGAGAGCGAACGAGAGAGAAAACGAGAGAGAGAGCGAGAATGAGAAAGAGAGAACGGGAAAGAGAGAAAGAGAGAACGGGAGAGAGAGAACAAAAAAGAGAGCGAACGAGAGAGAAAAAGAGAAAGAGAGAGAGAACATGAGAGAGAGAAAGATAGCGGGAGAGAGAAAAAGAGAGCGAGAGAGAGAGAACAAGAGAGACCGAGAACGGGAGAGAGAGGAAGAAAGAGAGAGAGAGAACGAGAGAGAGAGAGAACAAGAGAATGGGAGAGAAAGAGAGAACAAGGGAGAGCGAGGGAGAGAGAAAACGAGGGAGAGAAAGAGAAAGAGAACGGGAGAGAGAGAACGAGAACGAGAGAGAACAAGACAGAACGAGCGAGAGGAGAAGGAGAAAGAGAGCGAGAGAGACAAAGAGTGAGAGAGAGAGAACACGAGAGAAAGAACGAGAGCTAACAAGAGAGAAAGAGAGAACGAGAGAGAGAATGAGGGAACTAAAGAGAGAACCAGAGACAGAGAACGAGAATGAAAGACAGTGAGAACGAGAGAGAGAACGAGAGAAAGAAAGAAAGAGAATGAGAGAGAGCACAAGAGAACGAGAAGGAGAGAGAGAGCGAGGGAGAGAGCGAGGGAGAGAGAGAACGAGGGAGAGAAAGAGAACGAGAGAAAGAAAACGGGAGAGAGAGAGAACGGGGGAGAGAGCGAACGGGAGAGAGAAAAAGAGAACGAGAAAGGGAGAGAGAGAACAGGAGAGAGAGAGAGAACGAGAGAGAACGGGAGAGAGAACGAGAACGAGAACGAACAAGAAAGAAAGAGAGAAAGAGAGACAGAACAAGAGATAACGAGAGAGAGAACGAGAGAGAGAACGAGTGAGAGGAGAAGGAGAAGGAGAACGAGAGCGAGAGAGACAAAGAGTGAGAGAGAGAAAGAATGAGAGAGAGAGAGAACACGAGAGCTAACAAGAGAGAAAGAGAGAGAGACAGAGAAGGAGAGGGAACTAAAGAGAGAACCAGAGACAGAGAATGAGAGAGAACGAGAATGAAAGACAGAGAGAACGAGAGAGAACGATAGAAAGAACAAGAGAGAGAACGAGAATGAGAGAGAGCACGAGAGAACGAGAGAGAGGGAGAGGAAAAAAGAGAGAAAGAAAAAACGAGAGAGAGAGAAAGAACGAGAAAGAGAGAGAAAGAGAAAACGAGAGAGCGAACGAGAGAAAAAGAGAGAACGGGAGAGAGAGAACGAGGGAGAACGATTGAGAGAGAGAACGAGATAAAGAGAACGAGAGAGAGAGAAAAAGTGAGAGAACCAGAGAGAACCAGAGAGAAAGAGCAAGAGAGAATGAGAGAGAGAATGAGAATGAGAGAGAGAGAGAACACGAGAGAAAGAGAACACGAGAGCTAACAAGAGAGAATGAGAGAGAGACAGAGAGAACGAGAGAGAGACAGAGAATGAGGGAACTAAAGAAAGAACCAGACAGAAAACAAGAATGAAAGAACGAGAGGGCGAGAGAAAATGAGAGAGAGAGAGAAAGAGAACGGGAGAGAGAGAACGAGAACAAGAGAGAGAAAGAGAGAGAACGAGAGAGAGAGAAAGTGAGAGAGAGAGAGAACGAGAGAGAGAAAAGGAGAACGAGAGAGAACGAGAGAGAAAAAGAAAGAACGGGAGAGCTAACAAGAGAGAGACAGAGAGAACGAGAGAGAGACAGAGAGAACGAGAAAGAGAATGAGGGAACTAAAGAGAGAACCAGACCGAGAACGAGAATGAAAGACAGAGAGAACGAGAGAGCGATAGAGCGAGAGAAAAATGAGAGAGAGAGAAAATGGGAGAGAGAGAGAACGAGAACAAGAGAGAGAGAACAACGGGAGAGAGAGAACGAGAGAGAACAGGAGAGCGAGAAAGAGAGAGAGAAAGGGAGAGAGAAAGTGAGAGAGAGAGAGAGAAAAGGAGAACGAGAGAGAACAAGAGAGAACAGGAGAGAGAAAAAAAGAGAGAATGGGAGAGAGAAAGCGAGAGAACGAGAGAGAACGAGAGAGAGAGAGAACGAGAAAACGAGAGAGAGAGAAAGAGAACGAGAGAGAAAACGAGAAAGAGAGAACGGGAGAGAGAGAAAGAGAGAACGGGAGAGAAAGAACGAAAAAGAGAGCGAACGAGAGAGAAAAAGAGAAAGAGAACGAGGGAGAACGAGAGAGAGCGGGAGAGAAAAAGAGAGAACGAGAGAGAGAGAACAATCGCGGGAGAGAAAACACGAGAGCAAGAGAACGGCAGCTAACAAGAGAGAAATAGAGAGAGAATGAGGGAACTAAAGAGAGAACCAGAGAGAGAGAGAGGGAGAAAGAACAAGAGAGAACGAAAGAGAATGACAGAATGAGAGAGAGAGAACGCGAGGGAGAACGAGAGAATGGGAGAAAGAGAACGGGAGAGAAAGTGAGAGAATACGAGAGAGAAAAGGAGAACGAGAGAAAAAGAGAGAGCACATGAGAGAATGAGAGAACACGAGAGAAAGAAAGAGAGAGAGAACAAGAGAGAAAGAAAGATTGAACGGGAGAGAGAAAGAGAGAACGGGAGAGCTAACAAGAGAGAGACAGAGAGAAAGAGAATGAGGGAACTAAAGAGAGAACCAGACCGAGAACGAGAATGAAAGACAGAGAGAACGAGAGAGCGAGAGAAAAAATGAGAGAGAGAGAAAACGGGAGAGAGAGAGAACGAGAACAAGAGAGAGAGAATGAGAGAGAGAACAACGGGAGAGAGAGAACGAGAGAGAGCAGGAGAGCGAGAAAGAGAGAGAGAAAGGGAGTGAGAGAGAGAGAGAGAAAAGGAGAACGAGAGAGAACAAGAGAGAAAGAGAACAACAAAGAGAGAACAGGAGAGAGAGAGAAAAAAAGAGAATGGGAGAGAAAGCGAGAGAACGAGAGAGAACGGGAGAGAGAATGAGAAAACGAGAGAGCGAGAGAGAGAGAAAGAGAACGAGAGAGAAAACGAGAAAGAGAGAAAGGGAGAGAGAGAAAGAGAGAACGGGAGAGAAAGAACGAAAAAGAGAGCGAACGAGAGAGAAAAAGAGAAAGAGAACGAGGGAGAACGAGAGAGAGCGGGAGAGAAAAAGAGAGAACGAGAGAGAGAGAACAATCGGGAGAGAGGAGAACAAGAGAGAACAAGAGAACGGGAGAGAAAACACGAGAGCAAGAGAACGGCAGCTAACAAGAGAGAGAATGAGGGAACTAAAGAGAGAACCAGAGAGAGAGAGAGGGAGAAAGAACAAGAGAGAATGACAGAATGAGAGAGAGAGAACGCGAGGGAGAACGAGAGAATGGGAGAAAGAGAACGGGAGAGAAAGTGAGAGAATACGAGAGAGAAAAGGAGAACGAGAGAAAAAGAGAGAGCACATGAGAGAATGAGAGAACGAGAGAACACGAGAGAAAGAAAGAGAAAACGAGAGAGAGAACGGGAGAGAGAACAAGAGAGAAAGAAAGATTGAACGGGAGAGAGAAAGAGAGAACCAGAGAGAGAAAGAACAAGAGAGAACGAAAGAGAGAACGCGAGAGAAAGAATGAGAGAAAGAGAGAGAGAGAGAGAAAGAGAGAAAGGAATGGGAGAGAGGGAGAGAGAGAGAAAGAAAACAAGAGAACGGGAGAGAAAGAACGCGAGAGAGAGAACGAGAGAGAGAGAGCACATGAGAGAAAGAGAGAGAACGGGAGAGAGAAAGAGAACGCGAGAAAGAACGGGAGAGAGAAAGAGAACGAGAGAGAGAACAAGTAAAAGAGAAAGAGAGATAATGAGAGAGAACGGGAGAGAGAGAGTGAGAGAGAAAGAAAGAGAATGAGAGAATGAGAAAGAAAGATTGAACGGGAGAGAGAACGAGAGAGAGAGAACAAGTGAAAGAGAACGAGAACGAACAAGAGATAATGAGAGAGAGAACGAGAGAACGGGGAGAGAGAGAACGAAAGAGAGAGAGAGAACAAACGAGAACGAGAGAACGGGATAGAGAGAACGAGAGAGAACGGCAGAGGGAGAGAACGGCAGAGGGAGAGAACGAGAGGGAGATAACGAGAGGGAGATAACGAGAGAGAGATAACGAGAGAGAACGGGAGAGAACGAGAGAGAGAGAACGATCGGGAGAGAGAAAGAACGCGAGAATGAGAGAAAGAGAATGAGAGCGAGAGAGAGAGAGAACGAACAAGAGAAAGAGAGAACATGAGAGAATGAGAAGAGAGGGAGAGAGAATGAGAGAGAGAATGCGAGAACAAAAAGAGAGCGAACGGGAGAGAGAACGAATGGGAGAGAGAAAGGAGAGAATGAGAGAACAAGAGAGAGAGACAAAGAAAGAGAAAACGGGAGAGGGGGAGAGTACGAGGGAGAGAGAACAAGAGATAACGCAAGAAGAGAGAAAGAGAACAAGAGATAACGAGAGGGAGAACAAGAGAGAACGAGAGAGACAGAACGAGAAAGACGGAAAGAATGAGAGAGAGAGAACACAAGAGAAAGAGAACGAGAGCTAACAAGAGAGAAAGAGAGAACGACAGAGAGACAGAGAATGAGGGAACTAAAGAGAACCAGAGAACGAGAATGAAAGACCGAGAAAGAGAAAGAACGCGAGAGAAAGAATGAGAAAATGAGAGAGAATGAGAGAGAGACAGAGGGAGAGAAAAAGAGAGGACGCGAGAGAGCAAGAGAGAAAGAGAGAGAGAATGAGAGAATGAGAAAAAGAGAACGAGAGAGAAAGAAAACAAGAGAGAATGAGAGCAAGAGAACGAGAGAGAGAGAACAAGAGAGGGAGAAAGAGAACAAGAGAGAACATGAACGCGAGAATGAGAAAGAAAGATTGAACGGGAGAGAGAATGAGAGAGAACGAGAGAGAACGAGAAAGAGAACAAGTGAAAGAGAAAAAGAGAACGAGAGAGAACAAGAGATAATGAGAGAGAGAACGAGAGAACGGGGGAGAGAGAGAGAACGAAAGTGAGAGAGAACGGGATAGAGAGAACGGCAGAGAACGAGAGGGAGATAACGAGAGAGAACGGCAGAGAGAGAGAGAGAGCGCGAGAACGAGAGAAAGAGAATGAGAGAGAGAGAACGAACAAGAGAAAGAGAACATGAGAGAGAACGAGAAAGCGAAGAGAGAGAACGGGAGAAAGAGAGAACAAGAGAACGAGTGAGAGAGAGAATGCGAGAACAAAAAGAGAGTGAACGAGAGAGAGAACGGGAGAGAGGGAGAACGAGGGAGAGGAAGAATGAGAGAGGGAGAACGAGAGAAAGAATGGGAGAGAGAAAGAGGAGAGAGAGAATGAGAGAACAAGAGAGAGAGAGACAAAGAAAGAGAGAATGAGAGAGAAAGAAAATGGGAGAGAGAGGGAGAGTGAACAAGAGATAACGCAAGAACGAGAAGGAAAGAGAGAAAGAGAGAATAAGAGAACGAGAGGGAGAACAAGAGATAACGAGAGAGAAAACGAGAGGGAGAACGAGAACACGAGAGTGAGAACGAGAGAGAGATCGGGAGAGAGAGGAGAAAGAACGAGAGAGAGCGAGAGGGAGAAAGAGAACAAGAGAAAGAACGAGAAAGACGGAAAGAATGAGAGAGAGACAGAAAGAATCAGAGAGAGAACACAAGAGAGAGAACGAGAGCTAACGAGAGAAAGAGACAGAGAATGAGGGAACTAAAGAGAGAAACCAGAGAACGAGAATGAAAGACCGAGAGAGGGAGAGAGAATGAGAGAAAGAAAGAGAATGAGAGAGAACACGAAAGAAAGAGAGAGACAGATAGAAAGAGGGAGAGAAAAGAGGACGCGAGAGAGAGAACGAGAAAGAGAGAACGCGAGAATGAGAAAAAGAGAACGAGAGAGAGAGAACAAGAGAGAATGAGAGCAAGAGAACGAGAGAGAGAACGAACAAGAACGCGAGAGAGAGAGAACAAGAGAGAGAGACAAAGAAAGAGAAAACGGGAGAGAGAGGGAGAAAGAGAATGGGAGAGAAAGAGAGAGAACAAGAGATAACGCGAGAAGGAGAGACACAGAGAAAGAGAGAGAGAACAGGAGAGAGAGAACGAGAGAGAACTAGATACCGAGAGAGAGAACGAGAGAGAGCAAGAAAGAGAGACAATGAGTGAACAAGATAGAGAACGAGAGAACACGAGAGTGAGAACGGGAGAGAGAGGAGAAAGAACGAGAGAGAGAGAGAAAACGGGAGAGAACGAGAGAGAGAGAGAAAATGGGAGAGAAAAAGAGAACGAGAGAGAGAGAGAGAACGGGAGAGAGAAAGAGAACGAGAGAGAACGAGAACGAGACAGAACGAGAGAGAGCACGAGAGAGGGAGAAAGAACAAGAGAGAGCACGAGAGAGGGAGAAAGAACAAGAGAAAGAACGCGAGAGAAAAGGAGAGAGAGAGGGAGCACGAGAGAGGAGAGAGATAGAAAGAGGGAGAATGAGAGAGAGAGAACGTGAGAGAATGAGAAAGAGGGAAAGAGAAAGAGAATGGGAGAGAAAACGAGAGAACGGGAGAGAGAGAAAGCGAGAGAACGAGAACGAGAGAAAGAGAGAGAGAACGAGAGAGAGAGAACGGGAGAGCGAACGAGAGAACAGGAGAGAAAGAGAAAGGGAGAGAGAAAAAGAGAACAAGATACCGAATGAGAGAGAGAGAACGAGAGAAAAGCGAGAGAGAGAGAACCAGAGAGAAAGAGAGAGAGACAGACAGAGAACACAAGAGAACGGGAGAGCTAACAAGAGAGAATGAGAGAGAGAGAGAGAATGAGGGAACTAAAGAGAGAACCAGACAGAGAGAACGAGAGAGCGAGAGAGAAAATGAGAGAGAAAGAGAGGACAAGAGAGAGATAACAAGAGAGAGAACGGGAGAGCAAGCGAGAGAGAGAGAAAGAGAACGAGAGAGAGAGGGAACGAGAGAGAGAGGGAACGAGAGAGAGAGAAGGAGAGAACGGGAGTGAAAACAAGAGAGAAAGAGAGAATGCGAGAACGAGAGAGAAAAAGAGAACGAGGGAGAACGAGAGAGAATGAGAGAACACGAGAGAGAGAAAGAACGGGAGAGAAAGAAAGAGAAAACGGGAGAGAGGGAGAACGAGAGAGAGAATGTGAGAGAAAGAGAGAGAACAAGAGAGAGAACGAGAGCGGGAGAGAGAGAAAGAGAGAGATAATGAGAGAGAAAGAAAGAGAGACAATGAGAGAATGAGATAGAGAACGAGAGAACACGAGAGTGAGAACGGGAGAGAGGAGAAAGAACGAGAGAGAGAACGGGAGAGAAAAAGAGAAAGAACGAGAGAGACAGAGAAAGAGGGAGAAAGAACAAGAGAGAACGAGAAAGAACAAGAGAGAACGAGAGAAAGAATGAGAAAATGAGAGAGAGAAGGAGAGAGAGCACGAGAGAGGAGAGAGCGAAGGAGAGAGAACGAGAAAGAACGAGAGAGAGAGAAAATGAGAGAGAAAGAGGGAAAGAGAGAGAGAGAGAATGGGAGAGAAAACAAGAGAACGGGAGAGAGAGAAAGCGAGCGAGAGATTGAACGAGAGAGAGAACAAGAGAGAGAACAAGAGATAACGAGAGAGAAAACGAGAGAGAAAGAGAACGGGAGAGGGAGAACGAGAGCGAGCGAGAGGACAGGAGAGAGAAAGCGAGAGAGAGAGAACGAGATACCGAATAGAGAGAGAGAATAAGAGAGAGAACGAGAGAAAAGCGAGAGAGAGAACCAGAGAGAATGAGAGACGGAAAGAATGAGATAGAGACAGAACACGAAAGAAAGAGAACGGGAGAGTTAACAAGAGAGAATGAGAGAGAACAAGAGAGAGACAGAGAAAACAAGAAAGAACGAGAGAGAAAAAGAGAAAACGGGAGAGAACGAGAGAGAGAAAACAGGAGAGAGAGAAAGAGAACGAGAGAGAAAAAACGAGAACGAGAGAGAAAAAGAGAATGAGAGAACGAAAGAGAAAGAAAGAGCAGGAGAGAACGTGATAATGAGAGAAAAAGATTGAACAGGAGAGAGAACGATTGAAAGAGAGAGAACTAGAGA
Source organism: Calotriton arnoldi (assembly GCA_963921515.1). Lineage (NCBI taxonomy): Eukaryota > Metazoa > Chordata > Amphibia > Caudata > Salamandridae > Calotriton > Calotriton arnoldi. The sequence goes on from CAWUFW010003649.1 coordinate 1,706,971, forward strand.
GAGAGAGAAAGCGAGCGATAGAACGAGAGAGAACGAGAGAGATAGAAAGAGGGAGAGAAGGAAAGAGAAAAAAGAGAAATCAATCAATCAATCAATCATGTCACTTATAAAGCGCACTACATACCCGCGAGGGTCTCAAGGCGCTGGGGGAAGAGGGGGGTGGTGCTGCTACTGATCGAAGAGCCAGGTCTTGAGGAGTCTTCTGAAGGCCAGTAGGTCTTGGGTCTGTCGGAGGTTGTTGGGGAGGGTGTTCCAGGTCTTGGCGGCGAGGTGGGAGAAGGATCTGCCGCCGGCGGTCGTTCTCCGGATGCGGGGGACTGTGGCGAGGGCGAGGCTGGTCGAGCGGAGCTGGCGGGTGGGGGTGTAGAAGCTGAGTCGTCTGTTGAGGTAGGCTGGTCCGGAGTTGTGGAGTGCTTTGTGTGCGTGGGTGAGGAGCTTGAAGGTTATCCTCTTGTTGACAGGGAGCCAGTGCAGGTCTCTCAGGTGGGGTGTGATGTGGCTGCGTCGGGGGATGTCGAGGATAAGACGTGCAGAGGCGTTCTGGATGCGTTGCAGCCGTCTCAGGAGCTTTGCCGTCGTTCCTGCGTAGAGGGCGTTTCCGTAGTCCAGCCTGCTGGTGACGAGGGCCTGGGTGACTGTTTTTCTTGTTTCGGTGGGGATCCACTTGAAGAGCCCTGCGGAGCATTCGGAGGATGTTGAAGCAGGATGAGGAAACGGCGTTGACCTGAAAGAGAAAAGCGAGAACGAGAGAGCGAACGCGAGAGAAAGAATGAGAGAGAGAACACGAGAGAAAGAGAGAGAGAAAGAGAGAGAGAATGGGAAAACTGGAGAAAGAGAGAGAACGAGAGATTGAACAAGAGAGAAAGAACGCGAGAAAAGAGAGAGAGAACAAGAGAGAACGGGAGAGAGAGCACAGGAGAGAGAGAGAGAGAGAATAAGAGAGAGACCGAAAGAGAAAGCGAGAGAGAGAAAGAACGAGAGAGAGAGACAGAGAGAGACGGAAAGAATGCGAGAGAGACAGAGAACAAGAGAGAATGAGAGAGAGAACGAGAGAGAGAACGAGAGAGAGAACGAGAGAGAGAGACAACGAGAGACAGAGAGAAAGAGAATGGGAGAGAGAACGAGAGATAGAGAACGATTGAAAGAGAGAGAAAGAACGAGAGAGAACAAGAGATGAGAGAGAGAACGAGAGAACGGGAGAGAGAGAGAACAAGAAAGGGAACAAGAGAAAGTGAGAGAGATAGAACGAGAGAGAAAAAAAGAGAGATAGAGAACGGGAGAGAAAGCATGAGAGAGAACGAGAACGCAAGAATGAGAGAACGAGAGAGAAAACGAGAGAGAGAGAAAACAAGAGAGAGAACGAGAACGGGAGAGGGAACGAGAGAGAGAACGAGAGAACATGAGAGAGAGAACGAGAGAGAAAGAGAGAGAGAGCGTGAGAGAAAGAGAGAATGGGATGGAGAACGGGAGAGAGGGAGAGAGAGAGAACGTGAGAGAGAAAGAGAGAACATGAGAGAAAAAGAGAGAACGATCGGGAGAGAGAGGAGAACGAGAGAGAGCAAGAGAACGGGAGAGAGCGAGAAAGAGAAAGAACGAGAGACAGAACACGAAAGAAAGAGTACGAGAGAGAGAATGAGGGAACTAAAGAGAGAACTAGAAAGAGAGACAGAGAACAATAGAGCGAGAGAGTGAGAAAGAACGACAGAACGAGAGAGAGAGAAATAGAGAGAGAGAACGTGAGAGAGAATGAGAGAACGCGAGGGAGAGAGAATGAGAGAAAACAAGAGAAAAGGAGAACGAGAGAGAGAACGAGAGAAAGAAAGAGCGAGAGCACACGAGAGAAAAAGAAAGAGAGAAAATGAGAGAGAGAACGGGAGAGAGAAAGAGAGAACCAGAGAGAGAGAGAACGATAAAGAACAAGAGGGAGAAAGAACAAGAGAGAACGAAAGAGAAAGAGAGAAATAGAGAGAGAGAGAGAGAAAGAGAAAACGAGAGAACAGGAGAGAGAACGAGAGTGAAAGTGAGAGAGAAAATACGAGAGAGAACAAGAGAGAAAGAGAAAAGAGAATGAGAGAACGAGAGAGAGAGAAAGAAAGAGCGAGAGTACATGAGAGAACGAGAGAACACGAGAGAATGAGAGAGAAAGAAAGAAACACGAGAGAACGAGAGAGAGAGAGATTGAACGGGAGAGAGAACGAGAGAGAACAAGTGAAAGAGAATGAGAGAGAGAAAGAAAGAACAAGAGATAATGAGAGAGAGAACGGGAGAGAGAAAGAGGGAATGAGAGAGAGAGTGAGAGAACAAGAGAGAAAGTGAGAGAGAACAGGAGAGAGAGAATGAGAGAAGAGAGAATGAGAGAGAGAGAGAAAGAACGACGAGAGAACGAGAGAGAAGAGATTGAACAGAGAGAACGAGAGAGAACAAGAAAGAGCATGAGAGAACGAGAGAGAGAAAGAGAGCACGGGAGAGAGAACGGGAGAGAAAGAGGGAATGAGAGAGAGAGAACAGAAGGAGAAGGTGAGAGAGACGAGAGAGAGAACGAGAGAAAGAGAGAGAGAGATGAGAACGAGAATGAGAGAGCAATGACGAGAAAGAACGGGAGAGAGAACAGGAGTGAGAGAATGAGAGAAGAGAGAGACGAGAATGAGAACGAAGAATGAGAGAAGTGAGAGAACGAGAGAGAGAGAGAACAGAGAGAGATGAGAACGGAGAGAGAGAGAATGAGAACCAAGAATGAGAAAGAAAGACTGAATGGGAGAGAGAGAACGAGAGAGAGAGACAAGTGAGAGAGAACAAAGAGAATGAGAGAGAGAACGGGGAGAGAGATGAAAGACAGAGAGAACGTAGAAAGAACAAGAGAGAGAACGAGAATGAGAGAGAGACGAGAGAACGAGAGAGAGAGAGGAAATGAGAGAAAGAAAACGAGAGAGAGAGAAAGAACGAGAAAGAGAGAAAGAGAGAACGAGAGAGTGAACGAGAGAAAGAGAGAACGAGAGAGAGAGAACGAGGAGAACGATTGAGAGAGAGAACGAGTAAAGAGAACGAGAGAGAAAGAATGACGAGAGAATCAGAGAGAAAGAACAAGAGAGAATGAGAGAGAATGAGAACGAGAGAGATAGAGAACGAGAGAAAGAGAACACGAGAGAGAACGAGAGAATGAGAGAGAGACAGAGAGAACGAGAAAGAGAAAGAGAACAAGAGAGAACGGGAGAGAGAGAGAATGCGAGAACAAAAAGAGAGAGCGAACGAGAGCGAACGAGAGAGAAAAAGAGAGAGAACGGGAGAGAGAAAGAGAACGAGGGAGAGGAAGAATGAGAGAGAGGGAGAACGAGAGAAAGAGAATGGGAGAGAGAATGAGAGAACAAGAGAGAGAGACAAAGAGAATGAGAGAGAGAAAGAAAACGGGAGAGAGAACGAGGGAGAGAGAACAAGAGAACGCAAGAACGAGAAGGAGAGAGAGAAAGAGAGAGAACAAGAGATAACGAGAGGGAGAACAAGAGATAACGAGAGGGAAAACGAGAGAACACGAGAGAACGGGAGAGAAAGAGAAAAAGAGAACGAGAGAGAGAGAGAAAGAGAACGAGAGACAGAACGAGAGAGACGGAAAGAATCAGAGAGAACACGAGAGAAAGAGGACGAGAGCTAACAAGAGAGAAAGAGGGAACTAAAGAGAGAACGAGAATGAAAGACCGAGAGAGGGAGAAAGAACAAGAGAGAGAACGCGAGAGAAAGAATGAGGAGGAGAGAGAGACAGATAGAAAGAGAGAGAAAGAAAAAGAGGACGCAAGAGAAAGAGAGAACAAGAGAGAATGAGAGAGAAAGAAAGAGAGAACGCGAGAATGAGAAAAAGAGAATGAGAGAAAACGAGAGAGAAAGAGAACGAGAGCAAGAGAACAAGAGAGAGAGAACGAACGAGAACGGGAGAGAGAACGAGAAAGAGAAAGCGAGAGAGAGAAAGAGAACGGGAGAGAGAGAACAAGAGAGAGAACGAGAGAGAAAGAGAAAACGGGAGAGAGAGGGAGAAGGAATGAGAAAGAGAATGGGAGAGAAAGAAAGAGAGAGAATGGGAGAGAAAGAGAGAGAACAAGAGATAACGTGAGAAGGAGAGAGAGAACAGGAGAGAGAGAATGAGAGAGAACGGGAGAGAGAGAAAGAGAGACAATGAGAGAGAACGAGAGAACACAAGAGTGAGAACGGGAGAGAGAGGAGAAAGAACGAGAGAGAGAGAGAACGGGAGAGAAAAAGAGAACGAGAGAGAGAGAGAACGGGAGAGAAAAAGAGAACGAGAGAGAGAGAACGGGAGAGAAAAAAGAAAGAGAGAGAGAACGAAAGAATCAGAGAGAGAGAACGAGATCTAACAAGAGAAAGAATGAGAAAATGAGAGAGAGAAGGAGAGAGAGAGGGAACACAAGAGAGGAGAGAGAGAGAAAAAAGGGAGAACAAGAGAGAAAAAAAGAGAGGACGAGAAAGAGAGAGAAAGGGAGAGAGAAAGAGAGAAAGGGAGAGAGAGAATGGGAGAGAGAACGAGAGAGAAAGCGAGCGAGAGAGAGAACGCGAGAATGAGAGAAAGAGAGAGAACGAGAAAACACGAGAGAGAGAATGGGAGAAAGAGAACGGGAGAGCGAGCGAGAGAGAGCAGGAGAGAGAGAACGGGAAAGAGAGAGAGAGAACGAGAGAGAGAGAGAACGAGAGAGAGAGAAAGAGAGAACGAGATACCGAATGAGAGAGAACAAGAGAGAGAACGAGAGAGAGAACGAGATAAAGAGAACAAGAGAGAAAGAGAGAGAACCAGAGAGAATGAGAGAACGAGAGAGAGACAGAGAACGGGAGAGCTAACAAGAGAGAATGAGAGAGCTAACAAGAGAGAACGAGAGAGAGACAGAGAGAGACAGAGAGAGAGAGACAGAGAATGAGGGAACTAAAGAGAGAACCAGACAGAGAACGAGAATGAAAGACAGAGAGAATGAGAGAGAGAGCGATAGAGCAAGAGAACAAGAGAGAGAACAAGAGAGGGAGAGAGAGAACGAGAACAAGAGAGAGAACAAGAGATAACGAGAGAGAGAAAGAGAACGGGAGAGAGAGAACGAGAGAGCGAGAGAGAAAGAGCGAGAGAGAAAGAGAAAGAGAACGAGAGAGAGAACGAGAGAAAGAGAACAAGAGAGAACGAGAGAGAAAATGCGAGAACGAGAGAGAAAAAGAGAATGAGGGAGAACGAGAGAGAGGGAGAACGAGAGAGAGAGAGAACAAGGGAGAACGAGAGAGAGAGAGAGAGAACAAGGGAGAACGAGAGAGAGAAAGAGAACAAGAGAGAGAGACAAATAAAGAGAAAACAGGAGAGGAGAAAGAGAACGAGAGAGAACGAGAGAACACGAGAGAGCGAAAGAGAGAGAGAACAAGAGATAACGCGAGAACGAGACAGAGAAAGAGAGCGGGAGAGAGAGAGAAAGAGAAAGGGAGAGAGAACAGGAGAGAGAAGGAGAGAGAGAACGAGAGAGACAATGAGAGAACGAGATAGAGAACGAGAGAACACGAGAGTGAGAACGGGAGAGAGAGAGAACGGGAGAGAAAAAGAGAACGAGAAAGAGAGCGAAAGAGAACGAGAGACAGAAATAATCAGAGAGAGAACGAGAGAGGGAAAAAGAACGAGAGAGAGAATGAGAGAGGGAGAAAGAACAAGAGAGAACGAGAGAAAGAACTTCGAGAGAAAAATGAGAAAGAGAAGGAGAGCGAGATGAACGAGAGAGAACGAGAGAGAGAACGAAAGAGAATAAAAGAGAACGAGAGAGAACGAAAGGGAGAACGAGAGATGAACGAAAGAGAACGAGAAAGAGAGAGAACGAGAGAGAGAGAACGAGAGAGAGAGAGAACGAGAGAAAGCGAGCGAGAGATTGAACAAGAGAGAGAACAAGAGAGAAAACACGAGAAAAAGAGAGAGAGAAAACAAGAGATAACGAGAGAACGAGAGAACACGAGAGAGAGAGAAAGAGAACGGGAGAGAGAAAGAGAAAGGGAGAGAGAGAGCAGGAGAGAGAAAGAGAGAACGGGAAAGAGAGAGAGAACGGGAGAGAGAGAACGAGATATTGAATGAGAGAGAGAGAGAGAATAAGAGAGAGACAGAGAACGAGACAGAGAACGAGAGAGAGAACTAGATAAAGAGAACGAGAGAGAGAGAACCAGAGAGAACGAGCGAGAGAGAATGAGAGAACGAGAGAGAGAGAGAATGAGAATGAGAGAGAGAATGAGAGACGGAGAGAATGAGAGAGAGAGAATGAGAGACGGAAAGAATGAGAGAGAGACAGAGAGAGAACACGAGAGAAAGAGAACACGAGAGCTAACAAGAGAATGAGAGAGAACGATAGAGAGACAGAGAGAACGAGAGAGAGACAGAGAATGAGGGAACTAAAGAGAGAACCAGACAGAGAACGAGAATGAAAGTCAGAGAGATCGAGAGAGCGAGAGAAAATGAGAGAGAGAGAAAGAGAACGGGAGAGAGAGAGAAAGAGAACAAGAGAGAGAATGAGAGAGGGAACGAAAGAGAAAGAACGAGAGAGAAAGGGAGAGAGAAAATGAGAGAGAGAGAACGAGAGAGAGAACGAGAGAGAGAAAAGGAGAACGAGAGCGAAAAAGAAAGAACGGGAGAGCTAACAAGAGATAACGAGAGAGAGACAGAGAGAACGAGAGACAGAGAGAACGAGAAAGAGAATGAGGGAACTAAAGAGAGAACCAGACAGAGAACGAGAATGAAAGACAGAGAACGAGAGAGCAAATGAGAGAGAGAGAAAACGGGAGAGAGAAAGAGAATGGGAGAGAGAACAGGAGAAAGGGAGAGAGAAAGTGAGAGAGAGAGAACGAGAGAGAGAAAAGGAGAACAAGAGAGAAAGAAAAAGAGAGAGAACGGGAGAGAGAAAGAGAAAGTGAGAGAACGAGAGAGAGAACAAGAGAGATTGAGAGAGAAAGAACGGGAGAGAGAATGAGAAAACGAGAGAGAGCGAGAGCAAGAACGAGAGAGAAAGAGAGCGAGAACGAGAAAGAGAGAACGGGAAAGAGAGAACGGGAGAGAGAGAAAGAGAGAACGGGAGAGAGAGAAAGAGAGAACGGGAGAGAGAGAACAAAAAGAGCGAACGAGAGAGAAAGAGAAAGAGAACGAGAGAGAGAGAGAACATGAGAGAGAGAAAGAGAGCGGGAGAGAGAAAGAGAACGAGAGAGAGAGAACAAGAGAGACCGAGAACGGGAGAGAGAGGAAGAAAGAGAGAGAGAATGAGAGAGAGAGAGAACAAGAGAATGGGAGAGAAAGAGAGAGAGAACAAGAGAACGCGAGAACGAGAAGGAGAGAGAGAGCGAGGGAGAGAGCGAGGAGAGAGAGAACGAGAGAGAGAGAGAACGGGAGAGAGAGAGAACGGGAGAGAGAGAGAACGGGAGAGCAAAAAGAGAACGAGAAAGGGAGAGAGAGAACAGGAGAGAGAGAGAGAACGAGAGAGAACGGGAGAGAGAGAAAGAGAGAACGAGAACGAGAGAGAACAAGAAAGAAAGAGCGAGAGAGAAAGAGAGAGAAAGAGCGAGAGAGAAAGAGAGACAGAACAAGAGATAACGAGAGAGAGAACGAGAGAGAGAACGAGAGAGAGAACGAGCGAGAGGAGAAGGAGAAAGAGAACGAGAGCGAGAGAGACAAAGAGTGAGAGAGAGAAAGAATGAGAGAGAGAGAACACGAGAGAAAGAACGAGAGCTAACAAGAGAGAAAGAGAGAACGAGAGAGAGACAGAGAATGAGGGAACTAAAGAGAGAAACCAGAGACAGAGAACGAGAGAGAACGAGAATGAAAGACAGAGAGAACGAGAGAGAGAATGATAGAGCGAGAGAAAGAACAAGAGAGAGAACGAGAGAAAGAAAGAGAATGAGAGAGAGAAAGAAAGAGAATGAGAGAGAGCATGAGAGAACGAGAGGGAGAGGAAAAAGAGAGAGAAAGAAAACGAGAGAGAGAGAACGAGAGAGAGAAAGAGAGAGAAAGAACGAGAAAGAAAGAGAAAGAGAGAGAAAACGAGTGAGCGAACGAGAGAGAAAAGAGAGAGAACGGGAGAGAGAGAACGAGGGAGAACGATTGAGAGAGAGAACGAGATAAAGAGAACGAGAGAGAGAGAAACCAGAGAGAAAGAGCGAGAGAGCGAGAGAGAATGAGAGAGAGAGAATGAGAATGAGAATGAGAGAGAGAGAATGAGAGACGGAAAGAATGAGAGAGAGACAGAGAGAGAACACGAGAGAAAGAGAAACACGAGAGCTAACAAGAGAGAATGAGAGAGAGAAAGAGAGAACGAGAGAGAGACAGAGAATGAGGGAACTAAAGAGAGAACCAGAGACAGAGAATGAGAGAGAACGAGAATGAAAGACAGAGAGAACGAGAGAGAACGATAGAAAGAACAAGAGAGAGAACGAGAATGAGAGAGAGAAAGAAAGAGAATGAGAGAGAGCACGAGAGAACGAGAGAGAGGGAGAGGAAAAAAGAGAGAGAAAGAAAAAACGAGAGAGAGAGAAAGAACGAGAAAGAGAGAGAAAGAGAAAGAGAAAATGAGAGAGCGAACGAGAGAAAAAGAGAGAGAACGGGAGAGAGAGAACGAGGGAGAACGATTGAGAGAGAGAACGAGATAAAGAGAACGAGAGAGAGAGAAAAAGTGAGAGAGAGAACCAGAGAGAACCAGAGAGAAAGAGCAAGAGAGAATGAGAGAATGAGAGAACGAGAGAGAGAATGAGAATGAGAGAGAGAACACGAGAGAAAGAGAACACGAGAGCTAACAAGAGAGAATGAGAGAGAGACAGAGAGAACGAGAGAGAGACAGAGAATGAGGGAACTAAAGAAAGAAACCAGACAGAAAACAAGAATGAAAGAACGAGAGGGCGAGAGAAAATGAGAGAGAGAGAGAAAGAGAACGGGAGAGAGAGAACGAGAACAAGAGAGAGAAAGAGAGGGAACGAAAGAGAGAGAACGAGAGAGAGAGAAAGTGAGAGAGAACGAGAGAGAGAAAAGGAGAACGAGAGAGAACGAGAGAGAAAAAGAAAGAACGGGAGAGCTAACGACAGAGAGAACGAGAAAGAGAATGAGGGAACTAAAGAGAGAACCAGACCGAGAACGAGAATGAAAGACAGAGAGAACGAGAGAGCGATAGAGCGAGAGAAAAAATGAGAGAGAGAGAAAACGGGAGAGAGAGAGAACGAGAACAAGAGAGAGAGAATGAGAGAGAGAACAACGGGAGAGAGAGAACGAGAGAGAACAGGAGAGCGAGAAAGAGAGAGAGAAAGGGAGAGAGAAAGTGAGAGAGAGAGAGAGAAAAGGAGAACGAGAGAGAACAAGAGAGAACAGGAGAGAGAGAGAGAAAAAAAGAGAGAATGGGAGAGAGAAAGCGAGAGAACGAGAGAGAACGAGAGAGAGAGAAAGTGAGAGAGAGAGAGAACGAGAGAGAGAAAAGGAGAACGAGAGAGAACGAGAGAGAAAAAGAAAGAACGGGAGAGCTAACGACAGAGAGAACGAGAAAGAGAATGAGGGAACTAAAGAGAGAACCAGACCGAGAACGAGAATGAAAGACAGAGAGAACGAGAGAGCGATAGAGCGAGAGAAAAAATGAGAGAGAGAGAGAGAACGAGAACAAGAGAGAGAGAGAGAACAACGGGAGAGAGAGAACGAGAGAGAACAGGAGAGAGAGAAAGAGAGAGAGAAAGGGAGAGAGAAAGTGAGAGAGAGAGAGAGAAAAGGAGAACGAGAGAAAACAAGAGAGAACAGGAGAGAGAGAGAGAAAAAAAGAGAGAATGGGAGAGAGAAAGCGAGAATGAGAAAACGAGAGAGAGAGAGAAAGAACGAGAGAGAAAACGAGAAAGAGAGAACGGGAGAGAGAGAAAGAGAGAACGGGAGAGAAAGAACGAAAAAGAGAGCGAACGAGAGAGAAAAAGAGAAAGAGAACGAGGGAGAACGAGGGAGAACGAGAGAGAGCGGGAGAGAAAAAGAGAGAACGAGAGAGAGAGAACAATCGGGAGAGAGGAGAACAAGAGAGAACAAGAGAACGGGAGAGAAAACACGAGAGCAAGAGAACGGCAGCTAACAAGAGAGAAATAGAGAGAGAATGAGGGAACTAAAGAGAGAACCAGAGAGAGAGAGAGGGAGAAAGAACAAGAGAGAACGAGAGAGAGAGAACGCGAGGGAGAACGAGAGAATGGGAGAAAGAGAACGGGAGAGAAAGTGAGAGAATACGAGAGAGAAAAGGAGAACGAGAGAAAAAGAGAGAGCACATGAGAGAATGAGAGAACGAGAGAGAGAGAACAAGAGAGAAAGAAAGATTGAACGGGAGAGAGAAAGAGAGAGCTAACAAGAGAGAGACAGAGAGAACGAGAAAGAGAATGAGGGAACTAAAGAGAGAACCAGACCGAGAACGAGAATGAAAGACAGAGAGAACGAGAGAGCGATAGAGCGAGAGAAAAAATGAGAGAGAGAGAAAACGGGAGAGAGAGAGAACGAGAACAAGAGAGAGAGAATGAGAGAGAGAACAACGGGAGAGAGAGAACGAGAGAGAACAGGAGAGCGAGAAAGAGAGAGAGAAAGGGAGTGAGAGAGAGAGAGAAAAGGAGAACGAGAGAGAACAAGAGAGAAAGAGAACAACAAAGAGAGAACAGGAGAGAGAGAGAAAAAAAGAGAGAATGGGAGAGAGAAAGCGAGAGAACGAGAGAGAACGAGAGAGAGAGAACGGGAGAGAGAATGAGAAAACGAGAGAGCGAGAGAGAGAGAAAGAGAACGAGAGAGAAAACGAGAAAGAGAGAAAGAGAGAATGGGAGAGAGAGAAAGAGAGAACGGGAGAGAAAGAACGAAAAAGAGAGCGGACGAGAGAGAAAAAGAGAAAGAGAACGAGGGAGAACGAGAGAGAGCGGGAGAGAAAAAGAGAGAACGAGAGAGAGAGAACAATCGGGAGAGAGGAGAACAAGAGAGAACAAGAGAACGGGAGAGAAAACACGAGAGCAAGAGAACGGCAGCTAACAAGAGAGAAATAGAGAGAGAATGAGGGAACTAAAGAGAGAAACCAGAGAGAGAGAGAGGGAGAAAGAACAAGAGAGAACGAAAGAGAATGACAGAATGAGAGAGAGAGAACGCGAGGGAGAACGAGAGAATGGGAGAAAGAGAACGGGAGAGAAAGTGAGAGAATACGAGAGAGAAAAGGAGAACGAGAGAAAAAGAGAGAGCACATGAGAGAATGAGAGAACGAGAGAGCACGAGAGAAAGAGAGAATGGGATGGAGAACGGGAGAGAGAGAGAGAGAACGTGAGAGAGAAAGAGAGAACATGAGAGAGAACGATCGGGAGAGCTAACAAGAGATAACGAGAGAGAGAGAGAGAGAATGAGAGAGACAGAGAGAACGAGAAAGAGAATGAGGGAACTAAAGAGAGAACCAGACAGAGAACGAGAATGAAAGACAGAACGAGAGAGCAAATGAGAGAGAGAGAAAACGGGAGAGAGAGAGAACGGGAGAGAGAGAACGAGAACAAGAGAGAGAGAACGAGAGAGAGAAAAGAGAGAAACAAGAGAAAGAAAAAGAGAGAGAACGGAGAGAGAGAAAGCGAGAGAACGAGAGAGAGAACAGAGAGAGAGAGAACGAGAGAGAGAGAACGGGAGAGAGAATGAGAAAACGAGAGAGAGCGAACGAGAGAGAAAACGAGAGAGAGAGCGAGAATGAGAAAGAGAGAACGGGAAAGAGAGAAAGAGAGAACGGGAGAGAGAGAACAGAAAGAGAGAGCGAACGAGAGAGAAAAAGAGAAAGAGAGAGAGAGAACATGAGAGAGAGAAAGATAGCGGGAGAGAGAAAAAGAGAGCGAGAGAGAGAGAACAAGAGAGACCGAGAACGGGAGAGAGAGGAAGAAAGAGAGAGAGAGAACGAGAGAGAGAGAGAACAAGAGAATGGGAGAGAAAGAGAGAACAAGGGAGAGCGAGGGAGAGAGAAAACGAGGGAGAGAAAGAGAAAGAGAACGGGAGAGAGAGAACGAGAACGAGAGAGAACAAGACAGAACGAGCGAGAGGAGAAGGAGAAAGAGAGCGAGAGAGACAAAGAGTGAGAGAGAGAGAACACGAGAGAAAGAACGAGAGCTAACAAGAGAGAAAGAGAGAACGAGAGAGAGAATGAGGGAACTAAAGAGAGAACCAGAGACAGAGAACGAGAATGAAAGACAGTGAGAACGAGAGAGAGAACGAGAGAAAGAAAGAAAGAGAATGAGAGAGAGCACAAGAGAACGAGAAGGAGAGAGAGAGCGAGGGAGAGAGCGAGGGAGAGAGAGAACGAGGGAGAGAAAGAGAACGAGAGAAAGAAAACGGGAGAGAGAGAGAACGGGGGAGAGAGCGAACGGGAGAGAGAAAAAGAGAACGAGAAAGGGAGAGAGAGAACAGGAGAGAGAGAGAGAACGAGAGAGAACGGGAGAGAGAGAACGAGAACGAGAACGAACAAGAAAGAAAGAGAGAAAGAGAGACAGAACAAGAGATAACGAGAGAGAGAACGAGAGAGAGAACGAGTGAGAGGAGAAGGAGAAGGAGAACGAGAGCGAGAGAGACAAAGAGTGAGAGAGAGAAAGAATGAGAGAGAGAGAACACGAGAGCTAACAAGAGAGAAAGAGAGAGAGACAGAGAAGGAGGGAAACTAAAGAGAGAACCAGAGACAGAGAATGAGAGAGAACGAGAATGAAAGACAGAGAGAACGAGAGAGAACGATAGAAAGAACAAGAGAGAGAACGAGAATGAGAGAGAGCACGAGAGAACGAGAGAGAGAGAGAGAGGAAAAGAGAGAAAGAAAATACGAGAGAGAGAGAAAGAACGAGAAAGAGAGAGAAAGAGAAAACGAGAGAGCGAACGAGAGAGAAAGAGAGAGAACGGGAGAGAGAGAACGAGAGAGAACGATTGAGAGAGAGAACGAGATAAAGAGAACGAGAGAGAGAGAAAAAGTGAGAGAAACTAGAGAGAAACCAGAGAGAAAGAGCAAGAGAGAATGAGAGAGAGAATGAGAATGAGAGAGAGAGAGAACACGAGAGAAAGAGAGACACGAGAGCTAACAAGAGAGAATGAGAGAGAGACAGAGAGAACGAGAGAGAGACAGAGAATGAGGGAACTAAAGAAAGAACCAGACAGAAAACAAGAATGAAAGAACGAGAGAGAGCGAGAGAAAATGGAGAGAGAGAGAGAAAGAGAACGGAGAGAGAGAGAACGAGAACAAGAGAGAGAAAGAGAGAGAACGAGAGAGAGAAAGTGAGAGAGAGAGAGAACGAGAGAGAGAAAAGGAGAACGAGAGAGAACGAGAGAGAAAAAGAAAGAACGGGAGAGCTAACAAGAGAGAGACAGAGAGAACGAGAGAGAGACAGAGAGAACGAGAAAGAGAATGAGGGAACTAAAGAGAGAAACCAGACCGAGAACGAGAATGAAAGACAGAGAGAACGAGAGAGCGAGAGAGCGAGAGAAAAAGTGAGAGAGAGAGAAAATGGGAGAGAGAGAGAACGAGAACAAGAGAGAGAGAACAACGGAGAGAGAGAGAACGAGAGAGAACAGAGGAGAGCGAGAAAGAGAGAGAGAAAGAGAGAGAGAAAGTGAGAGAGAGAGAGAGAAAAGGAGAACGAGAGAGAACAAGAGAGAACAGGAGAGAGAAAAAGAGAGAATGGGAGAGAGAAAGCGAGAGAACGAGAGAGAACGAGAGAGAGAGAGAACGAGAAAACGAGAGAGAGAGAAAGAGAACGAGAGAGAAAACGAGAAAGAGAGAACGGGAGAGAGAGAAAGAGAGAACGGGAGAGAAAGAACGAGAAAGAGAGCGAACGAGAGAGAAAGAGAGAGAGAGAACGAGGGAGAACGAGAGAGACGGGAGAGAAAAAGAGAGAACGAGAGAGAGAGAAATAATCGGGAGAGAAAACACGAGAGCAAGAGAACGGCAGCTAACAAGAGAGAAATAGAGAGAGAATGAGGGAACTAAAGAGAGAACCAGAGAGAGAGAGAGGGAGAAAGAACAAGAGAGAACGAAAGAGAATGACAGAATGAGAGAGAGAGAACGCGAGGGAGAACGAGAGAATGGGAGAAAGAGAACGGGAGAGAAAGTGAGAGAATACGAGAGAGAAAAGGAGAACGAGAGAGAAAGAGAGAGCACATGAGAGAATGAGAGAACACGAGAGAAAGAAAGAGAGAGAGAAACAAGAGAGAAAGAAAGATTGAACGAGAGAGAGAAAGAGAGAACGGGAGAGCTAACAAGAGAGAGACAGAGAGAAAGAGAATGAGGGAACTAAAGAGAGAACCAGACCGAGAACGAGAATGAAAGACAGAGAGAACGAGAGAGCGAGAGAAAAAATGAGAGAGAGAGAAAACGAGAGAGAGAGAGAACGAGAACAAGAGAGAGAGAATGAGAGAGAGAACAACGGGAGAGAGAGAACGAGAGAGAGCAGAGAGAGCGAGAAAGAGAGAGAGAAAGAGGAGAGAGAGAGAGAGAGAGAAAAGGAGAACGAGAGAGAACAAGAGAGAAAGAGAACAACAAAGAGAGAACAGAGAGAGAGAGAGAAAGAGAGAATGAGAGAGAAAGCGAGAGAACGAGAGAGAGAACGGGAGAGAGAATGAGAAAACGAGAGAGCGAGAGAGAGAGAAAGAGAACGAGAGAGAAAACGAGAAAGAGAGAAAGGGAGAGAGAGAAAGAGAGAACGGGAGAGAAAGAACGAAAAGAGAGCGAATGAGAGAGAAAAAGAGAAAGAGAACGAGGGAGAACGAGAGAGAGCGGAGAGAAAAAGAGAGAACGAGAGAGAGAGAAATAATCGGGAGAGAGGAGAACAAGAGAGAACAAGAGAACGGGAGAGAAAACACGAGAGCAAGAGAACGGCGAGCTAACAAGAGAGAGAATGAGGGAACTAAAGAGAGAACCAGAGAGAGAGAGAGAGAGAGAAAGAACAAGAGAGAATGACAGAATGAGAGAGAGAGAACGCGAGAGAGAACGAGAGAATGGGAGAAAGAGAACGGGAGAGAAAGTGAGAGAATACGAGAGAGAAAAGGAGAACGAGAGAAAGAGAGAGAGCACATGAGAGAATGAGAGAACGAGAGAACACGAGAGAAAGAAAGAGAAACGAGAGAGAGAACGAGAGAGAGAACAAGAGAGAAAGAAAGATTGAACGAGAGAGAGAAAGAGAGAAACGAGAGAGAAAGAACGAGAGAGAGAAAGAGAGAACGAGAGAGAGAACGAAGAGAGAAAGAGAGAGGAAGAACGAGAGAGAGCGAGAGAGAAAGAGAACGAGAGAGAAGAAACGAGAGAGAGAGAGAGAAAGAGAGAATGGGAGAGAGAGAACGAGGAGAACGATTGAGAGAGAGAACGAGATAAAGAGAACGAGAGAGAGAGAACAGAGAGAAAGAGCGAGAGAGCGAGAGAGAACGAGAGAGAGAGAATGAGAATGAGAATGAGAGAGAGAATGAGAGACGGAAAGAATGAGAGAGAGACAGAGAGAGAACACGAGAGAAAGAGAACACGAGAGCACAAGAGAGAATGAGAGAGAGAAAGAGAGAACGAGAGAGAGACAGAGAATGAGGGAACTAAAGAGAGAATCAGAGACAGAGAATGAGAGAGAATGAGAATGAAAGACAGAGAGAACGAGAGAGAATGAGAGAAAGAACAAGAGAGAGAACGAGAATGAGAGAGAGAAAGAAAGAGAATGAGAGAGAGTACGAGAGAACGAGAGAGAGGGAGAGGAAAAAGAGAGAGAAAGAAAACGAGAGAGAGAGAAAGAACGAGAAAGAGAGAGAAAGAGAAAGAGAAAACGAGAGAGCGAACGAGAGAAAAAGAGAGAGAACGGGAGAGAGAGAACGAGGGAGAACGTATTGAGAGAGAGAACGAGATAAAGAGAACGAGAGAGAGAGAAAGAGAGAGAGAGAACCAGAGAGAACCAGAGAGAAAGAGCAAGAGAGAATGAGAGAATGAGAGAATGAGAGAACGAGAGAGAGAATGAGAATGAGAGAGAGAACACGAGAGAAAGAGAATACGAGAGCTAACAAGAGAGAATGAGAGAGAGACAGAGAGAACGAGAGAGAGACAGAGAATGAGGGAACTAAAGAAAGAAACCAGACAGAAAACAAGAATGAAAGAACGAGAGGGCGAGAGAAAATGAGAGAGAGAGAGAAAGAGAACGGGAGAGAGAGAACGAGAACAAGAGAGAGAAAGAGAGGGAACGAAAGAGAGAGAACGAGAGAGAGAGAAAGTGAGAGAGAACGAGAGAGAGAAAAGGAGAACGAGAGAGAACGAGAGAGAAAAAGAAAGAACGGGAGAGCTAACGACAGAGAGAACGAGAAAGAGAATGAGGGAACTAAAGAGAGAAACCAGACCGAGAACGAGAATGAAAGACAGAGAGAACGAGAGAGCGATAGAGCGAGAGAGAAATGAGAGAGAGAGAGAACGGAGAGAGAGAGAACGAGAACAAGAGAGAGAGAATGAGAGAGAGAACAACGGGAGAGAGAGAACAGAGAGAACAGGAGAGCGAGAAAGAGAGAGAGAAAGGAGAGAGAAAGTGAGAGAGAGAGAGAGAAAAGGAGAACGAGAGAGAACAAGAGAGAACAGGAGAGAGAGAGAGAAAAGAGAGAATGGGAGAGAGAAAGCGAGAGAACGAGAGAGAACGAGAGAGAGAGAAAGTGAGAGAGAGAGAGAACGAGAGAGAGAAAAGGAGAACGAGAGAGAACGAGAGAGAAAAAGAAAGAACGGGAGAGCTAACGACAGAGAGAACGAGAAAGAGAATGAGGGAACTAAAGAGAGAACCAGACCGAGAATCGAGAATGAAAGACAGAGAGAACGAGAGAGCGATAGAGCGAGAGAGAAAATGAGAGAGAGAGAGAGAACGAGAACAAGAGAGAGAGAGAGAACAACGGGAGAGAGAGAACGAGAGAGAACAGGAGAGAGAGAAAGAGAGAGAGAAAGAGAGAGAGAAAGTGAGAGAGAGAGAGAGAAAAGGAGAACGAGAGAAAACAAGAGAGAACAGGAGAGAGAGAGAGAAAAAGAGAGAATGGAGAGAGAAAGCGAGAATGAGAAAACGAGAGAGAGAGAGAAAGAACGAGAGAGAGAAACGAGAAAGAGAGAACGGGAGAGAGAGAAAGAGAGAACGGGAGAGAAAGAACGAAAGAGAGCGAACGAGAGAGAAAAAGAGAAAGAGAACGAGGGAGAACGAGGAGAACGAGAGAGAGCGGGAGAGAAAAGAGAGAACGAGAGAGAGAGAACACCGAGAGAGGAGAACAAGAGAGAACAAGAGAACGGGAGAGAAAACACGAGAGCAAGAGAACGGCAGCTAACAAGAGAGAAATAGAGAGAGAATGAGGGAACTAAAGAGAGAACCAGAGAGAGAGAGAGGGAGAAAGAACAAGAGAGAACGAGAGAGAGAGAACGCGAGGGAGAACGAGAGAATGGGAGAAAGAGAACGGGAGAGAAAGTGAGAGAATACGAGAGAGAAAAGGAGAACGAGAGAAAAGAGAGAGTACATGAGAGAATGAGAGAACGACAGAGAGAGAACAAGAGAGAGAGAAAGATTGAACGGGAGAGAGAAAGAGAGAGCTAACAAGAGAGAGACAGAGAGAACGAGAAAGAGAATGAGGGAACTAAAGAGAGAACCAGACCGAGAACGAGAATGAAAGACAGAGAGAACGAGAGAGCGATAGAGCGAGAGAAAAAATGAGAGAGAGAGAAAACGGGAGAGAGAGAGAACGAGAACAAGAGAGAGAGAATGAGAGAGAGAACAACGGGAGAGAGAGAACGAGAGAGAACAGGAGAGCGAGAAAGAGAGAGAGAAAGGGAGTGAGAGAGAGAGAGAAAAGGAGAACGAGAGAGAACAAGAGAGAAAGAGAACAACAAAGAGAGAACAGGAGAGAGAGAGAAAAAGAGAGAATGGGAGAGAGAAAGCAGAGAACGAGAGAGAACGAGAGAGAGAGAACGGGAGAGAGAATGAGAAAACGAGAGAGCAGAGAGAGAGAAAGAGAACGAGAGAGAAAACGAGAAAGAGAGAAAGAGAGAATGGAGAGAGAGAAAGAGAGAACGGGAGAGAAAGAACGAAAAGAGAGCGGACGAGAGAGAAAGAGAGAAAGAGAACGAGGGAGAACGAGAGAGAGCGGGAGAGAAAAAGAGAGAACGAGAGAGAGAGAACACCGGGAGAGAGAGAACAAGAGAGAACAAGAGAACGGGAGAGAAAACACGAGAGCAAGAGAACGGCAAGCAACAAGAGAGAATAGAGAGAGAATGAGGGAACTAAAGAGAGAAACCAGAGAGAGAGAGAGGGAGAAAGAACAAGAGAGAACGAAAGAGAATGACAGAATGAGAGAGAGAGAACGCGAGGAGAACGAGAGAATGGGAGAAAGAGAACGGGAGAGAAAGTGAGAGAATACGAGAGAGAAAGGAGAACGAGAGAAAGAGAGAGCACATGAGAGAATGAGAGAACGAGAGAGCACGAGAGAAAGAGAGAATGGGATGGAGAACGGGAGAGAGAGAGAGAGAACGTGAGAGAGAAAGAGAGAACATGAGAGAGAACGATCGGGAGAGCTAACAAGAGATAACGAGAGAGAGAGAGAGAGAATGAGAGAGACAGAGAGAACGAGAAAGAGAATGAGGGAACTAAAGAGAGAACCAGACAGAGAACGAGAATGAAAGACAGAACGAGAGAGCAAATGAGAGAGAGAGAAAACGGGAGAGAGAGAGAACGGGAGAGAGAGAACGAGAACAAGAGAGAGAGAACGAGAGAGAGAAAAGGAGAACAAGAGAAAGAAAAAGAGAGAGAACGGAAGAGAGAAAGCGAGAGAACGAGAGAGAGAACGAGAGAGAGAGAACGAGAGAGAGAGAACGGGAGAGAGAATGAGAAAACGAGAGAGAGCGAACGAGAGAGAAAACGAGAGAGAGAGCGAGAATGAGAAAGAGAGAACGGGAAAGAGAGAAAGAGAGAACGGGAGAGAGAGAACAAAAAAGAGAGCGAACGAGAGAGAAAAAGAGAAAGAGAGAGAGAACATGAGAGAGAGAAAGATAGCGGGAGAGAGAAAAAGAGAGCGAGAGAGAGAGAACAAGAGAGACCGAGAACGGGAGAGAGAGGAAGAAAGAGAGAGAGAGAACGAGAGAGAGAGAGAACAAGAGAATGGGAGAGAAAGAGAGAACAAGGAGAGCGAGGGAGAGAGAAAACGAGGGAGAGAAAGAGAAAGAGAACGGGAGAGAGAGAACGAGAACGAGAGAGAACAAGACAGAACGAGCGAGAGGAGAAGGAGAAAGAGAGCGAGAGAGACAAAGAGTGAGAGAGAGAGAAACACGAGAGAAAGAACGAGAGCTAACAAGAGAGAAAGAGAGAACGAGAGAGAGAATGAGGGAACTAAAGAGAGAATCCAGAGACAGAGAACGAGAATGAAAGACAGTGAGAACGAGAGAGAGAACGAGAGAAAGAAAGAAAGAGAATGAGAGAGAGCACAAGAGAACGAGAAGGAGAGAGAGAGCGAGGGAGAGAGCGAGGGAGAGAGAGAACGAGGGAGAGAAAGAGAACGAGAGAAAGAAAACGGGAGAGAGAGAGAACGGGGAGAGAGCGAACGGGAGAGAGAAAAGAGAACGAGAAAGGGAGAGAGAGAACAGGAGAGAGAGAGAGAACGAGAGAGAACGGGAGAGAGAGAACGAGAACGAGAACGAACAAGAAAGAAAGAGAGAAAGAGAGACAGAACAAGAGATAACGAGAGAGAGAATCGAGAGAGAGAACGAGTGAGAGGAGAAGGAGAAGGAGAACGAGAGCGAGAGAGACAAAGAGTGAGAGAGAGAAAGAATGAGAGAGAGAGAACACGAGAGCTAACAAGAGAGAAAGAGAGAGAGACAGAGAAGGAGGGAACTAAAGAGAGAACCAGAGACAGAGAATGAGAGAGAACGAGAATGAAAGACAGAGAGAACGAGAGAGAACGATAGAAAGAACAAGAGAGAGAACGAGAATGAGAGAGAGCACGAGAGAACGAGAGAGAGGGAGAGGAAAAAAGAGAGAAAGAAAAAACGAGAGAGAGAGAAAGAACGAGAAAGAGAGAGAAAGAGAAAACGAGAGAGCGAACGAGAGAAAAAGAGAGAACGGGAGAGAGAGAACGAGGGAGAACGATTGAGAGAGAGAACGAGATAAAGAGAACGAGAGAGAGAGAAAAAGTGAGAGAACCAGAGAGAACCAGAGAGAAAGAGCAAGAGAGAATGAGAGAGAGAATGAGAATGAGAGAGAGAGAGAACACGAGAGAAAGAGAACACGAGAGCTAACAAGAGAGAATGAGAGAGAGACAGAGAGAACGAGAGAGAGACAGAGAATGAGGGAACTAAAGAAAGAACCAGACAGAAAACAAGAATGAAAGAACGAGAGGGCGAGAGAAAATGAGAGAGAGAGAGAAAGAGAACGGGAGAGAGAGAACGAGAACAAGAGAGAGAAAGAGAGAGAACGAGAGAGAGAAAGTGAGAGAGAGAGAGAACGAGAGAGAGAAAAGGAGAACGAGAGAGAACGAGAGAGAAAAAGAAAGAACGGGAGAGCTAACAAGAGAGAGACAGAGAGAACGAGAGAGAGACAGAGAGAACGAGAAAGAGAATGAGGGAACTAAAGAGAGAACCAGACCGAGAACGAGAATGAAAGACAGAGAGAACGAGAGAGCGATAGAGCGAGAGAAAAATGAGAGAGAGAGAAAATGGGAGAGAGAGAGAACGAGAACAAGAGAGAGAGAACAACGGGAGAGAGAGAACGAGAGAGAACAGGAGAGCGAGAAAGAGAGAGAGAAAGGGAGAGAGAAAGTGAGAGAGAGAGAGAGAAAAGGAGAACGAGAGAGAACAAGAGAGAACAGGAGAGAGAAAAAAAGAGAGAATGGGAGAGAGAAAGCGAGAGAACGAGAGAGAACGAGAGAGAGAGAGAACGAGAAAACGAGAGAGAGAGAAAGAGAACGAGAGAGAAAACGAGAAAGAGAGAACGGGAGAGAGAGAAAGAGAGAACGGGAGAGAAAGAACGAAAAAGAGAGCGAACGAGAGAGAAAAAGAGAAAGAGAACGAGGGAGAACGAGAGAGAGCGGGAGAGAAAAAGAGAGAACGAGAGAGAGAGAACAATCGGGAGAGAAAACACGAGAGCAAGAGAACGGCAGCTAACAAGAGAGAAATAGAGAGAGAATGAGGGAACTAAAGAGAGAACCAGAGAGAGAGAGAGGGAGAAAGAACAAGAGAGAACGAAAGAGAATGACAGAATGAGAGAGAGAGAACGCGAGGGAGAACGAGAGAATGGGAGAAAGAGAACGGGAGAGAAAGTGAGAGAATACGAGAGAGAAAAGGAGAACGAGAGAAAAAGAGAGAGCACATGAGAGAATGAGAGAACACGAGAGAAAGAAAGAGAGAGAGAACAAGAGAGAAAGAAAGATTGAACGGGAGAGAGAAAGAGAGAACGGGAGAGCTAACAAGAGAGAGACAGAGAGAAAGAGAATGAGGGAACTAAAGAGAGAACCAGACCGAGAACGAGAATGAAAGACAGAGAGAACGAGAGAGCGAGAGAAAAAATGAGAGAGAGAGAAAACGGGAGAGAGAGAGAACGAGAACAAGAGAGAGAGAATGAGAGAGAGAACAACGGGAGAGAGAGAACGAGAGAGAGCAGGAGAGCGAGAAAGAGAGAGAGAAAGGGAGTGAGAGAGAGAGAGAGAAAAGGAGAACGAGAGAGAACAAGAGAGAAAGAGAACAACAAAGAGAGAACAGGAGAGAGAGAGAAAAAAAGAGAATGGGAGAGAAAGCGAGAGAACGAGAGAGAACGGGAGAGAGAATGAGAAAACGAGAGAGCGAGAGAGAGAGAAAGAGAACGAGAGAGAAAACGAGAAAGAGAGAAAGGGAGAGAGAGAAAGAGAGAACGGGAGAGAAAGAACGAAAAAGAGAGCGAACGAGAGAGAAAAAGAGAAAGAGAACGAGGGAGAACGAGAGAGAGCGGGAGAGAAAAAGAGAGAACGAGAGAGAGAGAACAATCGGGAGAGAGGAGAACAAGAGAGAACAAGAGAACGGGAGAGAAAACACGAGAGCAAGAGAACGGCAGCTAACAAGAGAGAGAATGAGGGAACTAAAGAGAGAACCAGAGAGAGAGAGAGGGAGAAAGAACAAGAGAGAATGACAGAATGAGAGAGAGAGAACGCGAGGGAGAACGAGAGAATGGGAGAAAGAGAACGGGAGAGAAAGTGAGAGAATACGAGAGAGAAAAGGAGAACGAGAGAAAAAGAGAGAGCACATGAGAGAATGAGAGAACGAGAGAACACGAGAGAAAGAAAGAGAAAACGAGAGAGAGAACGGGAGAGAGAACAAGAGAGAAAGAAAGATTGAACGGGAGAGAGAAAGAGAGAACCAGAGAGAGAAAGAACAAGAGAGAACGAAAGAGAGAACGCGAGAGAAAGAATGAGAGAAAGAGAGAGAGAGAGAGAAAGAGAGAAAGGAATGGGAGAGAGGGAGAGAGAGAGAAAGAAAACAAGAGAACGGGAGAGAAAGAACGCGAGAGAGAGAACGAGAGAGAGAGCACATGAGAGAAAGAGAGAGAACGGGAGAGAGAAAGAGAACGCGAGAAAGAACGGGAGAGAGAAAGAGAACGAGAGAGAGAACAAGTAAAAGAGAAAGAGAGATAATGAGAGAGAACGGGAGAGAGAGAGTGAGAGAGAAAGAAAGAGAATGAGAGAATGAGAAAGAAAGATTGAACGGGAGAGAGAACGAGAGAGAGAGAACAAGTGAAAGAGAACGAGAACGAACAAGAGATAATGAGAGAGAGAACGAGAGAACGGGGAGAGAGAGAACGAAAGAGAGAGAGAGAACAAACGAGAACGAGAGAACGGGATAGAGAGAACGAGAGAGAACGGCAGAGGGAGAGAACGGCAGAGGGAGAGAACGAGAGGGAGATAACGAGAGGGAGATAACGAGAGAGAGATAACGAGAGAGAACGGGAGAGAACGAGAGAGAGAGAACGATCGGGAGAGAGAAAGAACGCGAGAATGAGAGAAAGAGAATGAGAGCGAGAGAGAGAGAGAACGAACAAGAGAAAGAGAGAACATGAGAGAATGAGAAGAGAGGGAGAGAGAATGAGAGAGAGAATGCGAGAACAAAAAGAGAGCGAACGGGAGAGAGAACGAATGGGAGAGAGAAAGGAGAGAATGAGAGAACAAGAGAGAGAGACAAAGAAAGAGAAAACGGGAGAGGGGGAGAGTACGAGGGAGAGAGAACAAGAGATAACGCAAGAAGAGAGAAAGAGAACAAGAGATAACGAGAGGGAGAACAAGAGAGAACGAGAGAGACAGAACGAGAAAGACGGAAAGAATGAGAGAGAGAGAACACAAGAGAAAGAGAGAACGACAGAGAGACAGAGAATGAGGGAACTAAAGAGAACCAGAGAACGAGAATGAAAGACCGAGAAAGAGAAAGAACGCGAGAGAAAGAATGAGAAAATGAGAGAGAATGAGAGAGAGACAGAGGGAGAGAAAAAGAGAGGACGCGAGAGAGCAAGAGAGAAAGAGAGAGAGAATGAGAGAATGAGAAAAAGAGAACGAGAGAGAAAGAAAACAAGAGAGAATGAGAGCAAGAGAACGAGAGAGAGAGAACAAGAGAGGGAGAAAGAGAACAAGAGAGAACATGAACGCGAGAATGAGAAAGAAAGATTGAACGGGAGAGAGAATGAGAGAGAACGAGAGAGAACGAGAAAGAGAACAAGTGAAAGAGAAAAAGAGAACGAGAGAGAACAAGAGATAATGAGAGAGAGAACGAGAGAACGGGGGAGAGAGAGAGAACGAAAGTGAGAGAGAACGGGATAGAGAGAACGGCAGAGAACGAGAGGGAGATAACGAGAGAGAACGGCAGAGAGAGAGAGAGAGCGCGAGAACGAGAGAAAGAGAATGAGAGAGAGAGAACGAACAAGAGAAAGAGAACATGAGAGAGAACGAGAAAGCGAAGAGAGAGAACGGGAGAAAGAGAGAACAAGAGAACGAGTGAGAGAGAGAATGCGAGAACAAAAAGAGAGTGAACGAGAGAGAGAACGGGAGAGAGGGAGAACGAGGGAGAGGAAGAATGAGAGAGGGAGAACGAGAGAAAGAATGGGAGAGAGAAAGAGGAGAGAGAGAATGAGAGAACAAGAGAGAGAGAGACAAAGAAAGAGAGAATGAGAGAGAAAGAAAATGGGAGAGAGAGGGAGAGTGAATAAGAGATAACGCAAGAACGAGAAGGAAAGAGAGAAAGAGAGAATAAGAGAACGAGAGGGAGAACAAGAGATAACGAGAGAGAAAACGAGAGGGAGAACGAGAACACGAGAGTGAGAACGAGAGAGAGATCGGGAGAGAGAGGAGAAAGAACGAGCGAGAGGGAGAAAGAGAACAAGAGAAAGAACGAGAAAGACGGAAAGAATGAGAGAGAGACAGAAAGAATCAGAGAGAGAACACAAGAGAGAGAACGAGAGCTAACGAGAGAAAGAGACAGAGAATGAGGGAACTAAAGAGAGAAACCAGAGAACGAGAATGAAAGACCGAGAGAGGGAGAGAGAATGAGAGAAAGAAAGAGAATGAGAGAGAACACGAAAGAAAGAGAGAGACAGATAGAAAGAGGGAGAGAAAAGAGGACGCGAGAGAGAGAACGAGAAAGAGAGAACGCGAGAATGAGAAAAAGAGAACGAGAGAGAGAGAACAAGAGAGAATGAGAGCAAGAGAACGAGAGAGAGAACGAACAAGAACGCGAGAGAGAGAGAACAAGAGAGAGAGACAAAGAAAGAGAAAACGGGAGAGAGAGGGAGAAAGAGAATGGGAGAGAAAGAGAGAGAACAAGAGATAACGCGAGAAGGAGAGACACAGAGAAAGAGAGAGAGAACAGGAGAGAGAGAAACGAGAGAGAACTAGATACCGAGAGAGAGAACGAGAGAGAGCAAGAAAGAGAGACAATGAGTGAACAAGATAGAGAACGAGAGAACACGAGAGTGAGAACGGGAGAGAGAGGAGAAAGAACGAGAGAGAGAGAGAAAACGGGAGAGAACGAGAGAGAGAGAGAAAATGGGAGAGAAAAAGAGAACGAGAGAGAGAGAGAGAACGGGAGAGAGAAAGAGAACGAGAGAGAACGAGAACGAGACAGAACGAGAGAGAGCACGAGAGAGGGAGAAAGAACAAGAGAGAGCACGAGAGAGGGAGAAAGAACAAGAGAAAGAACGCGAGAGAAAAGGAGAGAGAGAGGGAGCACGAGAGAGGAGAGAGATAGAAAGAGGGAGAATGAGAGAGAGAGAACGTGAGAGAATGAGAAAGAGGGAAAGAGAAAGAGAATGGGAGAGAAAACGAGAGAACGGGAGAGAGAGAAAGCGAGAGAACGAGAACGAGAGAAAGAGAGAGAGAACGAGAGAGAGAGAACGGGAGAGCGAACGAGAGAACAGGAGAGAAAGAGAAAGGGAGAGAGAAAAAGAGAACAAGATACCGAATGAGAGAGAGAGAACGAGAGAAAAAGCGAGAGAGAGAGAACCAGAGAGAAAGAGAGAGAGACAGACAGAGAACACAAGAGAACGGGAGAGCTAACAAGAGAGAATGAGAGAGAGAGAGAGAATGAGGGAACTAAAGAGAGAACCAGACAGAGAGAACGAGAGAGCGAGAGAGAAAATGAGAGAGAAAGAGAGGACAAGAGAGAGATAACAAGAGAGAGAACGGGAGAGCAAGCGAGAGAGAGAGAAAGAGAACGAGAGAGAGAGGGAACGAGAGAGAGAGGGAACGAGAGAGAGAGAAGGAGAGAACGGGAGTGAAAACAAGAGAGAAAGAGAGAATGCGAGAACGAGAGAGAAAAAGAGAACGAGGGAGAACGAGAGAGAATGAGAGAACACGAGAGAGAGAAAGAACGGGAGAGAAAGAAAGAGAAAACGGGAGAGAGGGAGAACGAGAGAGAGAATGTGAGAGAAAGAGAGAGAACAAGAGAGAGAACGAGAGCGGGAGAGAGAGAAAGAGAGAGATAATGAGAGAGAAAGAAAGAGAGACAATGAGAGAATGAGATAGAGAACGAGAGAACACGAGAGTGAGAACGGGAGAGAGGAGAAAGAACGAGAGAGAGAACGGGAGAGAAAAAGAGAAAGAACGAGAGAGACAGAGAAAGAGGGAGAAAGAACAAGAGAGAACGAGAAAGAACAAGAGAGAACGAGAGAAAGAATGAGAAAATGAGAGAGAGAAGGAGAGAGAGCACGAGAGAGGAGAGAGCGAAGGAGAGAGAACGAGAAAGAACGAGAGAGAGAGAAAATGAGAGAGAAAGAGGGAAAGAGAGAGAGAGAGAATGGGAGAGAAAACAAGAGAACGGGAGAGAGAGAAAGCGAGCGAGAGATTGAACGAGAGAGAGAACAAGAGAGAGAACAAGAGATAACGAGAGAGAAAACGAGAGAGAAAGAGAACGGGAGAGGGAGAACGAGAGCGAGCGAGAGGACAGGAGAGAGAAAGCGAGAGAGAGAGAACGAGATACCGAATAGAGAGAGAGAATAAGAGAGAGAACGAGAGAAAAAGCGAGAGAGAGAACCAGAGAGAATGAGAGACGGAAAGAATGAGAGAGAGAACACGAGAGAAAGAGAACGGGAGAGTTAACAAGAGAGAATGAGAGAGAACAAGAGAGAGACAGAGAAAACAAGAAAGAACGAGAGAGAAAAAGGGAGAGAACGAGACAACGGGAGAGAGAAAACAGGAGAGAGAGAAAGAGAACGAGAGAGAAAAACGAGAACGAGAGAGAAAAAGAGAATGAGAGAACGAAAGAGAAAGAAAGAGCAGGAGAGAACGTGATAATGAGAGAAAAAGATTGAACAGGAGAGAGAACGATTGAAAGAGAGAGAACTAGAGAGAGAGAGAAAGCGAGCGATAGAACGAGAGAGAACGAGAGAGATAGAAAGAGGGAGAGAAGGAAAGAGAAAAAGAGAAATCAATCAATCAATCAATCATGTCACTTATAAAGCGCACTACATACCCGCGAGGGTCTCAAGGCGCTGGGGGAAGAGGGGGTGGTGCTGCTACTGATCGAAGAGCCAGGTCTTGAGGAGTCTTCTGAAGGCCAGTAGGTCTTGGGTCTGTCGGAGGTTGTTGGGGAGGGTGTTCCAGGTCTTGGCGGCGAGGTGGGAGAAGGGATCTGCCGCCGGCGGTCGTTCTCCGGATGCGGGGGACTGTGGCGAGGGCGAGGCTGGTCGAGCGGAGCTGGCGGGTGGGGGTGTAGAAGCTGAGTCGTCTGTTGAGGTAGGCTGGTCCGGAGTTGTGGAGTGCTTTGTGTGCGTGGGTGAGGAGCTTGAAGGTTATCCTCTTGTTGACAGGGAGCCAGTGCAGGTCTCTCAGGTGGGGTGTGATGTGGCTGCGTCGGGGGATGTCGAGGATAAGACGTGCAGAGGCGTTCTGGATGCGTTGCAGCCGTCTCAGGAGCTTTGCCGTCGTTCCTGCGTAGAGGGCGTTTCCGTAGTCCAGCCTGCTGGTGACGAGGGCCTGGGTGACTGTTTTTCTTGTTTCGGTGGGGATCCACTTGAAGATCCTGCGGAGCATTCGGAGGATGTTGAAGCAGGATGAGGAAACGGCGTTGACCTGAAAGAGAAAAGCGAGAACGAGAGAGCGAACGCGAGAGAAAGAATGAGAGAGAGAACACGAGAGAAAGAGAGAGAGAAAGAGAGAGAGAATGGGAAAACTGGAGAAAGAGAGAGAACGAGAGATTGAACAAGAGAGAAAGAACGCGAGAAAAGAGAGAGAGAACAAGAGAGAACGGGAGAGAGAGCACAGGAGAGAGAGAGAGAGAGAATAAGAGAGAGACCGAAAGAGAAAGCGAGAGAGAGAAAGAACGAGAGAGAGAGACAGAGAGAGACGGAAAGAATGCGAGAGAGACAGAGAACAAGAGAGAATGAGAGAGAGAACGAGAGAGAGAACGAGAGAGAGAACGAGAGAGAGAGACAACGAGAGACAGAGAGAAAGAGAATGGGAGAGAGAACGAGAGATAGAGAACGATTGAAAGAGAGAGAAAGAACGAGAGAGAACAAGAGATGAGAGAGAGAACGAGAGAACGGGAGAGAGAGAGAACAAGAAAGGGAACAAGAGAAAGTGAGAGAGATAGAACGAGAGAGAAAAAAGAGAGATAGAGAACGGGAGAGAAAGCATGAGAGAGAACGAGAACGCAAGAATGAGAGAACGAGAGAGAAAACGAGAGAGAGAGAAAACAAGAGAGAGAACGAGAACGGGAGAGGGAACGAGAGAGAGAACGAGAGAACATGAGAGAGAGAACGAGAGAGAAAGAGAGAGAGAGCGTGAGAGAAAGAGAGAATGGGATGGAGAACGGGAGAGAGGGAGAGAGAGAGAACGTGAGAGAGAAAGAGAGAACATGAGAGAAAAAGAGAGAACGATCGGGAGAGAGAGGAGAACGAGAGAGAGCAAGAGAACGGGAGAGAGCGAGAAAGAGAAAGAACGAGAGACAGAACACGAAAGAAAGAGTACGAGAGAGAGAATGAGGGAACTAAAGAGAGAACTAGAAAGAGAGACAGAGAACAATAGAGCGAGAGAGTGAGAAAGAACGACAGAACGAGAGAGAGAGAAATAGAGAGAGAGAACGTGAGAGAGAATGAGAGAACGCGAGGGAGAGAGAATGAGAGAAAACAAGAGAAAAGGAGAACGAGAGAGAGAACGAGAGAAAGAAAGAGCGAGAGCACACGAGAGAAAAAGAAAGAGAGAAAATGAGAGAGAGAACGGGAGAGAGAAAGAGAGAACCAGAGAGAGAGAGAACGATAAAGAACAAGAGGGAGAAAGAACAAGAGAGAACGAAAGAGAAAGAGAGAAATAGAGAGAGAGAGAGAGAAAGAGAAAACGAGAGAACAGGAGAGAGAACGAGAGTGAAAGTGAGAGAGAAAATACGAGAGAGAACAAGAGAGAAAGAGAAAAAGAGAATGAGAGAACGAGAGAGAGAGAAAGAAAGAGCGAGAGCACATGAGAGAACGAGAGAACACGAGAGAATGAGAGAGAAAGAAAGAACACGAGAGAACGAGAGAACGAGAGAGAGAGAGATTGAACGGGAGAGAGAACGAGAGAGAACAAGTGAAAGAGAATGAGAGAGAGAAAGAAAGAACAAGAGATAATGAGAGAGAGAACGGGAGAGAGAAAGAGGGAATGAGAGAGAGAGTGAGAGAACAAGAGAGAAAGTGAGAGAGAACAGGAGAGAGAGAATGAGAGAACAGGAGAGAGAGAGAATGAGAACGCAAGAATGAGAAAGAAAGATTGAACGGGAGAGAGAGAACGAGAGAGAGAACAAGTGAAAGAGAAAAAGAGAACGAGAGAGAACAAGAGATAATGAGAGAGAGAACGGGGAGAGAGAGAACGAAAGTGAGAACGAGAAAAGAGAGAACAAACGAGAAAGAGAACGCGAGAATGAGAGAAAGAACGAGAGAGAAAACGAGAGAACGAGAAAGAGAGAATGGGATAGAGAGAATGAGAGAGAATGGGATAGAGGGAGATAACAAGAGAGAGAACGAGAGAACGAGAACGATCGGGAGAAAAAGAATGCGAGAATGAGAGAAAGAACGCGAGAATGAGAGAAAGAGAACGAGAGATAAAACGAGAGAAAGAACGAGAGAGAACGAACAAGAGAAAGAGAGAACGAGAAAGAGAAAGCGAACAAGAGAGAACGGGAGAGAGAGAGAATGCGAGAACAAAAAGAGAGAGCGAACGAGAGCGAACGAGAGAGAAAAAGAGAGAGAACGGGAGAGAGAAAGAGAACGAGGGAGAGGAAGAATGAGAGAGAGGGAGAACGAGAGAAAGAGAATGGGAGAGAGAATGAGAGAACAAGAGAGAGAGACAAAGAGAATGAGAGAGAGAAAGAAAACGGGAGAGAGAACGAGGGAGAGAGAACAAGAGAACGCAAGAACGAGAAGGAGAGAGAGAAAGAGAGAGAACAAGAGATAACGAGAGGGAGAACAAGAGATAACGAGAGGGAAAACGAGAGAGAGGGAAAACGAGAGAACACGAGAGAACGGGAGAGAAAGAGAAAAAGAGAACGAGAGAGAGAGAGAAAGAGAACGAGAGACAGAACGAGAGAGACGGAAAGAATCAGAGAGAACACGAGAGAAAGAGGACGAGAGCTAACAAGAGAGAAAGAGGGAACTAAAGAGAGAACGAGAATGAAAGACCGAGAGAGGGAGAAAGAACAAGAGAGAGAACGCGAGAGAAAGAATGAGGAGGAGAGAGAGACAGATAGAAAGAGAGAGAAAGAAAAAAGAGGACGCAAGAGAAAGAGAGAACAAGAGAGAATGAGAGAGAAAGAAAGAGAGAACGCGAGAATGAGAAAAAGAGAATGAGAGAAAACGAGAGAGAAAGAGAACGAGAGCAAGAGAACAAGAGAGAGAGAACGAACGAGAACGGGAGAGAGAACGAGAAAGAGAAAGCGAGAGAGAGAAAGAGAACGGGAGAGAGAGAACAAGAGAGAGAACGAGAGAGAAAGAGAAAACGGGAGAGAGAGGGAGAAGGAATGAGAAAGAGAATGGGAGAGAAAGAAAGAGAGAGAATGGGAGAGAAAGAGAGAGAACAAGAGATAACGTGAGAAGGAGAGAGAGAGAACAGGAGAGAGAGAATGAGAGAGAACGGGAGAGAGAGAAAGAGAGACAATGAGAGAGAACGAGAGAACACAAGAGTGAGAACGGGAGAGAGAGGAGAAAGAACGAGAGAGAGAGAGAACGGGAGAGAAAAAGAGAACGAGAGAGAGAGAGAACGGGAGAGAAAAAGAGAACGAGAGAGAGAGAACGGGAGAGAAAAAAAGAAAGAGAGAGAGAACGAAAGAATCAGAGAGAGAACGAGATCTAACAAGAGAAAGAATGAGAAAATGAGAGAGAGAAGGAGAGAGAGAGGGAACACAAGAGAGGAGAGAGAGAGAAAAAAGGGAGAACAAGAGAGAAAAAAAGAGAGGACGAGAAAGAGAGAGAAAGGGAGAGAGAAAGAGAGAAAGGGAGAGAGAGAATGGGAGAGAGAACGAGAGAGAAAGCGAGCGAGAGAGAGAACGCGAGAATGAGAGAAAGAGAGAGAACGAGAAAACACGAGAGAGAGAATGGGAGAAAGAGAACGGGAGAGCGAGCAGAGAGAGCAGGAGAGAGAGAACGGAAAGAGAGAGAGAGAACGAGAGAGAGAGAGAACGAGAGAGAGAGAAAGAGAGAACGAGATACCGAATGAGAGAGAACAAGAGAGAGAACGAGAGAGAGAACGAGATAAAGAGAACAAGAGAGAAAGAGAGAGAACCAGAGAGAATGAGAGAACGAGAGAGAGACAGAGAACGGGAGAGCTAACAAGAGAGAATGAGAGAGCTAACAAGAGAGAACGAGAGAGAGACAGAGAGAGACAGAGAGAGAGAGACAGAGAATGAGGGAACTAAAGAGAGAACCAGACAGAGAACGAGAATGAAAGACAGAGAGAATGAGAGAGAGAGCGATAGAGCAAGAGAACAAGAGAGAGAACAAGAGAGGGAGAGAGAGAACGAGAACAAGAGAGAGAACAAGAGATAACGAGAGAGAGAAAGAGAACGGGAGAGAGAGAACGAGAGAGCGAGAGAGAAAGAGCGAGAGAGAAAGAGAAAGAGAACGAGAGAGAGAACGAGAGAAAGAGAACAAGAGAGAACGAGAGAGAAAATGCGAGAACGAGAGAGAAAAAGAGAATGAGGGAGAACGAGAGAGAGGGAGAACGAGAGAGAGAGAGAACAAGGGAGAACGAGAGAGAGAGAGAGAGAACAAGGGAGAACGAGAGAGAGAAAGAGAACAAGAGAGAGAGACAAATAAAGAGAAAACAGGAGAGGAGAAAGAGAACGAGAGAGAACGAGAGAACACGAGAGAGCGAAAGAGAGAGAGAACAAGAGATAACGCGAGAACGAGACAGAGAAAGAGAGCGGGAGAGAGAGAGAAAGAGAAAGGGAGAGAGAACAGGAGAGAGAAGGAGAGAGAGAACGAGAGAGACAATGAGAGAACGAGATAGAGAACGAGAGAACACGAGAGTGAGAACGGGAGAGAGAGAGAACGGGAGAGAAAAAGAGAACGAGAAAGAGAGCGAAAGAGAACGAGAGACAGAAATAATCAGAGAGAGAACGAGAGAGGGAAAAGAACGAGAGAGAGAATGAGAGAGGGAGAAAGAACAAGAGAGAACGAGAGAAAGAACTCGAGAGAAAAAATGAGAAAGAGAAGGAGAGCGAGATGAACGAGAGAGAACGAGAGAGAGAACGAAAGAGAATAAAAGAGAACGAGAGAGAACGAAAGGGAGAACGAGAGATGAACGAAAGAGAACGAGAAAGAGAGAGAACGAGAGAGAGAGAGAACGAGAGAGAGAGAGAACGAGAGAAAGCGAGCGAGAGATTGAACAAGAGAGAGAACAAGAGAGAAAACACGAGAAAAAGAGAGAGAGAAAACAAGAGATAACGAGAGAACGAGAGAACACGAGAGAGAGAGAAAGAGAACGGGAGAGAGAAAGAGAAAGGGAGAGAGAGAGCAGGAGAGAGAAAGAGAGAACGGGAAAGAGAGAGAGAACGGGAGAGAGAGAACGAGATATTGAATGAGAGAGAGAGAGAGAATAAGAGAGAGACAGAGAACGAGACAGAGAACGAGAGAGAGAACTAGATAAAGAGAACGAGAGAGAGAGAACCAGAGAGAACGAGCGAGAGAGAATGAGAGAACGAGAGAGAGAGAGAATGAGAATGAGAGAGAGAATGAGAGACGGAGAGAATGAGAGAGAGAGAATGAGAGACGGAAAGAATGAGAGAGAGACAGAGAGAGAACACGAGAGAAAGAGAACACGAGAGCTAACAAGAGAATGAGAGAGAACGATAGAGAGACAGAGAGAACGAGAGAGAGACAGAGAATGAGGGAACTAAAGAGAGAACCAGACAGAGAACGAGAATGAAAGTCAGAGAGATCGAGAGAGCGAGAGAAAATGAGAGAGAGAGAAAGAGAACGGGAGAGAGAGAGAAAGAGAACAAGAGAGAGAATGAGAGAGGGAACGAAAGAGAAAGAACGAGAGAGAAAGGGAGAGAGAAAATGAGAGAGAGAGAACGAGAGAG
Organism: Calotriton arnoldi; assembly: GCA_963921515.1. Taxonomy (NCBI): domain Eukaryota; kingdom Metazoa; phylum Chordata; class Amphibia; order Caudata; family Salamandridae; genus Calotriton; species Calotriton arnoldi. Next base: position 1,739,979 of record CAWUFW010003649.1, read on the forward strand.
AGAACGAGAGAGAGAAAAGGAGAACGAGAGCGAAAAAGAAAGAACGGGAGAGCTAACAAGAGATAACGAGAGAGAGACAGAGAGAACGAGAGACAGAGAGAACGAGAAAGAGAATGAGGGAACTAAAGAGAGAAACCAGACAGAGAACGAGAATGAAAGACAGAGAACGAGAGAGCAAATGAGAGAGAGAGAAAACGGGAGAGAGAAAGAGAATGGGAGAGAGAACAGGAGAAAGGGAGAGAGAAAGTGAGAGAGAGAGAACGAGAGAGAGAAAAGGAGAACAAGAGAGAAAGAAAAAGAGAGAGAACGGGAGAGAGAAAGAGAAAGTGAGAGAACGAGAGAGAGAACAAGAGAGATTGAGAGAGAAAGAACGGGAGAGAGAATGAGAAAACGAGAGAGAGCGAGAGCAAGAACGAGAGAGAAAGAGAGCGAGAACGAGAAAGAGAGAACGGGAAAGAGAGAACGGGAGAGAGAGAAAGAGAGAACGGGAGAGAGAGAAAGAGAGAACGGGAGAGAGAGAACAAAAAAGAGCGAACGAGAGAGAAAGAGAAAGAGAACGAGAGAGAGAGAGAACATGAGAGAGAGAAAGAGAGCGGGAGAGAGAAAGAGAACGAGAGAGAGAGAACAAGAGAGACCGAGAACGGGAGAGAGAGGAAGAAAGAGAGAGAGAATGAGAGAGAGAGAGAACAAGAGAATGGGAGAGAAAGAGAGAGAGAACAAGAGAACGCGAGAACGAGAAGGAGAGAGAGAGCGAGGGAGAGAGCGAGGGAGAGAGAGAACGAGAGAGAGAGAGAACGGGAGAGAGAGAGAACGGGAGAGAGAGAGAACGGGAGAGCAAAAAAGAGAACGAGAAAGGGAGAGAGAGAACAGGAGAGAGAGAGAGAACGAGAGAGAACGGGAGAGAGAGAAAGAGAGAACGAGAACGAGAGAGAACAAGAAAGAAAGAGCGAGAGAGAAAGAGAGAGAAAGAGCGAGAGAGAAAGAGAGACAGAACAAGAGATAACGAGAGAGAGAACGAGAGAGAGAACGAGAGAGAGAACGAGCGAGAGGAGAAGGAGAAAGAGAACGAGAGCGAGAGAGACAAAGAGTGAGAGAGAGAAAGAATGAGAGAGAGAGAACACGAGAGAAAGAACGAGAGCTAACAAGAGAGAAAGAGAGAACGAGAGAGAGACAGAGAATGAGGGAACTAAAGAGAGAACCAGAGACAGAGAACGAGAGAGAACGAGAATGAAAGACAGAGAGAACGAGAGAGAGAATGATAGAGCGAGAGAAAGAACAAGAGAGAGAACGAGAGAAAGAAAGAGAATGAGAGAGAGAAAGAAAGAGAATGAGAGAGAGCATGAGAGAACGAGAGGGAGAGGAAAAAAGAGAGAGAAAGAAAAAACGAGAGAGAGAGAACGAGAGAGAGAAAGAGAGAGAAAGAACGAGAAAGAAAGAGAAAGAGAGAGAAAACGAGTGAGCGAACGAGAGAGAAAAAGAGAGAGAACGGGAGAGAGAGAACGAGGGAGAACGATTGAGAGAGAGAACGAGATAAAGAGAACGAGAGAGAGAGAACCAGAGAGAAAGAGCGAGAGAGCGAGAGAGAATGAGAGAGAGAGAGAGAATGAGAATGAGAGAGAGAGAATGAGAGACGGAAAGAATGAGAGAGAGACAGAGAGAGAACACGAGAGAAAGAGAACACGAGAGCTAACAAGAGAGAATGAGAGAGAGAAAGAGAGAACGAGAGAGAGACAGAGAATGAGGGAACTAAAGAGAGAACCAGAGACAGAGAATGAGAGAGAACGAGAATGAAAGACAGAGAGAACGAGAGAGAACGATAGAAAGAACAAGAGAGAGAACGAGAATGAGAGAGAGAAAGAAAGAGAATGAGAGAGAGCACGAGAGAACGAGAGAGAGGGAGAGGAAAAAAGAGAGAGAAAGAAAAAACGAGAGAGAGAGAAAGAACGAGAAAGAGAGAGAAAGAGAAAGAGAAAACGAGAGAGCGAACGAGAGAAAAAGAGAGAGAACGGGAGAGAGAGAACGAGGGAGAACGATTGAGAGAGAGAACGAGATAAAGAGAACGAGAGAGAGAGAAAAAGTGAGAGAGAGAACCAGAGAGAACCAGAGAGAAAGAGCAAGAGAGAATGAGAGAATGAGAGAACGAGAGAGAGAATGAGAATGAGAGAGAGAACACGAGAGAAAGAGAACACGAGAGCTAACAAGAGAGAATGAGAGAGAGACAGAGAGAACGAGAGAGAGACAGAGAATGAGGGAACTAAAGAAAGAACCAGACAGAAAACAAGAATGAAAGAACGAGAGGGCGAGAGAAAATGAGAGAGAGAGAGAAAGAGAACGGGAGAGAGAGAACGAGAACAAGAGAGAGAAAGAGAGGGAACGAAAGAGAGAGAACGAGAGAGAGAGAAAGTGAGAGAGAACGAGAGAGAGAAAAGGAGAACGAGAGAGAACGAGAGAGAAAAAGAAAGAACGGGAGAGCTAACGACAGAGAGAACGAGAAAGAGAATGAGGGAACTAAAGAGAGAACCAGACCGAGAACGAGAATGAAAGACAGAGAGAACGAGAGAGCGATAGAGCGAGAGAAAAATGAGAGAGAGAGAAAACGGGAGAGAGAGAGAACGAGAACAAGAGAGAGAGAATGAGAGAGAGAACAACGGGAGAGAGAGAACGAGAGAGAACAGGAGAGCGAGAAAGAGAGAGAGAAAGGGAGAGAGAAAGTGAGAGAGAGAGAGAGAAAAGGAGAACGAGAGAGAACAAGAGAGAACAGGAGAGAGAGAGAGAAAAAAGAGAGAATGGGAGAGAGAAAGCGAGAGAACGAGAGAGAACGAGAGAGAGAGAAAGTGAGAGAGAGAGAGAACGAGAGAGAGAAAAGGAGAACGAGAGAGAACGAGAGAGAAAAAGAAAGAACGGGAGAGCTAACGACAGAGAGAACGAGAAAGAGAATGAGGGAACTAAAGAGAGAACCAGACCGAGAACGAGAATGAAAGACAGAGAGAACGAGAGAGCGATAGAGCGAGAGAAAAATGAGAGAGAGAGAGAGAACGAGAACAAGAGAGAGAGAGAGAACAACGGGAGAGAGAGAACGAGAGAGAACAGGAGAGAGAGAAAGAGAGAGAGAAAGGGAGAGAGAAAGTGAGAGAGAGAGAGAGAAAAGGAGAACGAGAGAAAACAAGAGAGAACAGGAGAGAGAGAGAAAAAAAGAGAGAATGGGAGAGAGAAAGCGAGAATGAGAAAACGAGAGAGAGAGAGAAAGAACGAGAGAGAAAACGAGAAAGAGAGAACGGGAGAGAGAGAAAGAGAGAACGGGAGAGAAAGAACGAAAAAGAGAGCGAACGAGAGAGAAAAAGAGAAAGAGAACGAGGGAGAACGAGGGAGAACGAGAGAGAGCGGGAGAGAAAAAGAGAGAACGAGAGAGAGAGAACAATCGGGAGAGAGGAGAACAAGAGAGAACAAGAGAACGGGAGAGAAAACACGAGAGCAAGAGAACGGCAGCTAACAAGAGAGAAATAGAGAGAGAATGAGGGAAACTAAAGAGAGAACCAGAGAGAGAGAGAGGGAGAAAGAACAAGAGAGAACGAGAGAGAGAGAACGCGAGGGAGAACGAGAGAATGGGAGAAAGAGAACGGGAGAGAAAGTGAGAGAATACGAGAGAGAAAAGGAGAACGAGAGAAAAAGAGAGAGCACATGAGAGAATGAGAGAACGAGAGAGAGAGAACAAGAGAGAAAGAAAGATTGAACGGGAGAGAGAAAGAGAGAGCTAACAAGAGAGAGACAGAGAGAACGAGAAAGAGAATGAGGGAACTAAAGAGAGAACCAGACCGAGAACGAGAATGAAAGACAGAGAGAACGAGAGAGCGATAGAGCGAGAGAAAAATGAGAGAGAGAGAAAACGGGAGAGAGAGAGAACGAGAACAAGAGAGAGAGAATGAGAGAGAGAACAACGGGAGAGAGAGAACGAGAGAGAACAGGAGAGCGAGAAAGAGAGAGAGAAAGGGAGTGAGAGAGAGAGAGAAAAGGAGAACGAGAGAGAACAAGAGAGAAAGAGAACAACAAAGAGAGAACAGGAGAGAGAGAGAAAAAAAGAGAGAATGGGAGAGAGAAAGCGAGAGAACGAGAGAGAACGAGAGAGAGAGAACGGGAGAGAGAATGAGAAAACGAGAGAGCGAGAGAGAGAGAAAGAGAACGAGAGAGAAAACGAGAAAGAGAGAAAGAGAGAATGGGAGAGAGAGAAAGAGAGAACGGGAGAGAAAGAACGAAAAAGAGAGCGGACGAGAGAGAAAAAGAGAAAGAGAACGAGGGAGAACGAGAGAGAGCGGGAGAGAAAAAGAGAGAACGAGAGAGAGAGAACAATCGGGAGAGAGGAGAACAAGAGAGAACAAGAGAACGGGAGAGAAAACACGAGAGCAAGAGAACGGCAGCTAACAAGAGAGAAATAGAGAGAGAATGAGGGAACTAAAGAGAGAACCAGAGAGAGAGAGAGGGAGAAAGAACAAGAGAGAACGAAAGAGAATGACAGAATGAGAGAGAGAGAACGCGAGGGAGAACGAGAGAATGGGAGAAAGAGAACGGGAGAGAAAGTGAGAGAATACGAGAGAGAAAAGGAGAACGAGAGAAAAAGAGAGAGCACATGAGAGAATGAGAGAACGAGAGAACACGAGAGAAAGAAAGAGAAAACGAGAGAGAGAACGGGAGAGAGAACAAGAGAGAAAGAAAGATTGAACGGGAGAGAGAAAGAGAGAACCAGAGAGAGAACGATAGAGGGAGAAAGAACAAGAGAGAACGAAAGAGAGAATGCGAGAGAAAGAACGAGAGAAAGAGAGAGAGAACGAGAGAGAGAAAGAGAGAAAGGAATGGGAGAGAGGGAGAGAGAGAGAAAGAAAACAAGAGAACGGGAGAGAAAGAACGCGAGAGAGAGAACGAGAGAGAACAAGAGAGAAAGAAAGCGAGAGCACATGAGAGAAAGAGAGAGAACGGGAGAGAGAAAGAGAACGCGAGAAAGAAAGAACGGGAGAGAGAAAGAGAACGAGAGAGAGAACAAGTAAAAGAGAAAGAGAGATAATGAGAGAGAACGGGAGAGAGAGAGTGAGAGAGAAAGAAAGAGAATGAGAGAATGAGAAAGAAAGATTGAACGGGAGAGAGAACGAGAGAGAGAGAACAAGTGAAAGAGAACGAGAACGAACAAGAGATAATGAGAGAGAGAACGAGAGAACGGGGAGAGAGAGAACGAAAGAGAGAGAGAGAACAAACGAGAACGAGAGAACGGGATAGAGAGAACGAGAGAGAACGGCAGAGGGAGAGAACGGCAGAGGGAGAGAACGAGAGGGAGAGAACGAGAGGGAGATAACGAGAGAGAGATAACGAGAGAGAGATAACGAGAGAGAACGGGAGAGAACGAGAGAGAGAGAACGATCGGGAGAGAGAAAGAACGTGAGAATGAGAGAAAGAGAATGAGAGCGAGAGAGAGAGAGAACGAACAAGAGAAAGAGAGAACATGAGAGAATGAGAAGAGAGGGAGAGAGAATGAGAGAGAATGCGAGAACAAAAAGAGAGCGAACGGGAGAGAGAGAACGAATGGGAGAGAGAAAGGAGAGAATGAGAGAACAAGAGAGAGAGACAAAGAAAGAGAAAGAGAAAACGGGAGAGGGGGAGAGTACGAGGGAGAGAGAACAAGAGATAACGCAAGAAGAGAGAAAGAGAACAAGAGATAACGAGAGGGAGAACAAGAGAGAACGAGAGAGACAGAACGAGAAAGACGGAAAGAATGAGAGAGAGAGAACACAAGAGAAAGAGAACGAGAGCTAACAAGAGAGAAAGAGAGAACGACAGAGAGACAGAGAATGAGGGAACTAAAGAGAACCAGAGAACGAGAATGAAAGACCGAGAAAGAGAAAGAACGCGAGAGAAAGAATGAGAAAATGAGAGAGAATGAGAGAGAGACAGAGGGAGAGAAAAAAGAGAGGACGCGAGAGAGCAAGAGAGAAAGAGAGAGAGAATGAGAGAATGAGAAAAAGAGAACGAGAGAGAAAGAAAACAAGAGAGAATGAGAGCAAGAGAACGAGAGAGAGAGAACAAGAGAGGGAGAAAGAGAACAAGAGAGAACATGAACGCGAGAATGAGAAAGAAAGATTGAACGGGAGAGAGAATGAGAGAGAACGAGAGAGAACAAGAGAAAGAGAACAAGTGAAAGAGAAAAAGAGAACAAGAGATAATGAGAGAGAGAACGAGAGAACGGGGGAGAGAGAGAGAACGAAAGTGAGAGAGAGAAAATAGAGAACAAACGAGAGAGAACGGGATAGAGAGAACGGCAGAGAGAACGAGAGGGAGATAACGAGAGAGAACGGCAGAGAGAGAGAGAAAGCGCGAGAACGAGAGAAAGAGAATGAGAGAGAGAGAACGAACAAGAGAAAGAGAGAACATGAGAGAGAACGAGAAAGCGAAGAGAGAGAACGGGAGAAAGAGAGAACAAGAGAACGAGTGAGAGAGAGAATGCGAGAACAAAAAGAGAGTGAACGAGAGAGAGAACGGGAGAGAGGGAGAACGAGGGAGAGGAAGAATGAGAGAGGGAGAACGAGAGAAAGAATGGGAGAGAGAAAGAGGAGAGAGAGAATGAGAGAACAAGAGAGAGAGAGACAAAGAAAGAGAGAATGAGAGAGAAAGAAAATGGGAGAGAGCGGGAGAGTGAACAAGAGATAACGCAAGAACGAGAAGGAAAGAGAGAAAGAGAGAATAAGAGAACGAGAGGGAGAACAAGAGATAACGAGAGAGAAAACAAGAGGGAGAACGAGAACACGAGAGTGAGAACGAGAGAGAGATCGGGAGAGAGAGGAGAAAGAACGAGCGAGAGGGAGAAAGAGAACAAGAGAAAGAACGAGAAAGACGGAAAGAATGAGAGAGAGACAGAAAGAATCAGAGAGAGAACGAGAACGAGAGCTAACGAGAGAAAGAGACAGAGAATGAGGGAACTAAAGAGAGAACCAGAGAACGAGAATGAAAGACCGAGAGAGGGAGAGAGAATGAGAGAAAGAAAGAGAATGAGAGAGAACACGAAAGAAAGAGAGAGACAGATAGAAAGAGGGAGAGAAAAGAGAGAGAAAGAAAAAAGAGGACGCGAGAGAGAGAACGAGAAAGAGAGAACGCGAGAATGAGAAAAAGAGAACGAGAGAGAGAGAACAAGAGAGAATGAGAGCAAGAGAACGAGAGAGAGAACGAACAAGAACGCGAGAGAGAGAGAACAAGAGAGAGAGACAAAGAAAGAGAAAACGGGAGAGAGAGGGAGAAAGAGAATGGGAGAGAAAGAGAGAGAACAAGAGATAACGCGAGAAGGAGAGACACAGAGAAAGAGAGAGAGAACAGGAGAGAGAGAACGAGAGAGAACGGGAGAGAGAGAGAACTAGATACCGAGAGAGAGAACGAGAGAGAGCAAGAAAGAGAGACAATGAGTGAACAAGATAGAGAACGAGAGAACACGAGAGTGAGAACGGGAGAGAGAGGAGAAAGAACGAGAGAGAGAGAGAAAACGGGAGAGAAAAAGAGAACGAGAGAGAGAAAACGGGAGAGAAAAAGAGAACGAGAGAGAGAGAGAGAACGGGAGAGAGAAAGAGAACGAGAGAGAACGAGAGAGAGAAAGAGAACGAGACAGAACGAGAGAGAGACGGAAAGAATCAGAGAGAGAACGAGAGAGGGAGAAAGAACAAGAGAGAGGGAGAAAGAACAAGAGAAAGAACGCGAGAGAAAAGGAGAGAGAGAGGGAGCACGAGAGAGGAGAGAGATAGAAAGAGGGAGAATGAGAGAGAGAGAACGTGAGAGAATGAGAAAGAGGGAAAGAGAAAGAGAATGGGAGAGAAAACGAGAGAACGGGAGAGAGAAAGCGAGAGAACGAGAACGAGAGAAAGAGAGAGAGAACGAGAGAGAGAGAACGGGAGAGCGAACGAGAGAACAGGAGAGAAAGAGAAAGGGAGAGAGAAAAAGAGAACAAGATACCGAATGAGAGAGAGAGAACGAGAGAAAAAGCGAGAGAGAGAGAACCAGAGAGAAAGAGAGAGAGACAGACAGAGAAACACAAGAGAACGGGAGAGCTAACAAGAGAGAATGAGAGAGAGAGAGAGAATGAGGGAACTAAAGAGAGAACCAGACAGAGAGAACGAGAGAGCGAGAGAGAAAATGAGAGAGAAAGAGAGGACAAGAGAGAGATAACAAGAGAGAGAACGGGAGAGCAAGCGAGAGAGAGAGAAAGAGAACGAGAGAGAGAGGGAACGAGAGAGAGAGAAGGAGAGAACGGGAGTGAAAGAGAGAACGGGAGGGAGAACAAGAGAGAAAGAGAGAATGCGAGAACGAGAGAGAAAAAGAGAACGAGGGAGAATGAGAGAGAGAGAGAGAATGAGAGAACACGAGAGAGAAAGAACGGGAGAGAAAGAAAGAGAAAACGGGAGAGAGAGGGAGAACGAGAGAGAGAATGTGAGAGAAAGAGAGAGAACGCGAGAAGGAGAGAGAGAACAAGAGAGAGAACGAGAGCGGGAGAGAGAGAAAGAGAGCGATAATGAGAGAGAAAGAAAGAGAGAATGAGATAGAGAACGAGAGAGAGAACGGGAGAGAAAAAGAGAAAGAACGAGAGAGACAGAGAAAGAGGGAGAAAGAACAAGAGAGAACGAGAAAGAGGGAGAAAGAACAAGAGAGAACGAGAGAAAGAATGAGAAAATGAGAGAGAGAAGGAGAGAGAGCACGAGAGAGGAGAGAGCGAAGGAGAGAGAACGAGAGAGAACGAGAGAGAGAGAAAATGAGAGAGAAAGAGGGAAAGAGAGAGAGAGAGAATGGGAGAGAAAACAAGAGAACGGGAGAGAGAGAAAGCGAGCGAGAGATTGAACGAGAGAGAGAACAAGAGAGAGAACAAGAGATAACGAGAGAGAAAACGAGAGAGAAAGAGAACGGAGAGAGAGAACGAGAGCGAGCGAGAGGACAGGAGAGAGAAAGAGAGAGAGAGAGCAGGAGAGAGAACGAGATACCGAATAGAGAGAGAGAATAAGAGAGAGAACGAGAGAAAAAGCGAGAGAGAGAACCAGAGAGAAAGAGCGAGAGAGAATGAGAGAGAATGAGAGACGGAAAGAATGAGAGAGAGAACACGAGAGAAAGAGAACGGGAGAGTTAACAAGAGAGAATGAGAGAGAACAAGAGAGAGACAGAGAAAACAAGAAAGAACGAGAGAGAAAAAGGGAGAGAACGAGACAACGGGAGAGAGAAAACAGGAGAGAGAGAAAGAGAACGAGAGAGAAAAAACGAGAACGAGAGAGAAAAAGAGAATGAGAGAACGAAAGAGAAAGAAAGAGCAGGAGAGAACGTGATAATGAGAGAAAAAGATTGAACAGGAGAGAGAACGATTGAAAGAGAGAGAACTAGAGAGAGAGAGAAAGCGAGCGATAGAACGAGAGAGATAGAAAGAGGGAGAGAAGGAAAGAGAAAAAAGAGAAATCAATCAATCAATCAATCATGTCACTTATAAAGCGCACTACATACCCGCGAGGGTCTCAAGGCGCTGGGGGAAGAGGGGGGTGGTGCTGCTACTGATCGAAGAGCCAGGTCTTGAGGAGTCTTCTGAAGGCCAGTAGGTCTTGGGTCTGTCGGAGGTTGTTGGGGAGGGTGTTCCAGGTCTTGGCGGCGAGGTGGGAGAAGGATCTGCCGCCGGCGGTCGCTTTCCGGATGCGGGGGACTGTGGCGAGGGCGAGGCTGGTCGAGCGGAGCTGGCGGGTGGGGTGTAGAAGCTGAGTCGTCTGTTGAGGTAGGCTGGTCCGGGAGTTGTGGAGTGCTTTGTGTGCGTGGGTGAGGAGCTTGAAGGTTATCCTCTTGTTGACAGGGAGCCAGTGCAGGTCTCTCAGGTGGGGTGTGATGTGGCTGCGTCGGGGGATGTCGAGGATAAGACGTGCAGAGGCGTTCTGGATGCGTTGCAGCCGTCTCAGGAGCTTTGCCGTCGTTCCTGCGTAGAGGGCGTTTCCGTAGTCCAGCCTGCTGGTGACGAGGGCCTGGGTGACTGTTTTTCTTGTTTCGGTGGGGATCCACTTGAAGATCCTGCGGAGCATTCGGAGGATGTTGAAGCAGGATGAGGAAACGGCGTTGACCTGAAAGAGAAAAGCGAGAACGAGAGAGCGAACGCGAGAGAAAGAATGAGAGAGAGAACACGAGAGAAAGAGAGAGAGAAAGAGAGAGAGAATGGGAAAACTGGAGAAAGAGAGAGAACGAGAGATTGAACAAGAGAGAAAGAACGCGAGAACGAGAGAAAAAGAGAGAGAACAAGAGAGAACGGGAGAGAGAGAGCACAGGAGAGAGAGAAAGAGAGAGAGAATAAGAGAGAGACCGAAAGAGAAAGCGAGAGAGAGAAAGAACGAGAGAGAGAGACAGAGAGAGACGGAAAGAATGCGAGAGAGACAGAGAACAAGAGAGAATGAGAGAGAGAACGAGAGAGAGAACGAGAGAGAGAACGAGAGAGAGAGAGACAACGAGAGACAGAGAGAAAGAGAATGGGAGAGAGAACGAGAGATAGAGAACGATTGAAAGAGAGAGAAAGAACGAGAGAGAACAAGAGATGAGAGAGAGAACGAGAGAACGGGAGAGAGAGAGAACAAGAAAGGGAACAAGAGAAAGTGAGAGAGAGAACGAGAGAGAAAAAAAGAGAGATAGAGAACGGGAGAGAAAGCATGAGAGAGAACGAGAACGCAAGAATGAGAGAACGAGAGAGAAAACGAGAGAGAGAGAAAACAAGAGAGAGAACGAGAACGGGAGAGGGAACGAGAGAGAGAACGAGAGAACATGAGAGAGAGAACGAGAGAGAAAGAGAGAGAGAGCGTGAGAGAAAGAGAGAATGGGATGGAGAACGGGAGAGAGAGAGAACGTGAGAGAGAAAGAGAGAACATGAGAGAAAAAGAGAGAACGATCGGGAGAGAGAGGAGAACGAGAGAGAGCAAGAGAACGGGAGAGAGCGAGAAAGAGAAAGAACGAGAGACAGAACACGAAAGAAAGAGTACGAGAGAGAGAATGAGGGAACTAAAGAGAGAACTAGAAAGAGAGACAGAGAACAATAGAGCGAGAGAGTGAGAAAGAACGACAGAACGAGAGAGAAAGAGAAATAGAGAGAGAGAACGTGAGAGAGAATGAGAGAACGCGAGGGAGAGAGAATGAGAGAAAACAAGAGAAAAGGAGAACGAGAGAGAGAACGAGAGAAAGAAAGAGCGAGAGCACACGAGAGAAAAAGAAAGAGAGAAAATGAGAGAGAGAACGGGAGAGAGAAAGAGAGAACCAGAGAGAGAGAGAACGATAAAGAACAAGAGGGAGAAAGAACAAGAGAGAACGAAAGAGAAAGAGAGAAATAGAGAGAGAGAGAGAAAGAGAAGACGAGAGAACAGGAGAGAGAACGAGAGTGAAAGTGAGAGAGAGAAAATACGAGAGAGAACAAGAGAGAAAGAGAGAAAAAGAGAATGAGAGAACGAGAGAGAGAGAGAGAAAGAAAGAGCGAGAGCACATGAGAGAACGAGAGAACACGAGAGAATGAGAGAGAAAGAAAGAACACGAGAGAACGAGAGAGAGATTGAACGGGAGAGAGAACGAGAGAGAACAAGTGAAAGAGAATGAGAGAGAGAAAGAAAGAACAAGAGATAATGAGAGAGAGAACGGGAGAGAGAAAGAGGGAATGAGAGAGAGAGTGAGAGAACAAGAGAGAAAGTGAGAGAGAACAGGAGAGAGAGAATGAGAGAACAGGAGAGAGAGAGAATGAGAACGCAAGAATGAGAAAGAAAGATTGAACGGGAGAGAGAGAACGAGAGAGAGAACAAGTGAAAGAGAAAAAGAGAACGAGAGAGAACAAGAGATAATGAGAGAGAGAACGGGGAGAGAGAGAACGAAAGTGAGAACGAGAAAAGAGAGAACAAACGAGAAAGAGAACGCGAGAATGAGAGAAAGAACGAGAGAGAAAACGAGAGAACGAGAAAGAGAGAATGGGATAGAGAGAATGAGAGAGAATGGGATAGAGGGAGATAACAAGAGAGAGAACGAGAACGATCGGGAGAAAAAGAGAAAGAATGAGAGAAAGAACGCGAGAATGAGAGAAAGAGAACGAGAGATAAAACGAGAGAAAGAGAACGAGAGAGAACGAACAAGAGAAAGAGAGAACGAGAAAGAGAAAGCGAGAAGAGAGAGAAAGAGAACAAGAGAGAACGGGAGAGAGAGAGAATGCGAGAACAAAAAGAGAGAGCGAACGAGAGCGAACGAGAGAGAAAAAGAGAGAGAACGGGAGAGAGAAAGAGAACGAGGGAGAGGAAGAATGAGAGAGAGGGAGAACGAGAGAAAGAGAATGGGAGAGAGAATGAGAGAACAAGAGAGAGAGACAAAGAGAATGAGAGAGAGAAAGAAAACGGGAGAGAGAACGAGGGAGAGAGAACAAGAGAACGCAAGAACGAGAAGGAGAGAGAGAAAGAGAGAGAACAAGAGATAACGAGAGGGAGAACAAGAGATAACGAGAGGGAAAACGAGAGAACACGAGAGAACGGGAGAGAAAGAGAAAAAGAGAACGAGAGAGAGAAAGAGAACGAGAGACAGAACGAGAGAGACGGAAAGAATCAGAGAGAACACGAGAGAAAGAGGACGAGAGCTAACAAGAGAGAAAGAGAGAACGTCAGAGACAGAGAATGAGGGAACTAAAGAGAGAACGAGAATGAAAGACCGAGAGAGGGAGAAAGAACAAGAGAGAGAACGCGAGAGAAAGAATGAGGAGGAGAGAGAGACAGATAGAAAGAGAGAGAAAGAAAAAAGAGGACGCAAGAGAAAGAGAGAACAAGAGAGAATGAGAGAGAAAGAAAGAGAGAACGCGAGAATGAGAAAAAGAGAATGAGAGAAAACGAGAGAGAAAGAGAACGAGAGCAAGAGAACAAGAGAGAGAGAACGAACGAGAACGGGAGAGAGAACGAGAAAGAGAAAGCGAGAGAGAGAAAGAGAACGGGAGAGAGAGAACAAGAGAGAGAACGAGAGAGAAAGAGAAAACGGGAGAGAGAGGGAGAAGGAATGAGAAAGAGAATGGGAGAGAAAGAAAGAGAGAGAATGGGAGAGAAAGAGAGAGAACAAGAGATAACGTGAGAAGGAGAGAGAGAACAGGAGAGAGAGAATGAGAGAGAACGGGAGAGAGAGAAAGAGAGACAATGAGAGAGAACGAGAGAACACAAGAGTGAGAACGGGAGAGAGAGGAGAAAGAACGAGAGAGAGAGAGAACGGGAGAGAAAAAGAGAACGAGAGAGAGAGAGAACGGGAGAGAAAAAGAGAACGAGAGAGAGAGAACGGGAGAGAAAAAAAGAAAGAGAGAGAGACGGAAAGAATCAGAGAGAGAACGAGATCTAACAAGAGAAAGAATGAGAAAATGAGAGAGAGAAGGAGAGAGAGAGGGAACACAAGAGAGGAGAGAGAGAGAAAAAAGGGAGAACAAGAGAGAAAAAAGGGAGAACAAGAGAGAAAAAAAGAGAGGACGAGAAAGAGAGAGAAAGGGAGAGAGAAAGAGAGAGAAAGGGAGAGAGAGAATGGGAGAGAGAACGAGAGAGAAAGCGAGCGAGAGATTGAACGAGAGAGAGAACGCGAGAATGAGAGAAAGAGAGAGAGAACGAGAAAACACGAGAGAGAGAATGGGAGAAAGAGAACGGGAGAGCGAGCGAGAGAGAGCAGGAGAGAGAGAACGGGAAAGAGAGAGAGAGAACGAGAGAGAGAGAGAACGAGAGAGAGAGAAAGAGAGAACGAGATACCGAATGAGAGAGAACAAGAGAGAGAACGAGATAAAGAGAACGAGAGAGAAAGAGAGAGAACCAGAGAGAATGAGAGAACGAGAGAGAGACAGAGAACGGGAGAGCTAACAAGAGAGAATGAGAGAGCTAACAAGAGAAAACGAGAGAGAGACAGAGAGAGACCGAGAGAGAGAGACAGAGAATGAGGGAACTAAAGAGAGAACCAGACAGAGAACGAGAATGAAAGACAGAGAGAATGAGAGAGAGAGCGATAGAGCAAGAGAACAAGAGAGAGAACAAGAGAGGGAGAGAGAGAACGAGAACAAGAGAGAGAACAAGAGATAACGAGAGAGAGAAAGAGAACGGGAGAGAGAGAACGAACGAGAGAGCGAGAGAGAAAGAGCGAGAGAGAAAGAGAAAGAGAACGAGAGAGAGAACGAGAGAAAGAGAACAAGAGAGAACGAGAGAGAAAATGCGAGAACGAGAGAGAAAAAGAGAATGAGGGAGAACGAGAGAGAGGGAGAACGAGAGAGAGAGAGAACAAGGGAGAACGAGAGAGAGAGAGAGAGAACAAGGGAGAACGAGAGAGAGAAAGAGAACAAGAGAGAGAGACAAAGAAAGAGAAAACAGGAGAGGAGAAAGAGAACGAGAGAGAACGAGAGAACACGAGAGAGCGAAAGAGAGAGAGAACAAGAGATAACGCGAGAACGAGACAGAGAAAGAGAGCGGGAGAGAGAGAGAAAGAGAAAGGGAGAGAGAACAGGAGAGAGAAGGAGAGAGAGAACGAGAGAACGAGATAGAGAACGAGAGAACACGAGAGTGAGAACGGGAGAGAGAGAGAACGGGAGAGAAAAAGAGAACGAGAAAGAGAGCGAAAGAGAACGAGAGACAGAAATAATCAGAGAGAGAACGAGAGAGGGAAAAAGAACGAGAGAGAGAATGAGAGAGGGAGAAAGAACAAGAGAGAACGAGAGAAAGAACTCGAGAGAAAAAATGAGAAAGAGAAGGAGAGCGAGATGAACGAGAGAGAACGAGAGAGAGAACGAAAGAGAATAAAAGAGAACGAGAGAGAACGAAAGGGAGAACGAGAGATGAACGAAAGAGAACGAGAAAGAGAGAGAACGAGAGAGAGAGAACGAGAGAGAGAGAACGAGAGAGAGAGAGAACGAGAGAAAGCGAGCGAGAGATTGAACAAGAGAGAGAACAAGAGAGAAAACACGAGAAAAAGAGAGAGAGAAAACAAGAGATAACGAGAGAACGAGAGAACACGAGAGAGAGAGAAAGAGAACGGGAGAGAGAGCGAGCGAGAGAACAGGAGAGAGAAAGAGAAAGGGAGAGAGAGAGCAGGAGAGAGAAAGAGAGAACGGGAAAGAGAGAGAGAACGGGAGAGAGAGAAAGAGAGAACGAGATACTGAATGAGAGAGAGAGAGAGAATAAGAGAGAGACAGAGAACGAGACAGAGAACGAGAGAGAGAACTAGATAAAGAGAATGAGAGAGAGAGAAACCAGAGAGAACGAGCGAGAGAGAATGAGAGAACGAGAGAGAGAATGAGAATGAGAGACGGAGAGAATGAGAGACGGAGAGAATGAGAGAGAGAGAATGAGAGACGGAAAGAATGAGAGAGAGACAGAGAGAGAAACACGAGAGAAAGAGAACACGAGAGCTAACAAGAGAATGAGAGAGAACGATAGAGAGACAGAGAGAACGAGAGAGAGACAGAGAATGAGGGAACTAAAGAGAGAACCAGACAGAGAACGAGAATGAAAGTCAGAGAGATCGAGAGAGCGAGAGAAAATGAGAGAGAGAGAAAGAGAACGGGAGAGAGAGAGAAAGAGAACAAGAGAGAGAATGAGAGAGGGAACGAAAGAGAAAGAACGAGAGAGAAAGGGAGAGAGAAAATGAGAGAGAGAGAACGAGAGAGAGAAAAGGAGAACGAGAGCGAAAAAGAAAGAACGGGAGAGCTAACAAGAGATAACGAGAGAGAGACAGAGAGAACGAGAGAGAGACAGAGAGAACGAGAAAGAGAATGAGGGAACTAAAGAGAGAACCAGACAGAGAACGAGAATGAAAGACAGAGAACGAGAGAGCAAATGAGAGAGAGAGAAAACGGGAGAGAGAAAGAGAATGGGAGAGAGAACAATGGGAGAGAGAGAGAACGAGAGAGAACAGGAGAAAGAGAGAGAGAAAGGGAGAGAGAAAGTGAGAGAGAGAGAACGAGAGAGAGAAAAGGAGAACAAGAGAGAAAGAAAAAGAGAGAGAACGGGAGAGAGAAAGAGAAAGTGAGAGAACGAGAGAGAGAACAAGAGAGATTGAGAGAGAAAGAACGGGAGAGAGAATGAGAAAACGAGAGAGAGCGAGAGAGCAAGAACGAGAGAGAAAGAGAGCGAGAACGAGAAAGAGAGAACGGGAAAGAGAGAACGGGAGAGAGAGAAAGAGAGAACGGGAGAGAGAGAAAGAGAGAACGGGAGAGAGAGAACAAAAAAGAGCGAACGAGAGAGAAAAAGAGAAAGAGAACGAGAGAGAGAGAGAGAACATGAGAGAGAGAAAGAGAGCGGGAGAGAGAAAGAGAACGAGAGAGAGAGAACAAGAGAGACCGAGAACGGGAGAGAGAGGAAGAAAGAGAGAGAGAACGAGAGAGAGAGAGAACAAGAGAATGGGAGAGAAGAGAGAGAGAGAACAAGAGAACGCGAGAACGAGAAGGAGAGAGAGAGCGAGAGAGAGAGCGAGGGAGAGAGCGAGGGAGAGAGCGAGGGAGAGAGAGAACGAGAGAGAGAGAGAACGGGAGAGAGAGAGAACGGGAGAGAGAGAGAACGGGAGAGCAAAAAAGAGAACGAGAAAGGGAGAGAGAGAACAGGAGAGAGAGAGAGAACGAGAGAGAACGGGAGAGAGAGAAAGAGAGAACGAGAACGAGAGAGAACAAGAAAGAAAGAGCGAGAGAGAAAGAGAGAGAAAGAGCGAGAGAGAAAGAGAGACAGAACAAGAGATAACGAGAGAGAGAACGAGAGAGAGAACGAGCGAGAGGAGAAGGAGAAGGAGAAGGAGAAAGAGAACGAGAGCGAGAGAGACAGAGTGAGAGAGAGAAAGAATGAGAGAGAGAGAACACGAGAGAAAGAACGAGAGCTAACAAGAGAGAAAGAGAGAACGAGAGAGAGACAGAGAATGAGGGAACTAAAGAGAGAACCAGAGACAGAGAACGAGAGAGAACGAGAATGAAAGACAGAGAGAACGAGAGAGAGAATGATAGAGCGAGAGAAAGAACAAGAGAGAGAACGAGAGAAAGAAAGAGAATGAGAGAGAGAAAGAAAGAGAATGAGAGAGAGCATGAGAGAACGAGAGGGAGAGGAAAAAGAGAGAGAAAGAAAACGAGAGAGAGAGAACGAGAGAGAGAAAGAGAGAGAAAGAACGAGAAAGAAAGAGAAAGAGAGAGAAAACGAGTGAGCGAACGAGAGAGAAAAAGAGAGAGAACGGGAGAGAGAGAACGAGGGAGAACGATTGAGAGAGAGAACGAGAACGAGAGAGAGAGAAACCAGAGAGAAAGAGCGAGAGAGCGAGAGAGAATGAGAGAGAGAGAATGAGAATGAGAAGAGAGAGAGAGATGAGAGACAGAAAGAATGAGAGAGAGACAGAGAGAGAACACGAGAGAAAGAGAACACGAGAGCTAACAAGAGAGAATGAGAGAGAGACAGAGAGAACGAGAGAGAGACAGAGAATGAGGGAACTAAAGAGAGAACCAGACAGAGAACGAGAATGAAAGAACGAGAGAGCGAGAGAAAATGAGAGAGAGAGAAAGAGAAAGAGAACGGGAGAGAGAGAAAGAGAGAATGAGAACAAGAGAGAGAATGAGAGAGGGAACAAAAGAGAGAGAACGAGAGAGAGAAAGGGAGAGAGAAAGTGAGAGCGAGAACGAGAGAGAGAAAAGGAGAACGAGAGAGAACGAGAGAGAAAAAGAAAGAACGGGAGAGCTAACAAGAGATAACGAGAGAGAGACAGAGAGAACGAGAGAGAGACAGAGAGAACGAGAAAGAGAATGAGGGAACTAAAGAGAGAACCAGACAGAGAACGAGAATGAAAGACAGAGAGAACGAGAGAGCGATAGAGCGAGAGAAAAAATGAGAGAGAGAAAACGGGAGAGAGAGAGAAAGAGAACGGGAGAGAGAGAACGAGAACAAGAGAGAGAACAACGGGAGAGAGAGAACGAGAGAGAACAGGAGAGCGAGAAAGAGAGAGAGAAAGGGAGAGAGAAAGTGAGAGAGAGAGAACAGGAGAACGAGAGAGAACAAGAGAGAAAGAGAACGAGAACGAAAGAGAGAGAGAAAAAGAGAGAGAATGGGAGAGAGAAAGAGAAAGTGAGAGAACGAGAGAGAGAACGAGAGAGAGAGAGAAAGAGAACGAGAGAGAAAACGAGAAAGAGAGAACGGGAGAGAGAGAAAGAGAACGAGAGAGAAAACGAGAAAGAGAGAACGGGAGAGAGAGAAAGAGAGAACGGGAGAGAGAGAAAGAGAACGAAAAAGAGAGCGAACGAGAGAGAAAAAGAGAAAGAGAACGAGGGAGAACGAGAGAGAGAAAGAGAGCGGGAGAGAGAAAGAACGGGAGAGAGAGAACGAGAGAACAAGAGAGAGAGAACGAGAGACCGAGAACGGGAGAGAAAAAGAGAACGAGAGAGAAAAAGAGAACGAGAGAAAGAACGAGAGAGAGAAAGAGAACGAGAGAGAGACGGAAAGAATCAGAGAGAGAACGAGAGAGGGAGAAAGAACGAGAGCATGAGAGAGGGAG
Organism: Calotriton arnoldi; assembly: GCA_963921515.1. Taxonomy (NCBI): domain Eukaryota; kingdom Metazoa; phylum Chordata; class Amphibia; order Caudata; family Salamandridae; genus Calotriton; species Calotriton arnoldi. The sequence goes on from CAWUFW010003649.1 coordinate 1,758,489, forward strand.
AAAGAACAAGAGAAAGAACGCGAGAGAAAAGGAGAGAGATAGGGAGAACGAGAGAGAATGAAACAGGGAAAGAGAATGGAGAGAGAGAGAAAGCGAGAGAACAAGAACGAGAGAAAGAGAGAGAGAGAACCAGAGAGAACCAGAGACAGAGAATGAGAGAGAACGAGAATGAAAGACAGAGAGAACGATAGAGCGAGAGAACGAGAGAGGAAGAAAGAACAAGAGAGAGAATGAGAGCGAGAACGAGAGAGAAAGAACGCGAGAGAAAGAACGAGAGAGCAGGAGAGAGAGAAGGAGAGATAGAAAGAGGGAGAGGAAAAAAGAGACAAAGAAAAAAGAGGACAAGAGAGAGAACGAGAGAGAGAACAAATGAGAGAACGGGAGAGAGAACGAGAGAGAGCGAGAGAGAAAGAGAGCGAGAGAGAAAGAAAACGAGAGAGAAAACGAGAGAGAGAGAATGGGAGA